>JASBWV010000008.1:600000-754603 GCA_030039215.1 Naganishia onofrii
CAATCTGTCTCTTACATTTCTACCCTTGTTGGTCAGCCGTGCTTATTCGATGTAGAGACATGTAGTTTAGTACACAGCCAGATGACATACTTGCTGTTGCATAAGACTCTCCTCCGCCCTGTCCAGTCATCTCCATGCCCAACTCTCAGTTGACTTCGGCTACTTCAGTTACTTCACTTACTTCAGTACTTCACTTCAGTTACTCTACCGCCTCGCCACTTCACTTCGCCACTTCATTTCGGGACTTCACTTCACCTGCTTCAGTTACTTCACCTGCCCTTGGGACACTTAGCCTCCCTTGGACAGCTACGCATTCTAGATAAGTATATATAGCTGGCACTTTGCCCATTTTGTAATAGCTCTCATGCTTTATGAATCACCCTTTGATTACCTCTTAATTCCGAAGCTACCTTGAGTGCAATAACTTCTCAAGGATTAGCTACCCTTGTCTCTCACCTTAGGTAAATAGCAGTCCCGTCTTACGTAATAAGCCATTTGATAACTTGTGCTAGGATCCCAATTACAACGGCGGTACCGTGGTACGTATATTACGTAACACTGATTACTGGCCCGCGACATTCGAACTTGATTAGTTCTTATATAGGTCGCCACCTTTTGTAATAGTGTTGACTTGAAGTTTGGTTTTTTGTTATTGGTTCGAGACTGGTCTGGTTAGTACTTTTTGTTGATTTGTCACTTGTACTGAAAATAGCAAAGTGACATAGAAACCTATGTCACTTTGTCATTTTGTCATTTTTTGTCACTTTGTCACTTTGTGCCATTTCCGGAACAAAGTGACAAAGATTAGGTTGTACGCCAAGGTCTCCTTAGGAGCCCTTGCGCAGGGTTGGCCTCGCCACCCAGTTCTGACGTCTATATAAGACAGGTTATTTTGTAGTAAGTTTTGCCACAATGAATTATGAAACACGCTTTTCCTCCCTAACTCTCCAAGAAGCGCCTTCTTGATTGTACTGACTACAACTTTAGATAATCCCTTTAGATCAGCTCGTACTAGCTTTCTATATATTGTCTTGTGAGTTCGCCGTTTACCTGACAGACATCAACAGCGTGAAGAATAATCCTTTCTGACTTGATCCCACTTTAGACCTTGTACTGTTTTATAGTTAGTATAATAACATATTTTATACTATCTTATTACAACGCTACGTAGGCTCTTTACAGGCACTCTGGTGCTCAAGTCAAGAGAGAAGTGTGTATTAAACCAATGATGCACCGGAAGGGTAGAGATTACCTCTGCGTCCTCGAAGGTGTAAGCATTCTACAGTTTACCCTTTTGTCCCTTTTGGCTTATTCGACCTTGTTCAGTACTTATATAGTTTGCCACAAATTGTAGTAGTACGAGAAAGAGTCGTTTGATTATGAGTTACTGGTTCGAGTCTGGATTTTGGTCAGTAGTTTTGTCACTTTGTCAGTTTTTGCTGAAAATAGCAAAGTGACATAGATTTCTATGTCACTTTGTCACTTTGTCATTTTTTGTCACTTTGTCACTTTGTGCCATTTTCGGAACAAAGTGACAAAGATTAGGTTGTACGCCAAGGTCTCCTTAGGAGCCCTTGCGCAGGGTTGGCCTCGCCACCCATTTCCGACGTCTATATAAGACAGTCCAATTTGTAGTAAGTTTCGCCACTATGATTTATGAAACACGCTTTTCCTCCCTAACTCTCCAAGAAGCGCCTTCTTGATTGTACTAACTACAACTTCAGATAATATCTTTAGATTGGCTCATATCAGCGTTCTATATATTATCTAGTAAGTTAGCCGTTTACCTTATTAGACATCGATAATCGTGAAGCATAATCCTTTCTGACTGATCCCACTTCAGACCTTGTACTGTTTTTAGTTAGTATATTATCTTCTTTTATACTATCTAGATACAACGCTACGTAGGCTCTTTACAATTGGAATCCTATGTGGGGATACTAGTCAGTTCACGACTATTGTAACTCTGTTTTAACGTAAACACCTTCAAGAAATTCACCACTCTCCGCCAACCTCTTTATTCGGACGCGACTAAAGATCTCTATTTCCAACAACCGGTCATCGACAAGTTAGTCGATTCTTCCTTTGCATTGCGAGGAATCTAAAGCGCTCTATCACAGCTCAGTGTATCTGAGGTGATTCATCACTATAGCCTATTAGGACATAGGATAGTTGATACTCCATTCACACTAAGGAAAGACATACAGTCAAGAGTATGCCTCCTCGACCCGCTCGCAGTACCCAGGCTGCATCCAGTAACATCCCTGTAAGGGACACTCCTCTCGTGACTCCTGCCTCTCGATCTTCCTCCACTACTCCCTCGGCTCGCAGTAATGAGTCTCTGACACCTGTACCTTCGACACCCGTTCACGAACCTTTGGAATCATCCACCGAACCCGAAGATCTCCTACTGCCTCAGCCGCGACTAGCTACCGCTGCTGAAGTCGAACGACTGAACGACATTATCGCTGGATTACTACGTCAAGTCGAGGGACTGAACACTATACCGTCCGAGAGACTTGAAAGACATCCCACATTCGAGAGAGAAACTCCTCGAAGGGAAATGTCGTACGCACCTACTAGCTATTCCTCCGCCCCTCATCACCCCAAGCTCAAAGCTTCAGACTTACCTAAGTTCTCGGGTAAAGACAACGAGGACGTCGATCAATGGATCGAAAAGGTATCTGCGATCTTTGAGTATTCCGGCGTGCATGACTCTGATCTTCTCCAGCAATTGCCTTTGGTGCTCCAAGGCAATGCTCTCACTTGGTTCACCCAACTTGGCAAGGATCGACTTGCCTTGAGAACTTGGCATGATTGGCAACTTGCTATTCGCAACGCCTTCTACATGCCTAACCATCGTGCCAACCTTAGAAGGCAATGTCTTTACCGAACGCTTAGAGTAAACGAATCTTTCGGCGATTACTTCGCTGACAAGAAAAGGTTGCAGTCATATGTTTTCCCCGAGTCAACTCCACAACACGAGTTGATCGAGGACATGATAGAAGGAATACCTTTAACTATGCAACCCCTTGTCAAAGCGAGTATCTCTCGCTTCACTACGATGGAAGAATTCCGAAGAATTTTAATCGACTTGGAACCTGGCCTAAGAGGCAGGAAAACCTATCCCAATCCCAGAAACTTGTCAGTTTCCAACTATGAACGTACCGACCGAAAGGACGGATCCACTACCGTGTCTCAAACGAGAACTATCCGTCCTACCTACGGAAACACATCAGATGTTTCCAGTAATGCCAATCCTTCTTTCCCACCTCGCACAAACTGTTTCAATTGTGGAGGTAACCACTGGAGGAGAGATTGTCCTCACCCTTCCAAAACTCGTGATGACTCCCGAAGCTCTGGATCTTCCAGACCATACGGAAGCCACGCAGTAAGTGAGAGCAACCGAACTCCCATGAGCGGTAATAAATGGAAGTCCTTCTCCAAGACTTCAAACGCTATTACGACTAGAGCTCGGGCTCAACACAAAGAACCGGGAACTCCTGAGCCGTCTCCCGACCCATATCCGGTACCGATTCCAAAGCCGGTGCAGCCGAAACCCATATCTCCATTTCCCGACACTCCCGGAGACATCCCAACTGTCTCCAGACCACCTGTAACTTCCACTTCCAAGGAAATACCCTCAGAATATAAAGATGAGGATTCCTGGAAAGACAAAACACCCGCTTATGCCAACTGCGCCTTTGAGCGAGTTGGAGGATTCTCCTTCCCTGTATGTATCGACTCCGGATCTTCTATCTCCATTATCGACGGAAACTTCGCAAACGAATACCTCCCGAACTGTAGAAGAGAAAAATGTAGTAGCTTCGAGCTGAAAGGCCTAGGTAACGCTATTGTTACCGAAAGCCTCTACACTACTCTATATTTCAAAAGTCTCAACACGGCCACTTTTATTCCGATGCCAATAAAGTTCTTTGTCGCCTCCAATAATACTCCCGTTATCATGGGTAACGACGTGCTAGTAACCCAGAAATCGAACATTGACTTGCACCAAGGCATCCTGACCTTCAAAGGTATCTCCGGAAAGATTCGATTGACCTGTAGAGTTCCCCAAGAGATGATGCAATTCCCCGTTGCCCGAGTTAAAGCGACATGTACCATCTCTCCTGGCCACATGGTCGAGCTTCCTATCGAAATTGAAGGAAGCGTAGACACCGAGTCCTACCTTCTAGAGCCTGACTCAGAGTACGAACTACCTCTGATGATAGCTCGATCAGTAGGAAGAACTGACTCTCGGGATCATCGAGTTCAGGTCATGAACACTACAAACACTCCCGTAGAATTACGTTCGGGACAACCCATCGCCACTATCCATCCTACCATTGAAAGATCTAACACTCGAACTTTGCGCACTGCGCACGTCAACTCTATCAGTAGTACCGATAACGACGAAAGAGAATTCCTCTCCATTATGGAAGAGTTCAACGTTAACCCGGAGCTGAGTGCTAATGAACGAAAACAAATGCTAGAAGTTCTTTATCAGAACCGACGCGCATTCGCTTACGGGACTCACAAACTTGGCCAAACTGATTTGGTCAAGATGACATTAGACACTGGAGACTCGCCGCCTATATCATCTCCTCCTTACCATGCTTCTCCGCATGGAAGGAAAGTTATAGAGGAAACCATTGCGGAGCTCCTAACGGACGACGTCATAGAAATGTCCGATTCTCCCTGGGCCTCTCCGGCTATCCTCGTACACCAAAAAGGAAAAGACCGATTCTGCATAGACTACCGGAAAATCAACACCGTACTGAAAGCCGATCAATATCCGATTCCTAGAGTCGATGATATATTGACGCAATTTTCAGGTATGGCCTATTACACTACCTTTGATGCGAACAAAGGTTTTCACCAAGTAGAAGTAGACGAGAAGGACAGAGAAAAGACTGCCTTTCGCACACACGTGGGACTTCATCGATTCAAGCGAATGCCCTTCGGTCTCAAGACTGGACCCAGTGTATTCCAGCGACTTACTGATCGTATCCTCGGTAGATACAAGTGGCAAATCGCTCTTGTATACATCGATGATATTATCATCTACAGTAAGACCTTCGACCAACATGCCAAGGACGTTGATATCATTCTCAAACTTGTAACGAAATCCGGTATCACCCTGTCTCCTAAGAAAAGTTATGTTGCCCATCACTCTATTAAAGCTCTCGGCCATCGCGTCAGCAATCTCGGAATCGGAACGTTGGAAGAGACTGTCCGAGCTGTAAAAGAGTACCCTCGACCACACAATGTTAAATCTCTACAGCGATTCCTAGGATTAGCTGTATACTACCGAAAGTTCGTAAAGAACTTTGCCCGAATCGCCTCTCCACTCTACAAACTCCTCAAGAACCAAACTGAATGGAAATGGGGAGACGCACAGCAGAAAGCAATGGAGGAGCTCCAAGAGAAGCTCGTCACCGCTCCCGTCTTAGCTCATCCTAATTACACGGAGCCATTCATCATGGACACCGACGCCTCCACAGATGGTCTTGGAGTCGTGCTTTCTCAAAAAGACTCTGAGAATAGGGATCACCCTATAGTGTTCCTGTCCCGTACTCTATCTCCTGCCGAGAAAAACTACTCGTCTACCGAGATGGAATGTCTCGCAATTATCTGGGGTCTCAAGAAACTTCATCCTTATCTCGACGGTTCGAAGTTTGAGATTATCACAGACCACTCTGCGCTACAATGGATTCTCAGTT
The DNA here is from genome assembly GCA_030039215.1 of Naganishia onofrii. Classification (NCBI taxonomy): domain Eukaryota; kingdom Fungi; phylum Basidiomycota; class Tremellomycetes; order Filobasidiales; family Filobasidiaceae; genus Naganishia; species Naganishia onofrii. The sequence continues at coordinate 605,721 of JASBWV010000008.1, forward strand.
TCTCCGGAACAAACAAAAGACTTCTCCGATGGTCTATGGATCTCCAGCCCTACAAAGATTTCATGTCTATCAAGTACAGGCCCGGTCGTGTCCACCACAACGCCGATGCCTTATCACGAGCGCCTCTCCCTTCCGTGAACGGCATGTCCCATGTAACCATCGACCCATCATTCCTAGAGAAGATTAAAACCGGATATCTTCATGACGACCACTGTAAGAAACTCAAGGAACAACTTTCGTCGGAAACCCCTCCACCTCACTTAAAACTCTTTCGTCTAACCGACGATGGACTCATCCTATTCCAGGCCACCCAAGATCGCCTACCGCGTATCTACATTCCACATCACGAAACCCTCCGACTTGATCTGCTCCATGATCATCACGACGCTGTGACATCCGGTCACCTAGGCTTTGCCAAGACCTTCAACAACTTGTGCAATAAATACTTTTGGAACCATATGAGCAAGGACGTCAAAGCATACTGTAGTAGCTGCACCTCTTGTCAACGTAACAAAGCAAGGGCCGATTCCGGGCCAAGTGGACTGTTGCAGCCTTTGGAAGTACCTCCCAAGAGATGGCATACAGTTTCCATGGACTTTGCTGGACCATTCTTACCTTCGGGTGAAGGAGAATGGAACATGATATTCATTGTGGTTGACAAGATGACGAAACGTGCACACTTCATCCCCTCGAAGAATACCGACAAAGCTCCCGACACCGCTACAAGATTCTTCGACTCTATCGTGAAACTTCACGGAATGCCTCGTGTCATCGTGTCTGACCGTGACACGAAGTTCACCTCCTTGTTCTGGAAAACTCTCATGACTCGCTTCGGAACCAAGCTAGCGATGTCAACAGCTTACCATCCGCAAACTGACGGACAGTCAGAGGTGATGGTTAGAACTGTCAAAGAAATGTTAAGGCATTACATTTCTCACACTCAAAAGGACTGGTCTGAGTTGCTTCCAACTCTCGAGTTCGCGTATAACAACTCAATTAACGCTACTACCGGTCTTACCCCTTTCGAATTAGACCTTGGTTATCATCCAGTGACTCCTCATACTGTTGAGTCTGACTTAGAGGTAGCCGCTGTGGAAAGCTTTGTTGAGCGTCAACAGGCTCTGATGAATCAAGCTTATGAGCGCATACAAAGCGCCCAAACTAGCCAGGCTGAACAATATGAGAAAACACGAAATTCAAAAGAATTCAAAGAAGAAGATCTTGTCCTATTATCGACCCAACACACGAACCCTCCATTTTTGCGTACGCAAGGGAGCAAGAAACTTCGCTCCAAGTACATAGGTCCCTTCCGTATTATGCGTAAGATAAGCCCTACAGCTTATGAGCTAGACCTTCCCGCGCACATAAAGATACATCCGATAATCAATGTCCAATACTTGAAGCCTTACCACGTTAGTCCCCCAGAATTTGCGGGAAGAACGGAGCCGAGGCCCGAACCTGTACTCAACGCGGATCTTGAGCCCGAGTACGAGCTAGAAGAAATCCGCGGACATAAGATTGACAGAAACGGAAGATTACGTTTGCTTTGTCACTGGCGCGGATACGAAGACTTTGACGATACATATGAGCCGGAAGAAAATTTAGAAAACTCCCAAGAGATGCTGAACGCATACAAGCAGCGGGCAGGGCTCCAGTAGAATTCTCAGTCCTCACGGAGTAAATGTATATGTATGTACCTCAAACCACAAAAAACAAAAAAAAAACAAAAAAAAAAACGAAAAGGCACGATAGCCGCACAACGAAAATAAACGCATCCGACGTTGACAAACCGAAGGAACAACAAAAAAGACAAAGCATTCTATGTCACTCTGTCACTTTGTCACTATGCTATTTCAGATAGGGATAGTGCAGCTGAAGCTGACACACGTCGTCTCCTCTCATGATAGTAGAGCACAGTTCGCAGCAGATTGCTCAGCCAAACACTATCAGAAAGGGGGTGGCAAATGTCTATAAAATCCACGTCCAGACCCCGACGAATCCCATTCCATTTCCCTTTTCATTTGCCCCACAAACAACTTTATCATCCGCAACCCCAATACTATTGTCATTATGTCCGACAACGCCGAAGTAGTAATCCATTCATGCTTCACGTCTCCACTACCTATGCTACCCATCGGTTATCAATTCGATCCGGTCTACCCGATGCAGATAGTTCCTTTCGTCCACTTCAGCAAGGTTCTCGATCCCATATCGATTTGTAAAGAGTGTTACAACCGCGCTGTAACAAGCTGGGATATCCTTAAGCTCAACCGAGCTTCAGCCGAGAGAACCGCCAAGTCTCCTGTCGCCGGCGCCATTAGCGGCTTTTCCAAATTCACCGCGTCGGTCAATTCCTGTAGACATCCCATGTTCGATGATCTGTATCCGCCCGCAATCCGCGAAGCCCGAACAGTCGTTTCGGTTCTCGGTCACGAAGCCCGTGCTGGATCCGCTGTACGAAAGCCAAGGATGACTTATACCATTATATATTCAATCGGAAACTCCCCTCGTGTCTCTCCTCCAACCCGATTGTCTGAAGTCAGACTTCGAGCCTACTTCAATGCTCTGCCAGAAATCAACAACTATTGGTACGGAGCCAAACCACACCACGTCAATACGCCATTTGTTCGATCGGTTCTGACACGCCTCACACCCTTTGTCAACTCCGCCTTGTGGAACAAACTCCCCTGGGACGAATCCCTCCTCTTGCACTATCTGCACAACAAGCGAAAGTTACACGAGTGGAAGTCTGGAATGACTTACGCTCAATACAAAGCGATAGAGGACTCCGCTTAGTTGCGGCGGCGGGTATTGTAAGCATTCTACAGTTTACCCTTTTGTCCCTTTTGGCTTATTCGACCTTGTTCAGTACTTATATAGTTTGCCACAAATTGTAGTAGTACGAGAAAGAGTCGTTTGATTATGAGTTACTGGTTCGAGTCTGGATTTTGGTCAGTAGTTTTGTCACTTTGTCAGTTTTTGCTGAAAATAGCAAAGTGACATAGATTTCTATGTCACTTTGTCACTTTGTCATTTTTTGTCACTTTGTCACTTTGTGCCATTTTCGGAACAAAGTGACAAAGATTAGGTTGTACGCCAAGGTCTCCTTAGGAGCCCTTGCGCAGGGTTGGCCTCGCCACCCATTTCCGACGTCTATATAAGACAGTCCAATTTGTAGTAAGTTTCGCCACTATGATTTATGAAACACGCTTTTCCTCCCTAACTCTCCAAGAAGCGCCTTCTTGATTGTACTAACTACAACTTCAGATAATATCTTTAGATTGGCTCATATCAGCGTTCTATATATTATCTAGTAAGTTAGCCGTTTACCTTATTTGACATCGATAATCGTGAAGCATAATCCTTTCTGACTGATCCCACTTCAGACCTTGTACTGTTTTTAGTTAGTATATTATCTTCTTTTATACTATCTAGATACAACGCTACGTAGGCTCTTTACAGAAGGGATAGAAGCAAATCAGTTCTGCCGTCTTCTGCGAGTGTATGAGCGGGTTGCTGTTAAGAGCCAAGTTACATCAAGTATTGTAAGTCAATGCTTGAAGATATTGTATACTTGTCCACTATAACCTTCTAATGGCTCGGAGCTACACAGTTGTTATGTAATACTCACCTGTCTTAGCGACTATAGCCAGTCGATGATACTTGTATCTGATGACGTAAGGGTCGCGGGTCCTTGTTCTTCAATACTGAAAGTATAGCATCAAACACTTGATCCAATATTGCGTGAGTCATATTCTATCCAAGTTACAAGTGATAGTCAAGTAGCTTCCTTCATATAGTTGTCAGGCTGCTGCCGTGGTCACAGAAGCTGACTCTCAGCTGCTGAGGCGCATCCACTGTGTACTGAGGCTCATCTGTTGATGATCAGCGGGTGAAGGTCACTCGTGTTGGTGATCACCAGGTGATGCTCATCCGATGATGAGCAGGCGCTGAGGCACAGCGGTTGCTGAGGCGCTAAGGCTGAGGCCCATCTATTGTGTGAAGGCTGCAGTCAAGCTGTTTGTTGGGTTATTATGTAGAAGCTATTGTATTTGAATATGACGTGTATAGTTGAGTTCGTAGAGAGCAGTCATTGTATGGTACAATTAAGAGTCGTTTTTCTACAGTACCTCCCGCTCCATTTAGTCTCGGCTGACTCGTCGAGGTTTCCATAAAGCGAGCCATTCGTTTTTCATGCCGCATTATCACTCGGAAAAAAGAATAAAAACCAAAGTGCCGCTGGTAAGATTCGATGTGGCGCAAAGAAACGGCGGGCCTGTGCGCCCAATATTGCCACAAGGCGCGCTTGACGCCGAGATAACGCATATCCAGAATCTCGCCGCTGCCACGAGGCGGAGCGAGCTTCTTGCTTGCTGCCCGCAAGGTGTAGACGCAATCCCCCTCTCTGGTCCCGTCGTGCCGCACGATGTCGCTTGGCAACATGACCGGTGTCGTACCAGTTGCAATGCCATGACGGAGCGCATCGATGAATGTGATCATATCCTGATCATCGATATCCATCCGAACGGTCTCTAGGTTGTGTTCCCTTAACATCCCTTCCACCTCGTCCTTCCACACCTCCTCCCGAAACCGCCGCACCAGCTGCTTCTTCTGCGCGGCCTTTTTGGAACTACGACGCGGCTATGGCTTCATCGGCGGGAAGAGGGAGGATTGCAGTTGGTACTGAGCGCAGCGGTTGGCTGGGATGGATGTGTCGAATGGGCTGGAAGGGTTGATCGAGGTGATTAGGTTGTAGTGGTTGTATGGTCTCAATTCGTATGTTGTTTATGATCATATTTTCTTCCATCTTGACATCTTCTAGTTCAGATACGACGAATGGAGGAGATTTTGACTAGCGAGGGCTGCAACCCAATCAGGAGTAAGGTTGCCGTCGTTATGGACGAGCTTGGGCGCGTATCCGATAACATCTGGGTCGTTGTTAACTGCCAATGCTACTAAGCGTAAGCTGACTGCAACTTATAGTTTAATATAAGTTGTATAAGTCTTAGCTTTAGTCTTCAAGTAACGAAGTCTACTTAACTGGTCCCAGCATCTCGGAGCTACGCAGTGGTTGTGTAATACTCACCTGTCTTAGCGACTTGCCTAACAATATCTACTTTGTATGAGATGACGTAAGGCTCGCGGCTTCATTATAATATTCACAACTAAATAAGGTTTACAGAGAGTGGCAAAGATTTCTTCTACTTATATAGTTATTTGGTTATTTAGTAATAGCTGAAACAAAGCTATACGGTGTTACAACAGGAAAGCGTATGGGATGTTACGACAGTGTGGTGTTCGGCTGCCGGCGCACTGATCGATCACTGTGTACTGAGGTGTTCACACAGTGGGGTGTGTGATATCTCTACACTACTGACCCGCGACATACGGTCTTTAGCACTACTGGAGGGCCAAGCGTGCTGGGCGAATTCTTTACAGACGGATTATCGAATACCTGATCCGCATGCGTCATGAAGGCTTCTTCAGAGAAATGGTATACCACTTGGCTCCTGTCTGGCTTCGACGCACGCTACACGCTGCTAGGATTCTTTGAATTCCTTCCTCATTCCTCGACAACAGCCCAAGGAGAAGAAAACGGGGGACGACGCCTTCTCCCTGGGGCAGACATGTTGTAAAGAACCACTTAATAGTATGAGACTAATATGACATAGTTACTATCATGACAGTCGCTCTCTAGCACGTGACTCTTGCCAGATATCCCAGTTCAACGACTGTATTGTCTTTGAACTGTAATACGTGCAACAAGTGTAGGAGTCAGGAGTCAGCTTGGAGTAAGACAGCTGATTTCACATAAGTACCCCTTCGTGTACTCGGGAAGTGTGTCCCGGTATATTTACCTAGTCGAAACGCCTGTGGACACAGGCGTAGCTCAATTTTCATGCACATATCGCGCAAGATTTGGCCTGCACGATTTTAGATACAATTTGCAAAAATGTCTACGTGAAGCCCCGCCGCCAGGTAGGACAAAATGGACCTACCAGTGGGCGTCATCGACTTTCGTACGGCTCAGTTTTTTGCTTCCGCGATCCCGCTTTTTCGGTTCGCTGCCAGCAGTATTTATTGATATCCTACATCCTCCATATGTATATATCTTGTTGTATTGGCCCCTAGAGGTAGTAAGGACGCCTATAATGAGTCCTGGGTCAAACGTCTTGATGTCCCCTACCAAGAAGGGCGAGTTGTACGGCAAATATCAGTCAGGAATGTCTATGAATGATATTGCGAAAGAATACAACTGCGCCAAATCCACTGTCCAGGGCATCATTGAGCATAGGGAGCGTACTGGCACTGTCAGACCCACGTACAATACGGGTAATGCACATATTGTGAATGCTCAAGCTGAGGCGCGATTGATTCGCCACGTTAGAGCCTCTCCGAAGCAGACTGCAGACCAAATCGCGGACTATATGAAAGTCAGCGCCGCTACAGTTCGTCGCATCTTGGATTCTCATGGCTATTTCAGAGCCCGTTGCCGGTGCAAGCCCATTCTGTCTGCTAAAAATATAAAGGATAGACTGGCCTGGACTGTTGCTAACGAGAACCAGGACTGGAGCCGAGTCATTTTCACAGACGAGGCCGCGTTCGAATTGGGCGATGATCAAGCTAAGGAGAGCTGCTGGCGTTTGCCCCATGAAGAATACAATGCCAACTGCCTATCGCCCAAGAAAAAAAGGGGCAAGATGGTCCATGTCTGAAGTGCTATTGTACAAGGCCACAAGTTCCCCCTTGTCCGCTTCGCTCTGAAACCAGCTCATCAAGAAGGCGGCAAGAAAATTGCAGCAGAAACGATAACTGGAAAAGTTTATTTAGCTCAAATTCTTGAAGGACCTCTAACTCAAGCTGTAGCATGGGCGAAAGAGGATGGACGAATGCCCCTTGTAGTAGAAGACGGGGCTCCTGTTCATAAGATTATGGGTTTCAAAGCGGAAAGGATGAACGCAGGGATTATCAATGTGAAGCACCCGGGTAATTCACCCGATCTCAACGCGATTGAGAGCTGCTGGGCTCTGGTTAAAAACAGGTTGAGGCGTATGCCTGGAAAGGCAACGACGCTGGATGGGCTTTGGGAGGAGATTCAGAAGGTTTGGAAGGAAATACCACAGTCTACAGTCGATGGGTTCATTGTTGACTTCGAAGAGAGGCGCAAACAAGTTGTAGCTGCCCATGGTGGTCACACGCGTTTCTAAATTTGATGTTAAATTATTTCACACTTTAATCCAGCTACATCAAAAGTTTCAAGTCTCTAGATGCCCTATAGCTTGCATGAATGCTACTTGTAATCTAAATTATAGGAGGAGGTGGAAGCGGTTTTCGGCGCCCGTACGAAACTCGATGGCGCGCACTGGTACATGTCACGTTATACGCAGCCTATTGTGCGCGTACGGTGTGATATACCTCAATCCTGACGCGCTGTGCGACAGTGCGAGTAGCTCGCCACGGCGGCCGCTCTCGAGCTCGTCTTGCGGCCGCCGTATTTGAGCGGGCCTGGTCCAAATTAACGCCCTTACTGACTCTGGACACGCCTCGCCTCGCCTCGCACAGATTTCTCCTCCCTGGTTTTCCCTGGCACCGGACGAACGGCGTTCAGAGCTGCCCAAAATGCATATTCCGCGCTTGCTGATAGGTTGTGCAGCGGGCAGCGGGCAGCGGGTAGCTCAGCTGGTTGTGCCAGCTGACTGCACCTTCATGAGACACCATTATCAATCAACAAGCGGATAGGCCATAGCGGGAAAGCCTGTCTTGATATCTGCTTGGAGATGTTGTGGGCAACAACTCCCAGATGGCGAACCAGGAGCTTACAAGCCCTTGTCGTTGTGCCATGAATCGCTATACAACTGTCTGGCAGGATCAATTCAAGGACCTTCAAAATGGACGAGCCTCGCTGTTACCGAGGTGTTTCCGAGACTCATCAAACGATCAAAGCAGCTTCAAAGAAGCTGTCACAGACCCCTCATAGCCCGGCATGGGAGGAGGGATCGACGACGGTCCCAAACTTCTATACAACGGCAGGGGAATCAACACCGTCTTCACATTTTGTATACAAAGGATGTCGTTAGCTCTGTCGTTGCTCGTTTCAAAGAGCTCTTTACAGCTTCTAGACGAGAGTGGAAGCACAACCTCCTGGGCATATCTGTATTCTTTCTCAGCTCATGCATCGGTCCTTCTCGGTCCGACGACCGTTTCCTGTATTGTTTGTTCCCTCCCCTATCTACCTGCAGCTCGGATGGCACTTGAGCTAGCTGTAGATGCCCGTCGGTCTTGGCACAAGGAACAATATGGCAGTGCTATTGCACGGCTGGCGCCCCGCGCTCTATGGGTGCTGAAGAAACGGCGTTGATCACGTCCAAGGGGATATCGTTCTGCTTATGTGCTCGTGCGCATGTTCTGCTATTGCAATCTACATCATCTACAGTGTTTATATATACCTTCGCGAACTCACCCTCAACTGTCACACCCAGCAATGAACGCTTCACCATTCCCGCATCCGCCCTGGTTGTTTATTTGTGCTCAATTACCCGTCATCTCATCGCTGCAACAACGCATCAACCATGGACAAGAAGTTCAGTTCTACTGATCATGTGGAAGACAAGGACGCCTTTCAGCGATCTGACAGCTCCAGTCCCAATCATGAACTCTCCGGAGAAATTCGCCCACGCCGAACGACTGAAGAAAAGCAAGCAATGCTCAAGATCGCACAAGCTGAAGATCCCGGGTTGCACTGGTCTAGCATGCGATCCATGCAATTTTGGGGGATGGTGCTTGTAATCTGTTGCTGCGGTGGGGACACAGGTTTGGATGCGACTAGTGAGTCTACTGTTCTGCCTGAGGCGATATCTACCAAAGGCTCACGAAAGATTTCAATCTCGAAAGCCATGTCATCCATCAACGGTATGAAGCAGTATCAGAACTACTTTGGAATGGGTAAAGCTGCGACCAAGACCTGTAGGTCAATGTTCTATCGCTATTCGGTCTTCGCAAACGCTTACACTCTTCACGTCTGAAATACAGCGCTCGGTACGTTTCCGTTGAACGCTGCCACCGTCAGTGACAGGTACTAAGTCATCTGAATGCTCTCACAGTCTTCGGAATCTACACTATCGGTGGTGTCTGCGCTTCTCTCCCTGGCTCGTACTTGCCCGACAAAGTCGGAAGGAAATGGACAATGGTTATCGGAAATACTGTTTTGCTGTGAGTCCTGGACTCGTCAGGGTTTTTTATCGCTCACTCAACTGACGGCAATCAATATTCAATCGATAGCCTTGGTGCTCTGCTGTCGGCAAATGCTACGAATATGAAGATGTAGGTGTTATTGGATACTTTGTTTTATCTGAAGGAGCTAATTATTTTCATCACAAAGGTTTACCGCCGGAAGGTTCTTGACCGGTATGACTGCATCAACTAGCCCAGCTTGCCAATTGAGCGATGATGTACTGAAGTCCATTTGGTCCGCTTGCAGGTTTGGGATGTACTACCGCTGCCTTGGCTAGCAAGAGTTACATGGCTGAAATTTCCTCGCCGCACAATCGAGGGCGATGTATGGGACTGTGAGTACTGCAACCTGTGGCAAAGATCATCCCGCCTCTGTCGCTCATCCGCTAACTCTGTTTGTGGCTCTTTCCTCACCCCTCGAGAACAGGCTGAACTCGTTTTACTATATTGGGCAAATTTTGGCCTCCGGTATTGCGGTACCGATGGGCAGACGAAGCGACAACTATTCATGGAGAGTACCCTTATTTATTCAGCTAGGCCCACCTTTGATCAATATTGCCTGTAAGTGCATGCCTGGGATTCAACAATATATACACTCCTAACGTTTGTTTCCGATCCTAGTTCTGTACTTCCTGCCTGAATCTCCTCGATGGATCTATTCACGAGGCGAGACCGAGAAAGCTCGACAGATCCTTGCCAAGCTGCACTCCAGAGACGGCGATGTCAACTCACCGCTGATCGCCTTTGAAATTGAAGAAATTGAGGAAAGTATCTCGCTTGATGGTGCCGATAAACGATGGTGGGATTTCAGAAAGCTTGTCAACAGTGGAGCAAATCGATACCGTCTTGGCTTGTGCTTCATGGTTTCAGTTTACGGACAGTTGTCTGGGAATGGTTTGATCACATGTAAGCAAGCGACTCTGCGGCAGAAGTTCCCGATCTGACATAGCTCTCTTTACCGAACAGACTTCTTGACTATTCTGTTGGCGCAGGCGGGTATCAAATCGCAAGACAGGATCTTGACGCTCAACTTCGTGAACAGGTAAGTCACGCTACGCAACGGCTCGTCGTCAAGGCTGTCACTGATGGATGCCTTTCCGCCAGTGTAACGAGTTTCATTGGTGCTCTGACCGGTACTGCGATCGTTGATCGCGTTGGACGAAGAAAGGTAAGTGTCCCAGCATTGGTGTATTCTCATGATCACGCTAACGCCGTAGGTGAACAGCTCATGCTTTTCGCATGTATTTGTTGCACCGTTGGTATGGGTATCGTCGCCGGGCTTTTGTCTCCCTCTGGACCACAAACTACAACACGAGCCGAGGCTGGTGTAACGTTCATTTATCTGTTCATGGTGTTCTTCTCCCTCGGCTGGACCCCTCTGCAAGGTAAGCCAGTCAAGCAGGATGACATTCATTCAAGTTTACTGACATGTCACTCCACAGGCTTGTACCCCACCGAAGTACTCGCATACGAGGTATGTAGCGATTACTGTCTAGCATTCCGCGCCAGGGCTGAATGTCGCACCGTTTATGATTGACTTTAGGTTAGAGCAAAGGGTTTGGCTGTGCAATCCCTCGCCACGCAAGCGGTATCATGCATCAACACGTTTGGTATGCCTGTCGCGCTTGATGTATTGAAATGGAAGAGTGAGTGAGCAGGCTTCCTGTAGTGAGCTGCATGTATGCTGACAAGTGGTACTTGTTCAGCGTATATCATCTTTGCCGTATTTGATTTTATTGGAATCTTCGTCATCTACTTCTTCGCGGTAGAGACCAAGGTGTGTCTTCTACCATCTTATCTGCTCCGACCCTACCGCATCATGGGCTCACGCGCAACCATCGTCTCCTTCTACAGCAAATCCCTCTTGAGCAAATGACAGAAATTTTTGAATCTCCGTCTCCGAGGATATACAGTCTTGAGCTAGCAGCTCAAGCAAGGTTGAAGGCCAAGCAGGCGCAAGCGGACAAGGATTCCCGTGCTTAAACGCTAGCGACAATTTGGCGACAATCTGGAGATTACATTGGTCCATAGACTGGAAGCTATCGTCAGGTTTGAACTAATCTAATAAGGATGAAATTCGTGGTTGATGTATGTTACTCTGTAGGTGCTGATACTTGTACTAGAAATATGAGAATCGAATATAAAAATCGACTATGCTTGCCAAGTATTCGCGCAAGCCGCCGTACGACCAGCAACGAAGCGGCGGACCTTAAGGATGTATCTGTTGCAATTGGGCCCTGGGTTATCCAAGTAGAGTGAGCGATTCAGAACAGTACAGCAAGCAAGTTGCTCATATCCCATGTACTCGACATACCGCGTCCCGCGACAACTGTGAGGTGCTTGAGGCCTCGCCTTATTCAGATTTCCTGTGTATATTATTTTGTCTTCAATATTGGCAGACTGCTCATTACTGAAATTACTGAAAGGAGGACCAGATGCTGTACGCCAACCATATTCATACAGCACAATATACAACGAGTGGAATCGAAACAAGGCGGAACACACGTCTATAATCGATACATGGAGTTCTGCTGAACTGACAGCTCTTGTCGAATTAGCGTCTATTTGCGCTTCGAACCCTTCTCTGCGCCACCCCGACGGTCAACCTTTACCTTCGGGGTTTTACGTTCTCGATTACGGTTCTTGACGTTCTAGAAGAGGGAATAGAGCGATCAGTTTGAGGCCAGATTGAGGGAGTTACCAATTTGACATACCGCTGTTGTATAATAGTTCTCAGCCTTCTTCTTATTCGTAGTCATACGACGCTCCTTTGCAGGTCGTTCCTCCTCCAGTTCGCCCTCGGCAGCTGAAGATGCGCGAACGAGAATCAGCGTTCGAACACTTCAAAGAATCGACATCTTGCTTACCTCGCTTTCCTTTATTCACGGGCTCTTCAGTTGCTGGCTGTTTGCCCAGACTCTTGGCCGACCTGGTTGACATCTTGTCACCTTCCTCAAAGACCTCGTCCCAAGCCATGGGTGCTTCATCTTGGTCCTCCACTTCATCTTCTTCTTCATCATCATCATCCTCTTCAGCGTCTGATGGCTCTTCCTCCTCCGCATCAGACTTGTCATATCCATCACCCTCGACCACAGGTTCTTCATCCTGGATCATATCAGAGTACCGCCTAGCATCTTCGCCCATGAACTTGCCAGCAGTAACAATCTTGCTGATGGGCTGGTCAACACCCTTGACGCGACGACCGTTGAGACTGGCACCGAGAGCACGTTCCTTTTCGTCAATGGTCGTTTCGGTCGTGGCGGGAGTTGTTGTGTCCAGTGCGTTGGCGGTGGCATCTCCTGCTTGCGGTGCCTTTTCAGGAGGTGTCGCAAAGTAGGGAATCTTCCCTCGGATCCAATCGTTGAGAATCATCTTGGCGACGGACTCCTGATCGGCTTCACCTCCCTTGAGCAACTTGCCGTACTTTTTAGCAATAGCGGTCAACATGACGCTAGCACCCTCCTCGCCATGCCATCCACCTTCACGGTGTTCAAGGCCATATGTACGCTCCAGGTACTCGGGTCGAACACGGGAAAGCAATCCGGGGATATGCTCGGCCGGTGTAGCCAAGTTTTCCACTCGCACGACACCCTTGAGCACGGTATCAGTCTCGGTGTCCTTGGCGGAAAGGGGAACGATACCAGGACAATCGATAAGGTAGATTCGCTTCATGAGGGTGATGTATTGCCAGACCTTGGTCTCTCCGGGAATAGGCGCAACGGTACAGACCTTCTTCTTCTTGAGGGTGTTGATGATACTACTCTTGCCAACATTGGGGTAACCGATGAGACCGACCGAGATTTGCTTTTTATCTGAGTGCAAAACCGAGAATTGTCGAAGAAGCTGGATAAGAGATCCTTTACCGAACGAGTTGTTGATCGATGCGTGGAAGGCGATTGTGGGTGCAGAAAGAGAAAGATGTTTGACCCATCGAGCCTATTCGTGAGGTAGAGAATTAGTACCTCCACTTTGCCAACAATTCGTCATGAACAACCGAAAAGAAAAAAATGTTTGATTCCAAACTACGATTTCGGGCACAAAAGGCAGATCTCGCCAGACTTTTGCAAGCCGACTCAAACGACCGCACTATCCCGGTATCAACTCTTGCGGAATCCAAACCACCCTTAGACTCCTAAAATTCGTCCCTCACCTAAATTCTCCATAACGGAGAGTCTAGGCTTGTCAGCCTCGATGCGAGAGACAAGACGTCTCCCACACTCCCCACGGGACCGCTCCAAGGCAAGCCAAGGAGCGACGAGGTAGGACACGACTAGGTTGGCGGAGAAAGGTTTGTTCTTCCACTCTCGTAACAGACCCAATACACGTAAGTAGCGCCCTAGATGGACTCGTGTGGGCCTTGACTGGAGTGTGGAGCGTACGAATACGACTGATACGGGATGATGGGAGGAAGAAAAGACATTGCGGGCAAGAGGCAGGCACACTTACTGTTACCCACGTGGGAACAAGATCGACCTTGTTCAGGACGTAAATCAACTGCTTGTGCGCCTTTTCCTTCCTGAGGTAATCGACAACCGGTTTACACCGTGTTCCGAGCGGGTCTCGAGCATCGAGAACGTGAATCACCACGTCAGACGAATCGAGAACCTTGTATAATTCACCCCAAATACGCCTGGATGTACCCTTGGCGTAAATCGGTTCAGACGCGAGAGATCGAACAACGTGGTTGAGGTCGACTTCTGGAGCGTTACTGTCGGCCGTATCTACAGGTAACGAATGTAAGCATCGTGGCAATTGTCATTATGCTATCCAGCGCATACCTTTGGCTTCCTGAGCATCCGTTGCGGCCTGGCTCAACTCCTCCATACTGCCGATATCCAGACGAGGTCGCTTTCGCTGAGCCTTGGGTCCGAATGTATCATTGAATGGCTCGACTTCTGTGATGTGCGCACGCTTTCCGCTAGCGTTCTTGCTTTCATCTTCGAGAAGACCCATCGGAAGCTTGTTTCTGCGCAAGAGAACTGAATACGGATTGGCTCGTTGTTCAGCGAGGGATGTTCGGAAATGGTCGAGGGCAGTCTGGGAGATGACTCGTGTGTTACCTATCAGAACGATGGTGGTTGGCACGTCAGTCTATCGGTAAAAAGGCCAAGGAACGCAGAAGAGCTTACCGAACCACCGTCGATCAGCCTGAATTCGACCCATCTCCGTGTCCTTCTCGGTCGTCTGGAAGGCAGCAGCCTGAATGATCTTGCCATCCTTGTCACGGACGGCCTTGCCACCGTTGAGCATCTTGACCCGGGATGCAGACTTTGCATCTCGGTAGAAGTTTTCGCCCTTTACTTTCTTGATACCGTTGCTGCCCCCCACCTTGGAAGCGGTGGGCGTTTTGACGTGGTTCTTTCCCTTACCCATCTTTGAATATGAAGATGGAAATAGATGGAAGAAGAAAGAAGGTGTTGAGGTGCAAGGGTGGATACGGATCTAGGATGCCGCTCGGTATTAAACTTTTGCTCAGGCAGAGAAATTGTATGAAGGCTATTTGGAAGCCCAGCTTTTGTGCACCCGCGATCGCTTCCAATTTTTCTGATAAAGCTTGAAGCTCTCACGTGATCAGAAAGGCGGCATACAAAGGTAGACTGTCCAGGCTAGGGATGTCTCAGCTCGCGTGGCAGCTCGGATTGAGGTACTCGACGATAGACTACTCTAACTCCCACTTGAGCAAGCGTGCTCGTCTCCTCTATACGCACTTCAGTTGTAACAATCAGTTCAGAAGCCTACAATTGTCACCCATCATCGCGCAGCAAAACCCTGTATCATGGCTTCCAGGGATGCAGAAGCTATGACCGCGGATGTGCTCAATTTCGATGAAGTAAGCACTTGCTAGGAAGTGCCCTTTATGACTGTCAATCCATAACCGATACCCCTTCTTAGGCACGTTATAAGACTGCAAACGGGGACATTGCTCTGTTGCAGTGGCTTTCAAAATGTGAAAAGGCCATTAACAGTGTTCCCGCCGTAAGTCCACATGATTCCGTATTGTCCGGAGACCTCCTTACATATCCCTCTTCATTTTATAGGACCAACTTCAATCCGCCGTCGAGCCTTTGCACAACGCTTACGAGCGAATCCTCCTCTTCGTTCCTTCTGGCAACTCGAAGGATCTTGCCTCAGCGACCAGCCTCCCGAAACCAGGCCGACCCATTCGTGCCCTGATATCCAGATGTCTTGTCGGGATTCATGGAAAGGTTGAGAACAGATCCTTGTTCGATTTCGTGCAAAAGTTGATGAAGGCGGTGATGGAAAACAACGGGAATGCACTGAAGCACGGCCAAGATGTCGTGCATAGGGTGTGAGTAGCTTTTTGCAACGCCTGAGAACGCTGCACACAGCTTGACTTCTGGTCTTTTCTCAGGGCGTCTTGGTACTTGATAGGTGAATTGATGAAGGAATTCGGGACAAACGTAAGTTGAGCAATGTGCGCCTTTTCGTGACTCCAGAATTGATCCCTTGATATCCAGATGATGTCCTTCATGGCCGATATATGCGTCAGCGTCGTCAAAATGATCAGGGCAACTTCTCAGGTCAGCACAAGCGTATACCTCTTCAAGCCCTGTCACTCATGATTTTCTGCACCATATTCTGTACCAGTCTGTGCTTCTCCGGTCGCATGTGCTTATGGCATTCACGAAAGCCCTTCATTCTGCGGGGAAAGCCGTACCCGATCAAATGCTCAAGGATTTACTGAAGAATCTCAAGAATGGCTTAGTCGATCACGCCACGGCCGTGCAGAGGCATTCTGCCGAAGCATTGCTCGTCCTGCAAACATGCGCTCCCATCGTCACGACCGTCTCGGATATCGAGGCTATAAACCAACTGGCATTGCGCTCATTGGAAAAGGCGGATCATTCGACTCGACGCCCGCTGAGCAAGCTAGTAGCCCATTTCTTGGCGTTGACGCAAGAGGAACGGTCAATTACCTCTACTGCAGATAACAAAGGCAAAAAGGCTGCTACAGGGGATGCGGACGCAGACATGAATGACCCAGTAACAATCGTCAAAGCCGCTGCTGAGGCTACAACGAAAACAATGCTACAACCAGAACCGATGCTCAAGCTTCTCTCGGTTCCATTCAACAAGCCAAATAGTTCGCGTCGGACGCGTAATGCGATCTTTGATATTTACGCCACCTTGTTTGCTGAATTGGGTACGCATTGGGTCGAGAGTAATTACGCAGCCATCTGCGAACACCTTTTCACCCAGATTGTGGATCAGCCGAGGAGCAATATCAGTAAATACGAAACCCTTTCGGTCCGCGAGGCAGTAGGCATTCTTTTGCGAGACGTGATCGCGATCAGGACACTATCAGAACAAGCGCAAGCCACAGCCATCTCGATACTCGCTGATTCATATCTGAAGAAATGGCCGGCCCTCCTTCCCGGACAAAAAGCTCCGAGTGAGGCAGTTTTGATCATTATCCAGAAAGAGGTTGCTGGTCTTTTGCAACAGCTCGGCACAGCATGTCCAGTCATCGACGAGACTGTACAGGAGCCTTTACTCCGCCTGTTAACCCATCCATCTCAAGCAGTAAGACTTCACACCGCTTGGACTCTCAGGATATACTGCACCACCACACCCTTGCGACTGCCGAAAATGCTTCATGTTCTAGTCGATGCGTTGGACAAGGATATCGCCTTGGTTGGGACCCCGACCGCGCCTTCGGATCTTGCGCCTCGTGCTATCGGCCGTGCCCAGGGCATCGCCGCTTTAGTCGCTGTCATTCGCGATCGACCACTCTATGTATCCCACGATATCAGTACTCGGCTCATGGATACCGCCGTCCAAATCCTGAAACGGTTCGGGGAACATGATGTGTCTGCAGCGAATATCGAGGTTCAAGTTGCTTGGACGTTGATCACTGCATTGATGACACTCAGTAGCACCTTTGTCAGGTCGCACCTTGCGTCTCTGCTGGTGCTATGGCGCAATGCACTTCCAAAACCGACAAGCAAAGATTCGTCTGTCGGTGAGCGTGGAGAGTCGGAATGGAGTTATCTTCTACAACTTCGAGAATGCACTTTGTCGTCCATTCTTGCATTCTTGAATGGCAATCGAGAACTCGCGACTCTGGATGTTGCGAGGCGGATTACGTCTCTGCTCACCAATACCTTGAACTTTGTCAACGGATTCGCCAGCGCCTACGGAGAGTATCTCAAGGCACTCCAGCAACAGAACCCCAATAATGGGCCAGTCACGCCCCTCCCACAGACCGCAAATCTGGCAGAAAAGGAAAGTCTGCTGAGACGGCGAGTCTTGCAATGCTTTACCGCTCTTGCAGAATCATCTGCGACTGAAGGCGTACAATCCGCCTTGGTACAAACCGCAGTGAGCGTTATAGCTGAGCCAGACAGCGTAATGATAGGCGCTTCCTCGACCCAAGCAGCGATTCATGCATCTTCTGGGTCTTTCACGGATGTTTGGCAAACGACGGATGGATTTGGATTCGGAGTCTCCAGTTACTACAGTGGCGATGAAAAGACCATGACCAATATTGGTCATCCGAACTACTTGAGTAGGGACGACCTAGAGATTGCTATCGAGTCGCAGCTTTCTCGACCAGTGATGTCAGCCATGGAAAACGACGCCATGTGCATCTGCGCAGCCAGATCGCAACCATTGCTCACCGAAGTGCCTCAACCCGAGGCTGTGACCCCGTCTACGGGAGTCGTCAATGCTGGCATAGATCTTCTGGCAACACTGTTATATCAACAACCGGTAGATGTTGCATTGCAAACAGTTACGTTGTTCACAAATCATCTCCGATCGCCCAGTCTCGAACGCAATCCCGGGCGACGGGAAGCCGTGTTATACAATATTATCCTAGCGTTACAACGGGCACTTAAGCGAGCTGTTTCAGTGGGTAGCCGCAGAGCAAGGGAGAATCTAGGTAGTTCGAACGTTGTAGGCGTAATTCGAGCATTGTTGCAGGTACGTTACAGGGTTTCTGATCGTTTCGTTGCTCAAATGACTGATCGCTCGCCATCATTACAGGAAGGCGTTGTCGACAAGGATTCCCGGAATCGGGAAGCAGCGAGTCTTTCCATGGGGTACCTGGCAATTGTTGCAGGGGGCTCGTACTCCACGTCGCAAGTTCAATGGCTCGTCGATCAGATCGTTACAAATCGAACGCCGGAAGGTCGAGCTGGAACGGCGTGCGCCCTATCTGCGATATTCAGCAGCCTCGGAGGAATGACAGCAGGCTCGATGCTCAAGACTGTGTATAGCATTTTGTCGTCGCTCGTGCTCGATCCTCACCCCGTTGTGCACTTCTACGCCTTGAAATCTCTAACCGAAATAGTCAATGCCGCAAGTCTCTCTTACTCCCCATTTGTGGAGCAAACACTGGCGCTGTCCGCCACGGTCTATCTTGCCGACACCCACGAGCCAGAGGGCGGATCCCTTGGAAGTTCGAACATTCGAGGGGACCTTCCTGCTTATCAAGTCTTATGCAGACTTTTAGGAGCTGTGATCGGTGTCCTGGGTCCCGAGTTACAAGAGGAGTCCCGTCCCCAGCAAATGTGCCTACTTCTCTCACACGAATTCACCAAGGAAGAAGACGAAGGCATGGCGGTCGAAGCAATCCAAGCTGTGCAACAACTTCTCATGTTCGCTCCTAAAGAGGTTGACATACCGTCTTTGGTCACGCTCTTCCGTTCTCATATCACGTCTACGCGTCGTGCTTTACGAATAGCTGCCATCACTGCGCTATACCAGATTGTGCAACGCGACGCACCATTGATGTCGAGACTCGGTGGAAACAGACTAGTGGAGGACTTGTTTTCACTCTTAGATGAGGACCCCACTATCGATGGCGTGCGCGAAATCATCATCTCCTGGATACAACAAACCTCGGCCGCTTCCCCATCTAGCTGGATTAATCTTTGCCAGCGAATCATAAATCAGAGTGCCACTGGCGCCAAGGCGGTCAAGAAAACAACGAAGGAGGAGTTCCAAGACGATGAAGGCCAGTCACTTGGCAGCTCAGACGCCATGACTCTACCGACGGGTGCCGCAGCTCGGTGGCGAACCCAACTGTTCGCCTTGCAGTGCATTCATGAGATTATCGTTTCTGTCGCCACCGCAGGTCGGCCAGAAAATTTCGATCTTGCGCTAGCTCGGAGGAATGGTTTACGACCAGATGTTCTACTGGTTTCCAAAGTGCCAGATCTCATCAGACTGGCATTTTCAGCATCCACTGCATCTACATCCGAGGTGAGACTGCAGGGACTGGTGGTGTTAAAGGATGTGGTCGAGGTAAGCCACTAACGTCTCGTGGATGTGCAGTTTGCTCGCTGAATGACCTATCTTTGTGATCACAGTATTTCGCAAAGTCTCCTGACCCCGACTTTGAGGGGTCATACCTGTTAGAGCAACATCAGGCTCCAATTGCAGCTGCACTGACTCCTAGTTTCGGATCCGACTCCTCTCCTGAAGTGCTGGCTTCGGCGATTCAAGTTTGTGCCATATTCGTCGGCTCCGGAGCTGTGCAAGAGGTCAGCCGGATGGGCAGAATTTTGAGGATGCTCACCAATGCTCTTGCCCGATGTGAGGGTAAGTCGTCCTTGCAACTTGCACGGCAAGAATATATACTGAACCTAAAACATGTTATATGATATTAGACACAGGGTCCGCATCATTGGGAGAAATAGAAGACCTATCTTCCAACGCGTCCGCCATGGTAAAAATATCCGCCCTTTCCGCTTGGGCTGAATTACGAGTAGCATGCCCTAGTCAGAAGTTTCTGTTGCCTGTGGTACAACCCCATAAGGTTGCTTTGAATAGGCTCTGGGTTGGGGCCCTGAAGGACTTCGCTCTATTGCGGGTCGATGGCGATAATGCTATGGGTTCGGGAGGGATGGGTTCAGTTGACTTGTCTCAATCAGGACTTGGCCGAGAAGTACTGCTGCCTGTGCGTCGACTCCATTTTCAGTTTCCATACACACACTCCAGCTAAAATTGATCGCGTTACCTAGCATTTCGAGAAAGCTGCCATGCCAATCTTGGAAGCCTTGAGTCTGGCAATGAATGAAAAAGAAGACAGTGTCACGATCGCGCTTCAGGGAGATCAAGCAGGATCTACCAATGGCGATCTTAACGTCCGCAGCAATCCTCTTCCCAACTTTTTCGCTCTATATGGTCTCGCTTTCGAAACCGCGTCCAGAGCTCTGGGTGACACCAGTTTGCAGACGCGTTCCATCTCAAGTCTCCGAGCGATGGAAAGCCTGGTCCGCGTGGACTATTGCGGTACCATGCTGTTCACGAGCAGCATATTCGATGAGTTATGTACCTTATCGTACAGGATAGCGACAACGGAATCAGCACCTGTCAGAACGGAAATGGTCAAGGTTATGGCATCGTTTGCTAGTAGTCGTGGAGTTTTCGGTGACCAGGAATCAATTCGACGAACACTCGCCATCGTAGCGTATGCTTTGCGGTCCGCTATAGGATCCGAGGAGAAAGGCAGTACATGTAAGCTAACATGGCAAAGCACGCCTTGCGGTATACTAACCTATCATTTCCGGTGTAGTCATCACGACGGATACAACGCAAGACCGAGTCAAATTCTTCAATGCTGGGTACGCCGCATATGCCGAGATTGTGCGATCGCTCGAACCGGCGGAAGGATTTGAAAGCATGATCGTCGTAATGTCTCTATTCAATGGTATGTGAAGATTTCCACACGCGGTATTTACGAAACTTTAAAGCTGACCTTGGCACCTCTGCGATAACAAGATATGCTAAAGGCGGAAATGGAAGGGGACATGATCAGCGGTATCCTCGGTAACCTGAAAGCTTCACTTGATTTGGCAGGCCATGTTTCCACCGACCAATGGGCCTTTGGCAAATTGATTCACAGTCTGTTGTCGAGTGCTCTCGTCAATATCGACGATATGAGGTAAGTCTGGCCTCTGCTTTGGGCTGTCTGCAAGTCTAATGCTACGATCTTTTCGGCCGGTGGAAAGAGGTCGACAAGGCCCGCAAGCAATTTTGAAGATCAAGAACAACATGTTGGCGGCGGTGTTGATCATTACGACTACTCCAGCGACGGTTCCAATGAGTTTGGAGCTGGTAGAACAGATCTGCTATACAGTGGGTCGGGGCACAGCGGAAACTAATGAGGCAAGTTGTCAGTATGGATGATGCGTGAAAGCAGACTAACCTCGTTTCTTTTGTAGCTTGCGCTGGTTTCCGCACAATGCTCCAAGGCGTTGCTGGCTGCCGCAGTCAAAGGCCAGGTGGCTTTACAACGCGGAACCAATCACCTTATACCGGAGTTGGCGAAATCGCTGGCGAAAATTGCTCAAGAGGGCGGAAGCGTTAAACCCGGCGACCTTTTGTATGCGACGGCCGAGGAGATTGTCAAAATACTTCTTGTTTTGTTAGAGGCGACGACTGATGCAACCAGTAAGTAAAAATAGTCATTATTACCTTGCAGTATCCTTAAACGTCCTTCCGCTCCGTAGGAACTCCAGTATACATGATTCTTCTACCGACCTTGTCTCTGTTATTAGACTTGGAACATCCGTCAGCCATTCACGCCATGGCCATTCATCACTTGTTGAATCTGGCTACACAATCCCCAAATTCATTCAAAGAGGCTACCGCCGGACTGAGCGGTAATACGAAAGACAAAATGGAAACATCGATTCGACAAGCCATAGCGTCCAGGCAAGACGCTCACAAAGCCGCCGCAGCCAAGCCACAGATATCACTTAAATCTTTTGGATAAAATAGGATGTGCCACACACGTTTGCCGTTCCGTTGTAGGTGATACAGTTGTAAATATACCCAACTAAACTTGGATGAAATTAATAATGCATGGACGATACCTGACTTGTAGCGTCGATCTCGCTTCGTCTGTTCATTCCAGGTCCACCATAGAGTCGCCGTTGTCCTCAACGTCTGAGGTTCCGAGATCCACCATGTCCTCTGCTTCTTCCTCCTGCTCTTCCTGCTCCCGCTCCTCGTTCTCCTCGTTCTCATCCTGCCTTTCGCTTACCGCTGATCTTCGCAGTAACGGATTGACGACGTTCGAGAGCTTGTGTCCCGGCATTCTGCCTAATTTGATGGATGATCCACCACGGGTTCGTTCTCGTAGTTCTTCCAACTGCGGCATGATACTCAGGACCTCTCAGTGGTATCTTGTCCAATACCTATTTACTTACTGTTTTGCTGGTTTCTTCAGACACCCTGAGTCCCTGCAGAGGATCGTTGTACGCTGCTGGATTGAAACCGATCTTTCTAATAGTCTCGATCTTGAAAGGCATCCCAGTGATCGGTTTGTCCTCTGCATCAGCGGTATCCCGCGGTCCGCTAGACCCGGCGCGCTTGTCGCTCGACTTGTCCTTGGAACTGTTCAGCTCCTGAATCGTGCGCAAGTATTTGGCGCCCGTTGACCCCGAGGCCATCTCGTTCTTGAGAAGCCTCTGAAGAGCTTCTTCTTCAGCCTGGTCGTCCTTTCGACGCTTCAACTTTCTCCCCTTCTCACGCCCCATTCGTTCGTGCACAAATTCATCTGCAAATGCAGACCGATTGCCGGAAATCATTGTCCCTCCGACGATATACGCCTGACCACCTGCGTTGTTTTCATACTGTAGCTTTCTGCGATCGACTCCGCCATTCTTCGGGAGAAGACCGGGTTTCCGAATGGGATCGTATTCATCTTTCACCTTGCCGCTAGGCCTCGCTCGAAGCTCAAATCCGGAAGTACTTTAGGGAAGAAAGATGGTGCATCGTTAGGTGGACTCCTATTGCACCTGTCGCAGGAGCTTACCTGCTAGCGAATTCGGCCCGGCCCACCTTGCCTGACTTGATACTGTTATGTACATGATATTCGCAATGTTTGGTGATTCGTCTTCATTCGAGTTGAGTATGACCAATTGGCGTTAATCACAGGCAAAAGCGGAAATTTCACCCGGCTTACTTGTCAATCCAATCGTCACATCTGTTGCCATCCCGCTTAGTAGCTTCACACTGCCCCAAGTCTTGCGATTTACCGATATGGAAGATATCCTCTGCAGTGGACGGTGTCAGACCCAGTGGGTGACTGAGTGGGTTCGGAGCTTGATTTGTTTTCTGCAAAAAGCAAGAATGAGCCTCGAAGCTTGAAACAGTCATATCTGAAAACATACACCCCAGGGCTTTAAGACTTTTGGCGCTATTATACCAATGACACTACCGACATCTAGTTTCCACCACTTTTCGTAGGCACCGCCCGAACCTCCTCGATACTGGTGGGTCACCACGCCTTTACTCGTCGACTTTGTTTCGGTATCTGCCTCGAACAGCAAAAGGTTGAGCAACGTGTCGCCCCCAATGCTCGTCCCTCTGCGAGAAGCCTTTGTTGGCAGAGAGCATAGTCGAAGGGTAACGAATTTCCGGGTCTTTTTCTTAACATCTTGAAACCCTTCTCCTTTCTCTGCCTTGACCTTTGTTTTATGCTTGGAAGCCTTCGGCTTCTGATCCTGGTCTTCATCCTCTTCAGAGTCGTCTTTGTGTATAGTTCTCCCAGTTCCCGTGTTTATTGATTTCAGCTCGCTTTTTCCGCACACAATGGCCACAGTGACCCAATCCGAATCTAGTGGGACATCGAAGTGTTGTCTGTCTTTTGACAGTCGAATGACAGAATACAGCCGGGATGGTGACAGATAGTATCGTGAGGTCATGAGTTCTTGCACATCATTATGCGACATGTAGCGCTGTCTAATGAGTAAACTATGATCAGTGAGTGGACCTTTGAGAGACAACCAATAATCATACCTCAGATTTATCCCACTATTTGGCTCAACCCAAGTCCATTCTGCCATCCCTTCCGGATCCCTGCCAAATTCTGTCGGTCCCGTCTGCAGGTCTTCCAGTACCGTCAAGTCCTCTGCATCCCGCTTGCCGAAACGTCCTTGATCTTTAGAATCATCTCCTTGCGAATCCTCGTCTCCTTGGCGCCGACGCGATGCCAACGATGTCGACAGGATGGAAGGCTTCACATCAGGATCCTCTTCCTTGACTGCACCATTCGATCTTTTCGTAGAATGGGCAGAGAGGGTGGCAGACATCGTCGCCGCTCGATCGCGCGATGGACCATGTATTGCGTTCCGGCTGCTAGAGAGAGTTGAACCTCTGTCATTGCTTCGAGACGACCCTGTGTGCTGGCTGCGGTCCGCGTTCGATTCGGAACGATGCGATGAACCTCGGTGATCTCCATTCACAGCCGCACGATCATGGCGAGATAATTTGCCGGAGTCGGAGCCATAAAAGCTCGCTGCGGATTTCAGTTTATTGATCAAAGACCCGGAGAACTCGAGTTTGCGCTTCTCTTGAGGCCGAATATCGAGCGTATGGTCTCTTGCTACGACTGTAACCACATCCAATTGATCAAGATCGCACTCGGGGGAAGCTTAAGACAGGACTTACGTTTACTCTTGACAGGAGACGCTTCCGCCAGAACATCGCTCTTGCGTTTCCTTGTCGGAGACCGAGGTGGTGGTGATGGCCAACCCTCCGTTTCAGACTCCTCGGCGAGTTCTGCTTGCTCTCGCTGCAATCTCGCCATCTGTTGAGCGATTTCCTCTTTCCGAACACGCCTTGCCTCCACCCTCTTGGCCAAGTCACTTTGTCGTGTGTTGGAGTCGGATGTCATCTGATGAAAAGTTTGACAGATGTTATGCTTTCAGTCATGCTTCAAGGACGCTTTTGTGCAGCTCTTGGAAACTAAGTCTATAGAGTCTATAGTGTTCACTGGTGATGTTCATCATTTGTGTCTGAGGGTCGATATTTTGCTTCCGCCGTTCGACGCGAAGAATTTACAGAAGGTCATTCTGGGGAAAGGTCCATCTTTACTGTCTTTCTAGAGTTCATATTCTGGGTAATATACGCCTCTGGTTAGCGGTACACTTTTTTCTTCTTGGTGTGCTTTCGTCCGAGCGTGATTATTTTTCTCACTGTGAAGGAGATATGGCATGCTACGAGAACGGAACTTGTGACGAGAATAGGGTCATACACCCCAGATATAGACCGTGTCACTCCTGTCGAGGAGCTTTGTTGATTGTTGAGGTGTGAGGTGGCTGCCTTGTTGATCATGCAAAAGTTCGAGTTTTGGTTGACGATAATGTTCCGTGAGCACGCGGTGATCGGCCTTGGCCCCATATGCTCCCCGCTGCTGGCTGGCAGCAAGGTTGTCTGTAGAATATCAATCAATCTGACGAACTGCTGCTATCAGCTAGTCAAAGCAGCTGTCCAACCTGATCACATTCTCAACCGCTCCAAGTGTCGTGTTCCCTGAGAGAGTATAGACTCATGTCAGCGCTTCTGAACTAGTCGACACCGCTCGTATCCGTCTGCGCTCTCGCTGATCAACTTCAGCAAGACACACATTGCGGACCTGCCATAGTGGCTATCGACATGTTGCTCCCACCGCAACCGATACTGGAAGCATGTCAAAAGACTTTGGGCAGTCCAAATCTACCCAAGGAGGAGCGGGCTTTGACCGAGGACGATCGCAGCCGAAACGCGACCAGCTTGGCAACTTCTTTGACAAGATCGTCTTCTAGTTCTCGGGTGGATCAGCTGGATCGTCGTCTCATAGGACGCCACCGCCAGAGGGCATCACGACTGCAGGACAATCTCCGAAGCCCCGAGGTTAACAGCGAAAGGATTCAGCAGACGTTTTTTCCTTCTTTCGAAGAAGCAGGACAAAATGCGATACTGGATCCACAAATTCCCTGGCCGACTGAAGAATCCGAAAAGTTCCCATCGCTACATGACGGAGAATCTTGGTCTCGCCCTTCGTCGACCGAAGAAACCAACGCCGTCAAAGAGCTGGTCCGACCTCATTTCGCTGTTACTTCGAGATCGTCGGCTGCAAGGCATACCCGTAGTCAATCCAGCGACAGTACCTATATGTCTGCTCGTTCTCTCTTCAGCAGCTGGGGTTATGCGCCGAATGCACCACCCAATCAGCAAACAATTTCCTCCCAGAACGTTATGAGAGAATCTGGCGTCCGCTTGAACTCGACGTCTCATTTTGCGCCAGGCGTGTTCATGCATCCAGATTCAGAGCAAGATATGGATATGGAGGTTCACGAGATGCGACCTCGGAGTCTGCGTAGAGCTGTCACCGATACCATGGAGAATCCCAAGGTGAGTCATCATCTCCTGTGACTTTAATCTTTGATATGGGCATCTTTCTGACCCCTCATCCCCTTGCCCGCTTCCAGCCAAAATTAGAACGTTCGCATACGATTGCGGGCAATAGACCTATAAAGCGAAAGGCAATATCCACGGACATGGGTTCCCTTGGCCCAGCTTTTGCAACTACCACTGCTCTTCAATCATCAGCCACTGTCCCTCAGTTCACCGTCGTCACTCGGAACACGAAACCTCGTCCACCGCCACTTCGGGAACTTCCTCCCCCTTCGTGGTCATCTCCAGGACACTCTCCACCACTTACTGCGCTTGCACCGCCGTTCTCAAGGGATATGTTCCTGTTTCCGATCAAGACGGGTGCCAACAGTGTACCAATATCGCCGGTCACGCATCAATCCTTCTCGTCCCTCATGTCGCCGCCGATTACGCCAAATCCACGGCTAATAATGAATGATCTGGTAACACCCACATTGTTCGCTCCATCAGCATTGTCCACTTCGCATCTGTCTTTCAATTACCACGACTCCATCGACAGTAGGCTACTTACCGTCAACAGATGTCGTCGGCGATCCAGCATGTCAAGCTTTGAATCGACTACAGAGACCATTCGGCCATGGAACGCGCATGGAGACCTGACGCCGAAACCATCAAAGGCTCAATTGACGATTCAGGCGGCGAACCTTGAACCACTCCACGATACATCAACGCGTATGCAAGACCACGCTTTGGTCACGCCCCACTCGCAATCTGATCGAGAATGGGTCACTGCAAAAGAGGAAACGAAAGAGGAGCAGTTTCGACGGAGTGACAAGAAGAGTCGATTGGCCGGGAAGCAGGAAGATTTCGATCTTGTCAAGGAGAAGGCAAAAGGGCCCAGGCGTCGCGCAGAATCGCGCAAGACGTCTGCAACCCTTCGACTGTAAAATACATGGTCACTGTCCAGGGTCAGCAAAGCGCAGTCTATCGAATGTTACATGTGCGAAATAGACAATACATTAGGTGCAAGGACATGGATGTTACAACTGCTTGAAAAGACTTTCAAAGCCTTCAATTCCCGGTTTCTTGCATGGCTACACACATTCGTTCCCTAAGACGCTTGACCCTTTGTCCTCTTCTTCAACCCTTCACTCTCCTGTGTCTTGGCTGTAACTTGAATAGAGTTGTTATTGTTGTTTTCCGCCATAACGGTCATCGGTGGCGGTTGCTCTGATTGTGTCGTTTGTGATTTCACCACGTCCAGAGTACGTTGAAGCTCATATGCTTCGCTAATTTTCTCGAAATTGTTCCACTGTGCGCCGAGCTGTCTCCTCGTGACTTCCCGCATTCCATTCGTCGCAAGCGCCTTGCCCTTTCTCTTTCTCACATTTCCGTCCGGCGTGATTTCTTCATCATCGTCCACCCAGCCATATGCGTTGTCTGTCGCTCGTTGGAATTCATCCTCGTTCATGATCATATCGCGCAAAAGCTTTTCCCGCTCTGCCTGTGATACTCGCTTATCTCGCAACTCCGGATTGGCTAGGATCATTTCATCCATTGTACGGAGGAATCGAGTAGATGGCGCAGCAAATGATAAAGACGACAATGCTTGACTGGCGATTTCGCTCGTCTGCTTGATGGTTCCGGCAATTTCGGAAAGTTGGACCTCGGCGCTCTCAGGCGAATTGTCGGGGAGAAGCATCAGCAGTATTGGTAAGAGTCCTAGGAAGATGGTTCGGACATTAAAGATGATATTGTCCAGCTGCAAGGGGACGTGTCAATATGCATTCTCTATAGGCGAATTAGGCAAAGTGCCAACCGGCCGAACTTACTGCTATTGCTTCGCCTTCGACAACAACGATTGGCCAAAAGAGTCTGCCCCAGACTTCCGCCATGCCTGCCATTACAATAATCCATGAAAAACTCTGCTTGTACCCGCCCTTGCCCTTCCAGTCTACGTTGCACAACAGAAGAACACATACCCCCAATTCCATCAAGTACCAAAAGCTGACTTCTGGCAGCTTGATGAGCATATATTCCGGTATTGTGCGTGTCCATGCAGCGGTGAATGTCGAATGACCGAATCGCAGGTAGAGTAATCGATTGTCGAGGCTGTTGGTCAACTTTTTCGCGAGAATATCGAGGTACGTGGTAGGGATGTGACCGGGTTGCACATTGTGCTGGTACAGTGGGTTCGGATATGTTGGAGATGCCATACCCGTTTCATCGTTATGTATCGCAGAGTGTAGTATCCTTGCGTTTGCAGTTACTGGTAGGAAGTATCTCGTGAACAAGTTGAACGGCTGCATATAGTAATAGATGTATGCGAAGATTGCGGTGTGAACTCCAACAATGTAAAAGAATGCATGTGGCAGTCGGCGAGGTTCAATGGCAGCTGGGTTGTAAGCGTAGGCTTTCGGTAGAGCATTGAGTTGCGGGTTGAGCAAGCCTCGTACACCTTTTGATAATGTTCGGAAGATCGGTGGTCCGGCTATCACGAGCAGGAACGCCAACGGCGCCTGAAATGGCCCCAGTATGTCGAGGTAGGCACTCATGATGTGGTCCAGTATGGTTGGTCACTGGGATGTGGACCTTTACTCTATGAGCAGTCAAACTGTATAGGCCGATGGATACGAAGTGATACTCACCTCGATTCGTAACACGTAACAACGCCGGACGGGCCCCGATGAGCTGCTAAAGAGAAGCGCAGTCACGTGTGTCTTGCGCTTGTTCAAAATATATGTTTCAACCAGGAGCGTCTGGTGGAAACAGCATATAAGCTGTCGGTATGAATGCCTATGTTACCTGTCCTCGTGTTGTTCCTCATCCAACAGTCGATCTGTGAGTGTTCTTGTCTGCACCCTTCATTCCCTTCGTCCCCTTCCCTTCCTCCTCCTACCCCATCAATGATGACTTGAGTGCATTTGGCTGGAGTCTCCTTTAGATGTCTCATCTACTTGGAAGGCGGTGCCGACAAAACCTCAGCTACCTTATAATCAATTGTCTGAATCTCTACCTCACCTCCTACTCGTTCTGAAATGCTTGTTCTGGTGACCGGTCGCTGACTTCTCTTTCTGGTCATAAAGGTTCAATCCGGAATTCGAAAAATTGCAAGGAGCAGTTGCTTTGGTGGTGCCGGATGGTGCGGAATGCGATGCCTGTATATATTCATAGGACCATTCTCTTTACCATTTCAAAGTTGGAATTCAAATCTTGGCCTGAATATCCTGTCGTCTGTGATGTACGGCGTGCAATTGCAAACCCTGCAGTCTGAAGGCGGAAGAACTTCTGCCCTTATTATCAGACGAATATCGCTTTGGAAGACAAACTGTACTTTACACCTCGATCGCTATAAATGATTTGTTTCCGCCGTGTTCAAACGAACGATCGAGCTGCCTCGACTGTTGTCTATTCGTAGCTGCGGCTACCATCATCATGATTTCCTCGTGTTGATACATATCTGCAGCTCGTAGAAGGTCTATCGCACGCAGCCCGAGTCTATGCTGTAGCCAGCAATGGCTGTTGATTCATCCGGAGTCTGGGAAAGCTTCGTCGATGGCCTTCGACAACTCCCGAAAACGGACCTCCATCGACTGGGTCGACTGAACGAGGCCTACGCTTCTCTCGAGTCGGTCCCACAAACAGAAGCAGAAGCGGACAAAAGGCTTGCCCTGCTTAAAGAATTTGAGGATGAGAGAAGGATCAGCGAAACACAGGCTAGGTTGGTATGATTATGTGCTCAGTCACGTAAGGATACTGATCCCATATTCGATACTTGCAGACTTCTCGTTCGCGCCAAGGAACAACTCGAGCAAATGCTAGCAGTTAGCCAGAACCCACCACCAGTCGTTGAAATCCCAAAGCGAAAGCGAAGGCTCTCCCCGCCATCCGGGCGTTTGTCACCTGCAGTAGGAGGCAGCGTCACTGCTCCTATCGTCAACACCGGCCGATCCATCTCACCATTCCCATCCACCCTATCCGCAGGCCACCATGGCTTTTCTCATCAGCGCGATAGCGGAACACCGACAAGTAGTAGACAGAAGGACGCCAGAATCCGCAAAAGGGATATGATTCAAGCGCAATTGCCGTTGCAGCGTGGTAGAAGAGTGGCATTCAAGATGAGCAGCAGAGCTGCTGGGAATCCGATTGTGCCCGAGCTGGATGTCACTGGCGAGGCGAGCGAGACTGGATGGATTCTAGCGGAGATCGAAGGTAGTATAGGCGGTGATAAGAATAGGTAAGTGAGCATGTTGTGCTAAGATCTTGGCGGGTTGGCGGAAGTTTCCCGATTGCTGACATGTTTTCTATTACAGATATGAGGTTCTCGATCCTGAGAGTACAGAGTACGCCTGTATACCTGTTTAGGGATAAGAATTTACCGCTGACGCATAGTGTGAATTTGCCTATTCTAGGAAGATTAAATTCAACACCACTACGCGCGCCATCTTTCCGCTGCCAGACCTTCATGCCGATCCTCGTTCACCGACTCATCCCAATGCATATGAGGATTTTCCAGCGGGGACACGAGTACTCGCCATCTATCCAGATACCTCGTCCTTTTACCGAGGTGTTGTTGTGCATCCCCCAGTCCCGGGAACAGCGTCAGGTCATCCGGTTCCCAAGGCGACTTCTGGCTCAGTACCGGGAAAGTATATTGTGGAATTTGATGATGATAATAATCAGCAGCAACAAGTGAATTGGGATCTCGTATTCGAGGTGAGGCGGGCTGGACATCCGTTTGAAAGTTGACGTTCAACTAAATCTGGATCCTTGACAACAGATGCCAAATCAATAAATTTGGCGGATGGGATGACTCTGTATCTTTAGAAAGTACAATTTTGGGGTCAATGTATAATTCGATAGTGTAACCTGAGCGCACATGTCGGATGGCGCAACGATATGCTTAGCGGCGTACACCCACGCGCTGGACTGCTTCAAGGTTCTTCCGTGGATTGGGAGCTTGGGGACCAGTCTGTCCATATGTGTTATTCTTACAACGACGTTGAGTATGAAGCGCTTCTCCAATGCAGTCTACAACCGTCTTGGTCTCTTGGCCCTGGTTCCACCGATCTTGACAGGCGTCCTGTCCTCCACCCTAACCACCAGCCTTCTAATATCCGACCCTTCTGGTCCCAATAACGCAGCAGATACTGCTTCCCGACCCTGCCCGAACATGCCCTTGAACGCTACCACCATCCTTGTATTCATCGCCTTCCCCGTATTCTCCTTGATAGCCGCAAACATCTTTAATGCCGCTTGATGAGCAGCTTCGTACGACGATCGATTCGATTTCTTGAAATCCTTGTCCGTTCCACCAGTAATTGTTTTCATCACTTTATTGCCCGTCTTGAAATCGGTGTAGCTCATGATGACATTGTTACGTGTTGATTGGACATGCAGGACGTG
Source organism: Naganishia onofrii (assembly GCA_030039215.1). Classification (NCBI taxonomy): domain Eukaryota; kingdom Fungi; phylum Basidiomycota; class Tremellomycetes; order Filobasidiales; family Filobasidiaceae; genus Naganishia; species Naganishia onofrii. Next base: position 637,494 of record JASBWV010000008.1, read on the forward strand.
AGATGGTTCGACATCTCGGTATGGCGTAAAGATGGGTCCTTGTGCGGCTGCTGCGTCAATTCTTTCTCTACGTTGTTGGTCCAATTGTTTTCTCAGGGTGCCTCCTGTAGTACTTTGATGACGGGCTGTAGGGCATTTCAGGACATGTTTTAGGCAAAATGTACTTGTAATATCAGGAAGGTACATACCTGATAGTAATCCTGCGGCTGGTCTCACTACTGCTGCTGTGCTTTGGTTGATTACTCGGAACATGGAAGATGATGCCTTGGCATTGGCGTTCATCGCCATTGTCGTCGGTAAGAGAGTGCGAAGTGCCGACATGCTTCCCTTTTGATGGAAGGCTGAGATGTGCAGAGACGCTGTGTGGAATCGTAAACCGCTTCACCACGACATCAACCAAATGTGTTACGTCCAGATCCAGATATCCGGGGTCAACTTTTGCGCTTTCTCGATTGTAAGGCGCGCTTGGAGCAAAAGTAGGGTGATCGAAGACCATCATAGATGTTCATGGTTATGTTCCCCTGTTCATTCATTCAACAATAGATCCAGGTTTCGACAACAGACATCCGTCAACTACTTCCAGTGTCCCTCTCATCATCTCATAATGCTGAACGCCATCGCTTCTTCATCACGTATCGCAAGCCGGAGCGTTCATACTTCTGCTGTCGCCTTGGCATCCAGCTCAACAGCACGAAGCGTCCCAGTACCTGGATACAACAACTATGTTACGCCTCTGCGCAAGTTAATTGTGGATTATCACCCTGAAGCACCGTCTCAGAGAGGTCTGAGGTAAGCATCTACTCCCACCTGTCCCTTACTTGACAAAAAGTGGATGGAGCTGACTCTCTATTCTTGTCGTTGTTTAGAGAGTATATCCGTAATCCATTAATTAAGATCGCTCGAGAGAACCCGGAGGTTGAGATACTCGTGAGAAAGGTCAAGCAGGGGAGAGCAGCGGTCTTGAGGGGACATTATGGTGAGTACCTCTACGAACGATCTGAGATGCCATTTCGAGGTGTTTTCTGCGGTTTGACGTTACCTTTTGCTGACTTTTGCGTTTCTATCTAGTGAATGGCAGAGACAAGGTCGTGTGCGTGAATCAAATGGAATCTAATGAGATCGGAAACAAGGTTCGAATAATACCCCTGCTTATAACCTCGATAAAGGACATCCGCTAATTTCGATAAACTCGACAGGTTCAATTACTCCTAGACTCGTCAGGCGCAAAGCTGAAACATCTGAAGAACCTGCAAGTCGAAGCCGGACCAGGATCAGAGAGTGCTCGAGGCATCTGGTCAGGTCTGCATGTACCAGCAGAGAGTGAATACAAAATCTAGAAGGGGATCTGCTTGCAATATCTATGGGAGGTATCTGGGATGATATCATCATGTCGTGCTTGAACGGGATTCATACCATGGATGACGATGACGGCCATGCACACCCTCGCGCTTTACTCTCGGAATCAACACTGAATCCACACATCATGTGACATGCTCCCGGATGACGCTGGATGCGGTGCGATGAAATTCAGACTATGCACGCAGGAGAGGGGCGGAGCGAGACGAATCGTTGAACCGAAGATCATTGGCCAAGAGCCCATAACAGTACCGCTATGCGTCCAGTCTAGTGGCCTGACAGTTTATTACATATCATTCCGCCGCCACTCCGACAGATTTGAATCATCGTTGTCGGAACTTGCGCAAAGTCTGGTGGCCACCGCTATGTCTGTTACCGCACATTGGATGAAACCACCTGCCGTAGAATACAAACAGCTATATCCTCATGTTATCGACAATTAGCTTGTCAATCAAGCTGTCCGCCACAGTTGCCGATATGAGATGCGGGATGGTGCGTCCCCGAAACGCCGAAGCGGAAGCCGCACCGGCGAAGCACCTCTTGTCATCAATCGAGAGACATGGACTGCTCGGACGCGCTTTATCGGTGTCCGGCGTTGGTGCTCTCCTCGTCTTGATTTCGAAGTCAGTTCCAGTGCATACCAGTACTCCGATGTCCTGGAATACTCTACCACAACAAGGCATACCTATATACCACCTAATATACCCTTCCCGCCGCTAGTATGCCTGCGCTCCCCAAGCTCTTATTGCTTTTGTTAGCAATATTTGGTGCAATCATGGCGCGAGCGGACCCCCGAGTACTTGTTTACACTGCCACCTTTGGCTATCGACACGATTCCATTCCAACCGCTATCGAAGTGCTGCGACAGCAAGGACCTCAATACAACGTTTCATTCGATTTCACAGAAGACCCAAAGCAGTTCACGCAGGATACCCTTGCGAATTACGACGGAGTTCTGTTTGTCTCAACTAGCGAAGAGGGTGAGCATCTTTTCTGCTTCATAGATCAGGTGTATCCGGAAATTAACCTTTTGTATTGTTTACTTCTAGTCCTCGATGAAACAGGAAAGACCGCATTTCAAGACTGGCTTCAAAAAGGAGGAGTGTTCGCTGGTGCGCATAGCGCAAGTGCATGTCTGTTCAACACGTCCTTCTTCAACGCCACGGTAGGCGCTCTGTTTGACTACCATCCCGATTTACAATCTGCTGTGAGTTGCTTTCCTTGAAGAGACTCAAGATGCCAATCCAGCTTGAGGTCTGAACATGACTTTCATTCAGACATTCTTGCCAGTTAATAAGAGCCATCCTTCTACAGCTCATCTGCCAGACCGTTGGACCTTTGTGAGTTTCGTAACGAATTATCGCAATAACTCTTCTGACGCGTTACATTCAATTGCAGGAGGAAGAAGTCTACTATTTCCGATCAGACCCTCGGGCTTTCGACGTCGATCTTCTTCTTACAGTCGATGAAAATAGTTATACCCGTATGCTGACCGAATTTTGGCGTCAGCGACAAGCGCTGAATGGGGGTTTTGCCTCCTAACAGGTACTGGACAATCCACAGGCATGTATAATGAAGGGGAACCTCATCCAATAGGTGGGTCAAAGCTGTTCCCCTTCTCCCGCCTCGCCTCGCTGATGGATCTCTTGCTTCTGTATAGCCTGGTGCCAGCAATCGAATGCAGGGTCCTCGCCTGTAAAGCAAGGTGCCCCAGGCGCGGGCCGCTCTTTCTATACCTCACTTGGACATTTGAACTCTACATGGCAAGATGCGACTTTCCAGCAACACTTGTTGAACGGTCTCTTATGGGCATTGGACGGAAAGACAACTCGAGCGTATAATGCAAATGCTCTGGTTGGTAATGCTACCTTGACGGAGAACTCGGCTTCGGCCACAAGTTCAGCAACAACGGCAAGTACTTCGAATTCGAGTCAAAGTGGCAGTATGACATCTGCTGGGCAGACTGCCATACAGTCTCAGTAAGTATTTCTTGGACTCACCTTTCACAACGAGCTACGTTCTTATGCGTGTCTGTAGGTCGACAGGGATAACTGCATCATCTGCAGGGGCATCGCCAACAGCCAACAGCGCATCTGGCAACAAAATGGTCGGAGGAGCGGTCGCGCTGGCTGTCGCTGGTGCTGCAATCATAGGAATGTGAAGATAAGGGACGAGTATAACGAATATAAGGCTAGTCACAGAATAATTTCGCAGGCTTTCTCGCGCATGTATCCATAGTAGAGGATGGCAGGTCCTATACCTATTTCAGTTGGTCACGCAGTCCGGCGATTTCCTCGTAGCCTGCTTTACAACAACCCCCAACCATGATTTGTTTCCAAACAGGTTGCCTTCCAGTACTTGTCACGCATTCCTGTTCCGCCGCCCATCTCGCAACACTTGCCACGTTCTTTGACCAGCTGCTCTCTTCTTTGTTTGACTCAGATGAGACGGCGTTCTTTGGCGCATGCCATGTCCTCGTTATTACATCGTACACCAAGCCACCGTCTGGATACAGCACGAAGGTGGGAGGAGCCTGTTGTAGGGCACTATGCTCATCCGTTTTTGCATGCAGTTGCGCCATGGCTTTCGTCATCTGCTGCGTCAAATCTTGAATATATGCTGGCGAAGTGCAGTTGATACCGATAGCGTTCGGACAAGCAGAGCCGGCAGAATCGTTGTCGTACATCGTCTTGACAATAGTCGATACGGGTGAAGCATCCGGCGCCGTACCTTCTGGAAAGACAAACGATGTCCAGTAAGGCTTCTTCCACCACATGTTGCCATCGTCTTTCCCTTGATAACGCTCAGCCAGTTGGTCATAAAGTTTCTCCATAGCGGCTCGAATGGCTTCTCCTTCCAATAGCAACGGTATCGTCTCAAACATGATCCAGTCGATTGTGCGCCATGTCGCCTCGTCTGTAGCAAAGACCCGAAGTCGGGACAGGTGAAAGTCTTCGAGAGCCGATTTGGCTTTAGAGGCTAGCGCTTGACCGTCTTCCGTGGATTCAAAGCGGTTGACGTTTTGCGCACCAGGCCGAAATCCTTGAGGTCCGTACGGCGGAGGATAGATCCCAGAATACCTGAGAGCAGAACTCTGGTCAGAACTTCCAACGGAGTGACCAAAGAACGGGGCCCTACTCTTGTCCTGGCGATAATGTTCCACCAAACGGTCCCAAACAGAGCCCAATCTTTTGCTTTCCGCTCTCTGCTACAGTCGAAATGGCTCTACCAGCGATATCTACCGCTCCTCGCATGTACTGGGAAGCCTGGTCGCGGCTGTAGCCGTTATCCAGGTAAAGTGATTCGCAAGCTTGATAACTGAAATTGGAAGAGGCAGCGAGGTTGGATTATTCATCTTCCGGAAGTGTAGACAGCATCTCAGACTCACGTCGCCGTACCAATAACATCAGCACCTGCCTTCAAGAAACCCTCGTGAACCGATTGAACGGCTTCATGCAATGCTGGATCGGAAGACCAGAGCTTGGAGCTAACGGAATATCCAGAATCTTCGAGCGTTGTGCCCATCCCGCCATCCAGGATGACGAAGCGGTCGGACATGATGGAGCTGAGATGGAGCTGAGATGGAGCTGAGATATGAGTAGGTGGGTATGTTCAGATGCTGGATGTTGTTAAATGCGATTTGATATGGCCAGTTTCTTCCTGCTATGTTTCATACAGGTAGACAAGTTTTTGTCTCGAAACATACACATGCTCATACGAGTACACACTTGTAGATGCTGTTACAGTGTTACTACAGCTTGAAACCCAAGGGTCGGATCCAAATGATGATATTGATCGGTCGGGACTGAGGAACGGTCGGTCAAGACCTAGTAGTGACTTGCATGACATGAGCTCCCATAAATCTGTTCATTGAAGTCACGAGTGCCCATCGAGGGTACAGCACAAGACGTTTATGATGGATTTGGCGTCTAGAGAGAATGATGCTTCGAGAGCAAGATGTGAGTTGAAAATGCGTGTCTTGACTTCTCACCATGCTAAAATATCACGTTTTCCTCGCGCAGGGGTGAAAGAGATGAAGATTGGTGAGGGTACATATGCCAACGTTTACAAGGGTAGGCTTCCCAGATTTCTCGCTCCAAGATGCTATGCTCAGATGTATTGGGTCCTCTGATAGGTAAAGACGCGAAAACTGGACGGAAAAGTGTGTTGTATCACCCGCCCATTCCCGTCCAAGCTTGTACTCATGACACGATAATCCCTTTCGACTTTCAACCACAGTCGCCATCAAGAAGATCAAAACTTCTGCCGCTTGGAAAGATGGAATCGACATGTCAGCTCTGCGGGAGATCAAGTTTCTACGAGAACTTGCGCATCCGAATGTGATTGCAGTAAGTCGGTCACCTATCTCTTGACATACCACGTTTTCCGCTAAACCGTTTCTTCTTCGCACAGCTGCTTGATGTTTTTGCCCATCGCCAGTGTCTGAATCTCGTACTAGAGTACTTGGATACGGATCTGGAAGCCGTAATCAAGGATCGATCGCTTGTTTTCAAGACGGCAGACGTAAAAAGCTGGATGGCAATGTCGTTTCGTGGTCTCGAGTTCTGCCATAGGAATGGGATATTACATCGAGTGAGCGTTCGTCCTCATATGACCTGGAGATCTACACATTTTGTTAACCGAGACAGCCTTTGTAGGATCTGAAACCGAACAATTTGCTGATATCCAACAAAGGCGAATTGAAACTTGCCGATTTTGGTCTAGCTCGAGAGCAGGGAGACGCGGATAGTAGGATGACTCACCAAGTCGTGACAAGGTCAGTCGATCCGGCCCAATTTCGTCGTCCTTCGTTGCTGATCCTCTCGTTCTTTGAAGATGGTATCGTCCGCCCGAATTATTGTGGGGTAGTCGATCATACTCGTTTGGAATCGACATCTGGTCCATGGGAACGATATTTGTAGAATTAGTGCTGCGGAAGCCTTTCTTACCGGGAGAGACCGATGTGGACCAGTTGAAAAGGATAATAGCGGTTCTAGGTACTCCCTCTGACGAGGATTGGCCAGTACGTTTCAACAGCAAGAATCGGTTCTTCGGGGTCATGTCTAACCGCTTTGCAATCATGCACCTTGCTCTCTCAGGGTCATAGATCACTACCCGATTATTTCCCTCAACCAGAGTCTGTCGGACAACGGTGGACACCTTGGGTAGCCTCTGTAGGCAAGTCTGGCATCGACTTGATGCTCAAGACTCTCCGATACGATCCGACCAAACGCATAAGCGCTGAACAGGTACGTTCTTTTCTTATCTCATTCGTCTTGGGAAAAGTCTTGGAAGGGGTCAGCGCCATAATCCTCGCTATCACTAGCAGACACCGGAAAATAGTAGGCAATCATCTCGCTGACTCTGTTCTCTGCACTTGCGCGACGCACAGGCACTGGATCATCCCTTCTTTCAGGAAGACCCTCGTCCGACACCTCCGATTATGCTACCAAAACCTTTGGCAGAGTTACGTCCGAGAGCGCTAGCTCCGGAAGAGTTGAATGGTAAACCGATCGAGAATGGTGCGGGGAATATGAAGAAGAGAAAGGCGCCTTCGCCTGGCGATGCGCAGGGCGTGAGCGGCGGAAGGAATGTAGCTCGTAGACTGTTTTGAGCTGGAAACAGGTACTGTGATTTTGTCGCAACATTTCCCCCTTGATATACATCATTATACGTATCTGGTCCTACCCGGTCAGCCAAGCTCTGTCGTCGATAATCAACTGCGTTCACCGTCTTCCTGACAAGTCAGCTCCGAGGTTCTGAAAGCCGTTGTGCGGTTACTGCAAGCAGAGCTCGACTGTCTGAGGCAGTGCAATCGCGAAAGTTCTCCTATTTGAATTGCTTACCGCTCCTCACTTTAGGGTGGGATTAAGTTACGAACGTGCTCAATACATGCTTTCGCCGATCGCAAGTACAAGTACCTGTTGTACTATATTTTGCTGACAAGCATTGATAATCCTTATCGCTGAGCTGATCGGGAAGCTTCTTGAGCTGCTTCTTGGCTTCTTGAACAGTGGCGACTAACTAGCGTGCCTTTGAATAATCAGAACTATGCGAGTGACAGGACAAGGGCCACTCAGCCGCCAGCTGTTAGCTCCTTGGTATATGGTTAGCTGCGGTGATACATGGTCCCGACCTTATGACTAGCGCGAAAGTACTTATCTGGTTGAACTAGACTGAGAACACCTATCAGATCAAAATCAAACCCGTCAAGGAGCGGGCCGGTTCACGCGATGCCTTCATCAGCTTACAGGGACATCTCCATCAGGAACTATCTTCTCAAACTCCCTCTTGCTATCACTGTCCTCTGGCTTCACCTCGCACCATCCTTTCGTACGCATCATGCCATTCCAGTGTCATTTCCCTGCAGCATTCTCAAAGCTACGAGAGGGGTATCACCATCATTTTTTGATATTGTACCGCCGGCCCGGAATCAAATTGTACGAATAGTGCCTGATCGGTGTTCTTATCTGCTCTCAATGCCAAGAGCTATTCATTACGTAGTGACTATTGCTAGGCCGGCGTGATCAGCTCCTCCACCCCTCATGATGCTGTTCACAGTGGTCGCTCCAACAGCCATCGCCAGTCAAACCAGTCACCCTACGCAGTCACTAACGCTACCGTTTTAGTGTGTTCTTGGGTCTTGGTATGCTTCTTGGACCTCCTTTCGCCATTCGATGGGACGATTGCAAGTTATCGACCATGATGGCGTGTTTAGCAAGTACTCGGGATGCCTTTCCATTCAGCATATATCAGATCGCAATTGATCGTCTTCCTCCAAGCATATTTGCCATTAGATATTCTGTGTTACTCACTCCTTTTCTTCAAGTTCTCCTTACTTGATAACACCTAACAACCAAGGCAGATAGGAAACATGTTCTGGATCGAGTCTTCACCAAGTCCTTCAGACCCACCATCACCGACTCTTACGGCCGTTGACCTGCCAAGTACTGTTGCGGATATTGCTGGTTCTCAAACGCCTACTACTAAAGATGACTATGGCAAGTCGAAAGTGCATCCTGCGGACCTCGAAGTCGGCATCTTCAACATGGACAAGAACGAAGCCAGAAACAACACAACCAAGGAAGAAAGGTACCACCATGAACGCCTTGGCGCGGCCGGATCTGCAGCCTTGAAGGAAGTGAGAGTTACAATAGTAGAAGTCGATGATGAAGGAAACCTCTACGTTAGCAGCAAGGCCGATGACCCGGACAACCCTAGGAACTGGCCAAAGTGGAAACGGTATATGGTGGCGGGTATAGCAAGCTGGCTGACGATCATTGCAAGTGCAAGTTCGGCTCCTACCTCCTTGCGATCGTACTCATTGCGTAATTCTACATTGACATTGACAGGTTTGCTCAATCGCATCCGGGTACAGCACAGGATCTGTCTATCTGAATGAAGAGTTTGGTCTTTCAGAAGAGGTTGGAACGTTGGGTCTAAGTCTGTACATCGTAAGTTCATCCTCGAGCGTTCGGGTTTCGTGAGACTGATATGTTTCTTTGTCGCTATCCAGTTGGGTTTCGCTTTTGGTAAGTCACTTAAGATTATGTAGACGACGCCTGCTGTAACAAGTGTGTCTTCTCTCAGGTCCCATGGTCACTGCGCCGCTTTCCGAGACGTATGGACGCCGCATCATTTACCTCATTACGTGGCAAGTAACACTCATGCGTTTGGTTCATATTCGGTTCTTACATCAACCTCCCTTACTTAGGTTCTTTTTCACACTCACGCAAATCCCAGTGGCTCTCGCTCCGAACTATGCATGCGTCCTCGCCTGTAAGTCCATCTCCATCTGACCTATTGACACGTACCAATACTGAACCCATATCATCGGCACGATTACAGTCCGATTCCTTGGAGGGCTCTGCGGGTCCGTCCCCTTGGCCAATACCGGTGGTGTCATCAATGACCTGTTTGATGTCGAAGAGAGTGGATATGCGACTGCAATGTTTGCGTTCGCAAGTGTTGCCGGTCCACCGCTTGGTAATGTGATTAGCGGGTTCCTTGCAGAGGCAGCTGGGTGGCGGTTGTTGTTTTGGTTTTACGTGAGTCGGCGCGTCTTTCTTTTGTCTCGTTGTTTGTGACTCTATCGAATGGGTAGCTGACCGCGATCTTGCGTCTTCACTTGCAGTTGATCGTTCTGGCAGTCCATTACGTGATTATTATCGTTGGTATTCCTGAAACTCGACAAGGTCCGTTCGTCTACGGTATTCTTCTTGCTATTCCGCCACCTTGGTGCTGACCGGCATACATTCTAGGTATAATCCTTCACAAGAAAGCCAAGAAACTGAGGCAACAAGGAGATACGTTAAAGAACGTCTTCGCCGATCACGAGCGAGAAAAGAAAAAGCCGAAAGACCTGTTCAAAGTTTCTTTGACTAGACCATACGTGTTTCTTTTCACGGAGCCCATCACCTATCTGGCTGCAGCTATCAACAGGCAAGTAACGGTGTGTCATCTCAAGCTAGCGGAAGCTGACAATTGAAATGGCACTACAGTTTCGCATTGGGTATGATCTTTTTGTCGAATACAAGTTTCCCCCTTATCTTTGGACCGGGTAACGAAGGCCATCACTGGAAGAGGTATGTGTGGCATTCTTCTACCATCTGTCTCAATCATGCGCTGACTGACTGCTATTTCGAAATCAGTTCCGGTGCTATCAATGCAACACTAGGCTCTTATGTCGTTGGCGCGTTGATGTAACTATGCGATAGTTGCCTCGTTCTCACTCTCGATATTGACCTGTCTTTTATCCTGTACAGTGGTGTATGCTTCCAGCCACTTCAACAAGCCGCCTACCGAAGACGTTGCGTCAGAGCCGGAAAGCCTGTGCCAGAGTCCCTTTGGTGGTTGGCATGTTGGGTTACCGTGCTCATGCCCATAGGGCTGTTTATTGCTGCCTGGACTAGTTACCCAACGATACCTTGGATAGCACCACTGGTATGTCGTCGATGATCAAGGTCTGTCTCGCCAACATTGGCTGATGATTTGCTTGTTTGTCTGTCAGATTGGCTTTGCCTGTTTTGGATTTGGATAGTGAGTTATCGGCACGAACAGAAAAACCACATTCTGCGACTGACCGGGAGTCCGAACTATAGCTTCACCATCCTCATGGCAGTCTTTTCTTACGTCATGAACTCGTATGGCACTTATGCCGTAAGCCCTTTCGCGTTGCGTTACCGAGGTGGCCTGACTGACACCTTGATCAATCTATAAAGAGCTCTTCACTAGCGGGTGTGGTCTGCTTACGCAATATCGTAGGAGCAATCTTCCCTCTTTGTAAGTCCCACTAGAAGGCGAGCGAAACCGGCGGATGCTCACACGTCCTATCTACCTGATAGTTGCTCGACAAATGTTCTTGGGACTCGGCAACCAGTGGTCCTTGTGCCTCCTTGCGATCCTCTGCTGCTGCTTGGTGCCAATTCCACTCTGCCTATTTCGATACGGTAAGGCAGTAAGGATGAAGAGCCCTTACTGCGCTACGCATAGCTCCTGATAACACCGCCACGAAAATGGTTTCCCACAATTACGGGAAACATTATTACGACATTACGAGCGATGCCAACTCGCCGCTCGGTATAGATGAACGCCTTAACGAACCCGATTTACGAATTCGCCTTTACGACTGCACTAAGAAAAGGAATTGCTACCGATTGTTGTATGTCAACCTAAGAAGAAACCAAGCGACGACTCGTCAAACTCTGTATCCCGGGCTCCCAGAACCCAGACTCGAATGTCATGCATAAGACTGCGTCCGAGAAATGTAATAGATTATAGAAAGCATACGTGAATGGATGTGCATGTTCAGTACCCAGCAAACGACCTTCTGATCGACTCTTTTATTCGCCGTCTTCAGAGATCATCCGTGGCCACAAATTATGCGATATATACTGTACTGTGATATTGGTCCATATTTGCCGCCAAAACCAATGAAACCGTGACCCGAAAGACCTGTTCTCCAGTTGAGTAAAGCATCTAGCATTGTCACATAGATAGCAAGATGGTCGCCGTGGTCAATGAGCTTCTCGAGGTAGCAAAAACGGGACTCTCAAAGGTCGACTAAAATACAGGAGGTGGCGTCGAGGTGATGACGACGAGCAGAAGTGGTTGCTAGAGGCAAACTATCCAAGTCGCTGTCGCTGCTGGGAGTTGCCGAAGAGGAAGTTTCGCAGCAGAATGCTGTGTCCGAGATGCGAGATGCAATGGCGTAAGAAATCGGCGCTTGCGCTCCCTGACATGTGTAAAAACTCTCGTACGCCAGTCGCAATCATATCCATATCAACCCGCTTCGCGACTCGACTCGTTATACCCGTTATTGAATGGTGACCTGTGGCTTTTGAGACGGTCGCTGGAGCGATGTAACCGTGCTAGCAGATCCTGCGAGCGGACTGTTGATTTTGGGCACCTACGGAAGATTTAGCAGCCGAAATGGACGAAGAATCTGGCGACCTAATGCGGACCGCATACCCGGATGAGGAGGACAACGGTATGAGTTGCTTACAAGCGTATTGCGCCCATCTTGAAATCTCATATCACCGAGAATGAGATTAATTATCAGCATACGCATGCTGCAAGGCTGGTGTTGCTACTATGTTGCCTTTCACCATCATTTCACAATCCATGCATAAACCTACCTAAGTAGTACGACCAGGTATCCTCGCGTTTCATAGCATCGATGACGCAGTATGCGTGAATGATGTGAACGAAGAAAACTTCAGTCCGAGTCGAATGTTGATCAACCCTGAATCAAAAAAACCTTCCAGATGTACCTACAACCCTCAGCGAAGTTTTAGAATCCATGGCCCGGTATGCGAGTGGATCACAGACGTAACCCGGCGTGAAGGTCGAGAGCTAGAGAATGGAATGCTACCCAGGCTCCTGGCCTCTCCTGGCGACTGCGCCCTGTTTGCGAAGGGTAGTGTCGCAGTACTTGAGCGCGATGCTGGCAAGCCAGATCGACGCAAAGACGTTCAATACTAGGAGCGCAAAGAAGACTGAGTGGACGGAATATGGATCAAGCAGCTTAGTGATCGGTCAATTGCAAGTGGCATGTGGATCCGTCGATGGATATTGGGCTTTATGCACTGTGTTGTCGCAGCAATGCAAAGCATGCCTAGGTATAACAAGCTGGTTTACATCACACAGCTTCCTTCCTTTTTTCTTCATCAGAGACCCGACAGGTACTACCCGGTGTGATGAATTTCGATTTGCCCAGTACGGTGGTGGGTAATCTAGCTGGTAATCTGATAAGGGGGACGGGAGACCTTGCGGAAATAATCAGGAGAAAGCAATAAGTGGATCTGAAGTTGACAGAAGTCTAGCCTTGGTGTCGACCCGAGTTTGCCGTTGACCAGCGCATCGATACACTCAAGCTTACACTCACTGTTGGCGAGCTTGTCGGCGATTTCCTGGTGCTCATCTAGGAAAGCTTGTGAGGCAGATTTTGTGAAAGGCCTATATTCGAAAGACAGCTCTTGCATCTGTGTTGGATAAATAGTTGTACAATCTCTCCGGCCAATGCAAACATATCATACAGCCACAAATAGCCTTTCCATCCCGAACATCACAGAATTATCTGAGCCCCATTCTACTTAGAACCCGTAACCCGTTGCCGAGGTGCGGCACCAATTGTACGTAGGGGTAATAAAGGCTCGAAAGTCGAAAGGGGCTATGCTGTTTTGGCTGACGATTTTACTCGGTCGCATTGGGCGAGACGCACCCTTTTCTTATAATTGGGTGACTATCGCAAGCCTTTATTCTTATATGACGGTGTGTCCTGGTATCCCTTGTTTCCCATTCCTATAAGTACAAGCACCCTCGACACAACGACGTTCACCTTGGTCTACGGCTGCTAGTCTACCTTATCTCGTCCGGAACGGTGTCGATTGTTGATATTTACATCCCGACAAATCGATAAGGAATCAGACGTAGATCCCTTTATCGGTTTCGAGGGCTCTGATTGCCTGAGCGTCGACCAGTGATTGTGGCCATTGATTGTTGTAAGTACCTACCCTATGTGCGACATCCAGCCGAATGAGTTCGCACTGCTCGTTTGTTGTGGCCTGTATCCGAGCGACTACAATCAACTGACATACTGGTTCATCAAATAGAATCATCGCAATCAGCCAATCTTCAAAAACCTTTGTTGACACGTATTTGGTCCACCTTTTCTGAATTTGCAACCTCGACGATGTCGTTCGCCATCTCCGACAACACTCTAGGCCAAGACATCAACTCTATCTCCAACCCACAATCTTCAGTGTTTTCCCTTGGCGACGACGTATTCGCTTCAGCAGAATCCTTGGATAATTCGCCATTGGATCTTGAAAAACAACAACAGCATCATCTCCGTCAGTTTTTGTATTACCAAGGTCTCGCTCTGCAACGTCAGCAAGAGCAGCAACGGGCACTTGGATTCACTGGAGACTTTAGTGACACCGACAATTTCTTTATCAACTCTCAACCCTCTCCCGACACATTTTCTTCGGGTGCCGGCTCAGTCGAGGAACAGCTGCACGACTTTGTGTCTTGCGAAAATTACTCAGACTCCACAGTCTCCGCTCCATCCACGCCTCCTGATCTTCTCGGTATCAACATCCCTTCTCTGGCGGCAATCGATTTCAACCCGAACGATTTGATCTCCTCGCCTCCAGCGTTGAGCAATACCCCAAACTTTACGCATTCTATTTCCAGTGCACCAATGTCTAGGATACCCGTCTCGCCATTGAACGACTCGAGCAATGTGCCTCAATATGAACAGGAGCAGAACAGTGGCTTACAATCGAAGCAAGTCGGTAGAGACCTCTACGATCGGCAGATGCGCGTACCGCAGGATTTGGGTGCAGCATACCCAATGTACCGCCACGAAGGCATCCAATCTCAGCCTTCGATGTACCAAGCCACGCCCAACCAGATGTATATGGCCCGCAACAGGTCTTCATCCATCGCTGCGCCTTATCTGAACACGTACGCTCCGCCGATGCCGACTGTTTATATCAGCAATGTGCAGCCGAGTCTGTACCAACAGTCATTCATGCCTTCGTCTGTTCAATCCTCGACCATGTACGATGGTCGTCTGATGCTCCCCATGGATGGCGGTAATCACCAACGCACATTTTCGCTTCCAAACAACAATGTTTCCATGCAATACGGCAACCCGATCCTTTCTCTTCCCGCATATCAACGAGCTCAAATGGCCAACATGCAAGAAGACAATGTCAATATCGTCGCTGCGGAACACCCGTCCATCTTGGATAGTCAAGGGCTGGGGCTCTACAACAACGACAGCGGACTGGAGAATGGCAAATCAGCATCATCCAAGGCCGATCTTGGCGTGCAGCGAAAATCTACAACCTCTCATCGCTCCAAGCCGTACGACCGTGCCGGTTCTTCCAGTCGATCGTCATTGTCCGGTATTACAACGAAAAGTTCGTCAATGACTATGACACCCGCGCAGCAATCCCCGAAGGCTGGTCCTTCGAGTGCCATGGCAGAACATAGCGATACTTCGGCTGCGTCTACCCCTGGCAGAACAATCGTCCTCGACGATTTGAAAGAATTACCCGCCGGTATGGTTCGAAACCCTCATGGCGGTGGTCGTGGATACATCCCTGGAGAAACTCCAGTGGACCCTAAGAAGAAGCACATGTGTGGTATTTGTGGTCGAGGCTTTGCAAGGCTTTATAACCTCAAGGTTCGTTAGCTCTCGGTTCGCTCTATCTATCTGCTCGCCGTGTGCTAATATTGTCATTTCTTGTAGAGCCATGCTTCGACTCACGACCCTGCTAGACCCAGGCCCTATGACTGTCCCCATGCCAATTGCACGAGGTCGTTCTCCAGGTTACACGATTTGGAGCGTCATCGACAAGGTATCCACCGAGATGGACCTTTGATGGACGCCAAAGTGCAAGGGATCGCCCCAGCTGTCGCTCGTGCTCAAACCCGAATCGCTGAGCGTGCTGCCAAGGGCGATCTCGTCTAGCCGGACGTACATCGCCACACTGCTTAAACAAAGACGTGGCCAAGCCTTCGTGCTTTGGACCATGCATTCACACAAATCCACAACACAAACCACCATTCATCCCTTGTGTTCGACTCTTTCCCGTGATGGTGGCGGAAGGTGATCTCAGAGTTTTCGGGCTCTCGCCTTCTGCCGGTATTATGGAAATGGCCGATATCAATGTTTGCTTTTCTCGCCCTTCACTTCTTCACCACCCGTTACCTATCAAAGTCATATTCGGTTCTTCGGATCTTTTCATCGCTTCGCCATATCAGCAACATCAGCTGGATACATGCGTGGTATCTGTTCTTCGCAATCTCGTCGGCGCAATCATATCGCCGACTCAATCAGAATATTATCAGGTTTCATAACATCAGTAGTCAACCTACCACGATGTCAAAAGAAACGCGAAGAACAATACTCGTAACAGTATACCGAGCTCAGAAAATCCGTCCCGAATATCGACAACATAGAGTATCAAGTGGTTCGAGGTGATACCGCGGGAAGCTTATCCTTCGGATAGGTATAAACGCCGATATCAGCTTCAATTCACCTTTTACCGGTAGGAATTGTCGACCTTCTTCAATCATATACAACATCAGCATCAATTTCAACATACATCAGCAATACGATCATCATCAACCAGATCTTCCAAATTTTCGCCTCTTCGTATTGGCTATCCCGTTTATTCCGACACTGTCTTTCGATATGCAATTGGCCGCCTCATCCATCCCGTTCAAATCATCACCACCCTTGTGACATGGCAGTACCGACATTCGCACAAACAGTTGAGAGGGCGAAACCCTTGCCTTCTGTGCCATGTCGCGTTCTCACATGTGGAGTTGCTTTTGAGCCTAGTGATAGGATCTTGGACCGTCAGGCATTACCGAATCGGCTCTGTTCAGATGATACACGATTTTTCCCGTCTCTGTTCCAAACATTTCTTGTACAAATTTTATATCTGTTCTGTCTGTATGCTCGATTATTCTAGGCTCAACATGTTGTATTTTTACCTAAAAACCCTCAAAAAACATGATGACATCTGGTATGCCATCACTATGAAGCTTGCGCTGCATTCAATAGCGAGGTTCTACGTGCTCGGCAACTGGCAACTCGAGATGATCTTTGCAGCAACAATATCTATCCATATTACTTCGATTTAACACCTTCTGCCCTTCATGTGCACTTCATTTAACGCCGTTTAAAAGGTGATGATTCGATACCGTCACGTGCAAATAGTTAGACCATCAGTGATTGTGTCGGGCGCACGCTGTTTCTTTGTTATTCTTTGTCTTGTCCAGTGTGGGAAGCGCCCAGGGCCAGCAGCCTGAACGCGCCATCATCCCAGTTGGCGTTTGGCTGGAGGGTGGCCACAGTCTGTATTAGAGCCAGGAAGGAGCCCGCCCAGCCTTGCCTTTCGCTCACAGATCTCTGGCTGTAGCTTCACACTCAAAACTAGTAGTGGTAAAGTATAGCAAACGCTTGCCTCTATCAAACCATCTGAAACGTCTGTTCATCGTCATCACCTCGACACCACCTCTCGTATTTTAATCAATCCTTGTGAGTACTGTTTTCGCTACCTCGAGGAGTTCATTCACCATCACTGCCGGCCATTATGCTACTATGGTGGAATGCTGGCGTCATCACTAGTTCAATCACTTTCCACTCTTGACGCGTTGTAACACGCGTTCCTACTACGGTCTGTGGGCTATCTGAAAGCGATCACAACGTTGGTCCATTAACGTCGAATGTATTCCGGGTTTTGACTGGCATTTGGTGTTTGAAGATGCGTCATCTGGCTTACCAGCAAGACAGCTAACAACCATTCCTGTTCACCAGACACACTTTCAAGATGCCCAAGGCCGCTGTTGACAAAGATGGAGAGAAGGTCAAGAAGCAGAAGGTAAAGAAGGACCCGAACGCACCCAAGAGGTAAATATACCATCTCGTATTGCTCGATTGATGCTCCATCTGACAGATGCTTCTTCGACAGGGCTATGTCTGCGTTCATGTTCTACTCCATGGCTCAGCGAGACAATGTCAAGACTACCAACCCTGATCTTTCTTTCGGTAAGCGACCTTTCTCACCTTGGTGTCTTTCAATCGACTAATGTTTGGCCGTTCTCTGCAGGTGAAATCGGTAAACAGTTGGGAGAACAATGGCGAGGACTGAGCGCCGAGGAGAAGAAGGTGGGTAGAGGTTACGAGATTCTCATCGGTATCTCGATCTAACGGACCTTTCCCTTCAGCCTTACGAACAAGAAGCCGAGGACGACAAGGTCCGAGCTGCTAGGGAAAAGGCCGCTTATGAAAAGGATGGAACGGCTGCTCCTCCCAGGAAGAAGAGGGGAGAGTAAATTCTGGATTTCCGACCTGTAATGCTGCTGTTTAGGTGAGATATAGTCATCTCAGAGTCATATGTGCACCATTGACTGACGTACCACGCCCCTGGCAGTGATTCCAATCCTGGTTCGATCAAACCACACCACTGCCTTTGCACCTTTGATTTTCGATATTCCGTTCTTCCTCCTGTATAGGAGCGATAGTCGTCTTTTTTTGAAACGCTATCTCAAGAGTGTCCGAGTTTCGTTGTTGTCTTATTACCTTTATCCAGTGCTATCAATATATTTTCGAGGATCGCGAAGAGCGCCGCTAGACCGGCTAACCTTGGTTGATCGCGGATCAAAGTCACGTCTCTCTCCTGAGAGTCGACGTGATGCAGTGGCGAACACCCAATGCTAAGCAAACCGACAAGTGATTACGTCCTATCCCTTGCGAATATTGTTCGCTGACGAGTCATTCGCCCTTTGAGCAGCTCTCTGAGCCTGACTTATTGCTCGTTGCTGTGATAGCTACAGTGACTTGATACAGCTCTTGTATCCTGGTTTCTCCTATTCCCCTATGCAACTATTGATCAGCTTCCGCGCGAGAAGGTGTTGACCCAGTTTCTACGCGGATCCCTACAAAATATTCGATTCGCATCAGTGTGTCGAATTATGATCCATCGCCCGTATCAACCTTTTATGCAAGTCGACCGTCTCGCCTTGGCAAGTCGGTGAGTCGTGAACCCAGAGAGGACTAGAAGGTTGACGACAGCGTTTCCAGATACCTGCGCTTGGAAACTCGCCACAACAAGACAGAAGAAGCTGAATAGGGGTCGCAAAGTCTGGAAACAAACTCTTCAAGTCGTCTTCCTGACCTGTCTGTCATCCAAGGGAGACAACTTCTTCATCGACAGTCCTGCCAGGTGCAGGTGTGCTCCTACCGGGCTCTCCGAAAACGTCCACACGACCACGCC
The DNA here is from genome assembly GCA_030039215.1 of Naganishia onofrii. Lineage (NCBI taxonomy): Eukaryota > Fungi > Basidiomycota > Tremellomycetes > Filobasidiales > Filobasidiaceae > Naganishia > Naganishia onofrii. The sequence goes on from JASBWV010000008.1 coordinate 656,150, forward strand.
TTGCACCAACATCGCTCAGGGACACCGACGTTTCAGGATGCTCAATCCACGGGCTTCTACTTTCTCCGTTGGAGATTCTCATAGCGACCTGTCTCAGCATTACACCGACAATGTCATTCGGAACATGTCGCCACTCACGAAGGGTGCTATGCGGGTTTATGTAGATGCGGCTGCGAATGGTGGAAGAGAATCAGCGACTGTTAGGGTACGTGAACCTCCTCTCACAATTAAAAACGTAGCACTACAACATTATCATTCCGTCTGTTCTAGTCTTCAGCTTGTGAGTGTCTTCCGGCCACCGTTATGTCTAGCTTCCGACACATTGCGAACCGCTTCCCGTTGACATCTGACAACTCACCACACACTAGACTCTTCAGCACATGCATCAAACAACAGCTCTCATCTCGCCATGCCACAGTCCCGATTCGAAAGCATGTATACTGATGTTCGTGTTGCGGTACCAGGATACTCGGGTGTCAATGCTGATTCCGGATACCTGTTTGTCTAGGTCATCATCCCAGCAGCAGTACAGAAACCGAAATTGACCGTCTCACCTCTAGCAAACAGCACCAAAACCAATGCGGGACAAATGCATGAACGGAAGGATCAACCATCAAGACTCGAGAACGGGAATTTTAATGAAAACGTCAAAGACTCTCGTTTGGAACATGATCGGCACAACTTGATGGGTGTTGCCTCGATCTGGGCGCCTCGACCATCAGAGAAGGATCTGCACACCGCCTATGGCCCTCCTACACTGACTTCGGCACACTCTTCTCCTTCTCCTCGCTTGTCACCCACAGCTACAATGTTTAGTTACAGGACGTCACCCAACTTGACCGTCGGTAGCGCAGTGAATCCCGTGCTTCTCGCTGTTCCGCAGCTCATGCCTTCGTCTTATCTCGCACCGAACATGGAACACATCGGAGAACGGCCTAGGTCGCGCGGCGAATCTAGTATGATGTATGCTGAACCGTTAGTATTCCAGGCTTGGCAGTGCGGTATGTGCGGGAACGACAATCGCTACAACACTGAAACATGCGCACAGTGAGTTCCTCTTAACGTATCAAAGAGAGTCGCGGATGATAATCTCTCTCTGAGGAACAGCTGTGAATCTCTCAATCCAAACCGACCTCTTATTCGTGCAATTACACAGCAACATCAACACATGCAAGCATTCCAGCCTTACTCTTCAAGCGAAATGTCTTCAATCGGTGGTCTGTCGCCATCTGCGAAGGGCCTGCAGAACGTGTCGCCTATGGTAATCATGTCCAAGTTGACTTGCCACGTGAATGCTATTTTAAAACTCGGAACAGAGGGTGCAAAGTTGAAAGAACTCTTGGTAACTGGCGATGTCGCTTTGTGTTATGCAATGGGCATGCGAGGTCTCGTTGGCAAGGAAGCGATCAATCCCTGGAAGTGTGTTGGCGTAGATATTCCAGTAAGTCTGCTGGTAGCACGTACTCATCCAGTAATGCCGACCTGACCCGTATGTCTTGCAGTCTCAAAACTTTGTCAAGAACGTCTCCAAGCCACCTTTGGGAACCATCGCTGGTGATTGGACTTGCTCATGTGGTCGAGAGGCAAGTGCAATCCGCTTCCAGCAGTTTCAACTCAGACTGTGCTAACCTGTGACATCTCTGTAGAATTGGGCCAAACGCACCGTTTGCTCTCGCTGCTTCCCGGGGATTGAGCCTGAATACAAATCTCTCGTTTTCAGCAAGGTCAAGCCTGTCTTAGATTATATTACCATACAGGAGCAAAGTGGCGAAGCACAAAAGGATGCGGAATGGCTTGCTGCGGAAGAACGACGGCTTCGACAAGGGCACTCGAGGCAAATGCCTGGGCAATTACACAATGGACCTATTATTGGAAAGCAATTTGTCGCTGATGCCAAGGTGCAGAGACAGCAAAGCAGATCTCCCAGGCTACAGGATGCTCATCATCTGGAACAGCAGGAAAGATATTCCGGTTTACCACCTCAATACTATGCTTATCCTCAGAGTGTCGTCATGCATCATCAAATGCCTTCCGCTGGATCTTTCCGACCGGTATATCCTTATCCTCCAGCTCAGCCTGCTTCCATAGGGGGATATCCTGTTGGTCGTGACGGTTTCGCCTTCCAGCATCCCATCGCACAAGAAGGGAACCACCGCTTCAATCCGATTGGTGTAGATAGGGAGAACACTTCATTCCTGCAGCCTGCGTCTTCAAGGTTTTCACTAGTCGAGTCGGAAAGTGCTTCAGAATATCAGTTTTCGCCTTTCAGCAGAAGTGGGAGTCAACAAGCTATGCCTAAACTTGGCTTCACTGTCACAAACTCATCCAGTGTTGCATCTGTTCTAACTGCTGCATCTTCCTCTGGCAAAAGCCTCACGAGCGATCAACAAGCTGGACAATTCAGTCAGCCGCGCAGTTCCTCGAACAAGTCTTTGAGTGCTCTCGACAAGAACGACTCAGGGCTTTCACCTGAAGGCTCAAGCGCTTCGGATCCTTTCTCGCCGTTTAGCCAACCCCAGATCTTTGTCAAGCAAGCCTTGCACGCAAGACACAAGTCGGCCAAGAAAACGGAGCTGCGACCAACTCGAAGCGTATCACCTATAGGACACGGACGGCCTGAAATATTATCGGAAAATGAAGCGACTTCGACCGCGAAAGCTGAGCATGGTGAACGAGCAGCCGAGAACGCGAAACAAGTACAGGATGCATCATTCCCGAGCGGTGACTCTTACGTGAGCGCCCTGGGCAGTTTGCTGCAGGATGTTCATATGTGAAGCTGTGTGCACAGGACGCCTCTTGCCTTTTCAGGACTCCGCCTAGACAGTATCACCTTCCGCAGATGAGTGTACCGTTTTGAGAGGAATGATGGGAGATTCAGGACGGGGCGAAACATGGAAGGAGAGGACGGCAACAGCTTGATATCTATCGGAGGACGTTTCGGGGAAATTCGAGAACTTTACAACACAACATACGTATCTTCGAGAAACTGTGACGGGAAATCCGTTACACTGGTTACTTCTCGTCTCACGCGGATTCATGGCACTATCCAAGAAAGGGGTGTCTTTGGCGGGATAATGGATTGTGATTGCTGCACAAGGCAGTTCAGATTACAGTAGTAGAGTTATAGCGCTCGAGACCAGCTTGATGCTGGCACACATCGTATGCACCAAGAATATATTTCGTGCTTCTTTCTGAGAGGAATCGCTGCTCGGATTTGATCATGACGTGAGCCGCCTTATGCTGTCTGTTACGGCTTCGTGCCCACGATGATGTGTGATTGTCCATGTCTGGTGCAACGGAATAATAAGATATGCCTTCAGCGAATAGAAAGCTCTGGAGGTTGGACATCTTTGGATACCTCCCTCTCTTGCGGTTTCTTCAACGGTCGTTCAAATCGACCATGTGGCGAGAGTATCGAAGACCTGACCCTTTCGAAGCAGGAATATAGCGGATGTCATTGCGCAGCTCGCGCTGAACGATTGATCAAAAACGGCTGCGCGTGGCCGCAAGAACTCCGCAAGATAGCTGGCCAAATCTTCATTCTTTGCACCGCTCTTTGGGCGTGGCCCTTGAACGGAGGAATAAAGTTCCCGGTAGTAGTGTATAGCGCGACGTTGCCGGTGCAACATGTGCGAACGCTAAGCTTCGTCTCCTTGAGTGCCACCGTTTGGAAGAAAGGGTATAGGAAGCTTATAAGAACGGGTCCGCTCTGTGATCGATAGGAAGTGGAGGAAAGGTCACGTGAGAAAACTTTTTCTGTAAGCGAGGCATCCAACGACCCGTTCGTCGACCGGCGGAATGGTATATAATGAGGCGTTCTGCAGCACTCTTACCCTCCTCTCTCTTTGCTCTTTTTCTTCATGATCATACGTGAGTACTCTCCTCCACCCAGTCCTCCCTTTTCCCACTCTTTACTGATTCGCTTCTTGTGCTCCAACAGTCTGCAGGATATATTTGCAGTAGCTAACTGATCCTTGCTTGTTTACTCAAGCCACATAAGCTTCAACCCAGCTGATGACTCAAACCTTCGTAGCGCCCTGTTTAGTTAACTAAACTACACGGAGTCTGCTTGGTCGGTACGTTAGCCTTCGGGTTCTCGTATCTTCCAATCGATGAAGTCCGGCGGGAGGTCTCGTAAAACGGAGACATCGTTTCGATGGTGTCGATGTTGGGACCTCTCGTGGGCGTTTCATACGAATCGAGTCTGATGGGTTCTTGTAATGTGTAGCTTGTTTATACCAGTTGTGATCTTGGTCAATATCAAATGTTTTACTCTATTGTCCGTTCATACATGAAATTCGTTTTCAGCTTTTTGTAACAAAACACCTCTGCAACTTTTACCTTGGCGAAAGCCTTCTGCCTACTGATCCAACGACTTCGTATTCGAAATCTTCCAGTCACCCCACACCCCACACCAAGTAGCTCACCAAGCTACCAAGTCAAGGACCATCGTCAAACGAGAGAAGACAGTCAATCAGTCAATCAAGCTGTCCATAATGCGGAGCAAGCAGCGCCGCAGTCCTTTGATTGTATCGGAGGCACCAAATCTTCTTACCGTTTCAGGCAATCCTAAGTCGGTGGCGAGAGTTGCCACTGCCGAAAGCAGAATATTGACGGGAAGAAGGGCAAGTTTGCATCCGCCGCGGGTCCAGTCATTCGTATTGCAGGGCGGGCAAGGCAAGGAATGGGTGGCAACGTTTCGGTTTGAGTCACCTCCTCTGCTGTCCTGCTCGCACGGTCGTTTGACTGATGCTCCGCTCTTCCCTTCTTGACAAGTATTCCGTGGCAAAGTGGCAAAGCGCCGTACCCGAATGACTTCATCCGCACATTGCACAACTCCTCGATCACTTTTACCGCCACAGTCAGACATTTCGACGTCGAGCTTTTGCAGACGAGTCATTGCTTTCAGCAAAACCACCGGGATATATCACCCCAGAATTCGGTCCCCATCCAACACTTGGTAGTCGTTGCGCTCGGTTCGATCAATCCGTCACACCGCGTTGCAGCCCTATCCGGCACTCGCAGTTCCGTCCAAAGTTAAAACTCGCCACTCCGCATTCCGCGAGCCGTTTTAGTCGCCCGACGGATTAGACAGGTATAACATCAACCTGCAACATTCTCTGCGGGTTTGAAAGGCAACGTTCACATCCTGATTAGGCGTTCCGGAGTAGGTTAGTTGGGAGACTATCTTTGCACGAGACACACTTCGTTGGGAAATAAGGAGGCAATCGGGTACGCAGCTTTTTATCTATGTCATGTCCCTCTCCCATATTGACAACCTTTTCCGCCGTTTTCGCTCCCTTGTTCGCCTCCTTTCTTCCCTCCCTTACCATGATTACTATGACCGCCACTCGATGCGCATGTGTGATTTCCATACATAGACTTCACTTCGGTTATTTACTTTTCGCCACCTGCTTTACGACAATCAAAATGTTTTACGACGTTCGAGAACGCTTGTAAATCGATCACGACTCCTCCACGAAGTCTGTCCAGCATCAAATCCTGTACCATCGTCAGTACAAGCCGATTTACGGTTTTTATTGAAGGTATCTAGGGACGGCTCGGCCTTTAGCTCCACGTTCACTTCGTCATTCAACTTCGTACTTTACATCCGGCGATCTATTCGACAACAAAACAGCATCACATAGACAACAACACAATCGCATCATCACCATGTCCGTCAACACTATCATCAATGTCATCGCATCTGCGGCCGTTGCCGGCTCCCATTGGGGCTGGTAAAGGCATCAAAGCGTTCATCCTTACAGTTTGAAACTTCCGTTAGGAAGCAAAAAGCTACCAAACACTTTAATCTATCACTCGCAACACGGTCAACTACTACAACAACATCATTCGGTTCGGTATCTCGCCACTCAAGAATCACATAGCCCTCTTGCAGTCATCGCGATTCCGTGTGTCAAACAAATTACCAACAGCAAACTTTCGCCACTCGATCGACTATCGCGTCATTCCAGTGGATCTTGCATAGCATATATTCGGGTACGATGAGCTTCGCAAACGTTGATGTCAACAGCATGCCTGCTGTTGTCGTCACCCCTCAACTCAGCCAGGAAGACCGGGTTCACCTTGCCTTCGCGTCACAGGACACCTACGGCAACCCGGCTCCGTTATCCATCAACATCTCAGCTCCTACTCCTCTACGACAAAGCTCACACCGTCTCGAATCCGCAACACAGGTTGCCGGAAAAAATATAACACCCGTAGACAGCAAGTCACATCGGACTTCCTCGCATCTACTGCCGGTCACATCAGTCGATCGCCGATCATCTTCGTCCGCACAATCAAGGTTGCCTCTCGACAATCAGGGCATAGCCAACGTCGACGCAGCTATTCATGCTTGGCGACAAGATATCGGACAAAACCATGGCGGTGAAAGCCGATTTTATCCTTCTACCTCTTCTCCACCTGCGGCTCCATCTTTGCAAAAGGACACGACATTCAATCCTTCCACCTCTTGCTCCGCCACCAACAAGTTCTCAGCGTCGGCGAACTCCAATGCCGAACGAACGACTGCCTCATTAGGCTGCGTTGAGCGCGCCGCTCTTGCACGAGGGAATAGCGAGGTCAGTAAACAATGCACCACGAAAACATCAGTCTGTGAACCTTCCAGCCTCGAGGCAAAACGACAGAAGGACTTGGTCGTAACGGAAAAGATGATCGGTACGTCGTTTGGGTCCGCTTGTTGTCAAGGTGTCGTCGGCGGTGCGAGGCACCTTGAGACATGGAGTTTTTCCCCAATTGTTTTGCTCATTTGTTCGTCTGGCCTCTTCCTTTTTCAATCTCGCAATTGCAAATCTTACCGCAAATCCTTCTCTCGAATCGATTGCAAATACAGACCGCGTTCATGATATTCTGTGCACCACCTGGCCTTCTGCTCGCATCTTCGATTCGCCAAAATCACAGTTCTCTGGGTCCGAAATTGAGGACATGGTTACAGTTTTACAAACTCAGCAGCAAAACAGCGCAGCCGGTCTTCCTTCATTAAAGTGTTTCATCAAGGAGATTTGGACGCGGACTCGCAGTTCCCGCGCTGTGCTTTGGCTTGCCAGAAAATATCTAGAGGTATGTCGGAAGAGTGGCAATGTCAAGCGGTTGCATTATACGGTCCGATGCTTATTTTCACAAACACTCAACAGCGACTGAGTGCTAAAATCTTACCTCAAGATGAAACTGGTGTTCCATTGGTGACACTCGAGCACGATTCTCCCCTCAATTGCTCTCGGCGATCGTTCTTGGCTGCTCTGATGCTCGCGCACAAACATTTGGTCGACAAGGCATATACGAACCGCGCTTGGCACAAGGTTTCAACGCTTTGCCCACGGGAGATTCAAACCGCCGAGTTACAAATGGCCTTTGCTCTTAATTTCGATTTGCGTTTTCCTGCCGACGAGTTCTTTGACGAGTACCCGGAACAACGGGAGCGATGTGTGGCGTGGTTGAAGCAGTCAACTGTCGAAGAGGAAGAACCTACATTCGTTGCAAGCACCAAAGCCAAGTTCTTCCCGGAAAGTGCCACTGCTTGCGACGACTTGATGGAAGGAACTCAGACATTCAGCGCTAGCCTTAGCGGTTCACCTGAAAATATGCTCTCCGTGCCGATGCCTCGATTGGGAGGCGATATTAACTCTGCGTTCTCCTCCATGACCGGATCATTCACCTTTATCTCGCCTGCACAAGTCAGCAATGGTCGAATGTTCTGCAACCCCGCCTCTGTGCGAGCTGGTTCCCGAATCCCTAGCCTTATTACGGATCTTGGTAGTGATTGCAGCTCTGTAGAAAATCGCAGCATGGATGGCGATAGTCGTGCTGCTTCAAGGGAATCATCCCCTACACGGTCAGACGGCGGCAACAGCGCCAGTTCCGGTAGAAAAAGGGACGCTGAAGGGCAGTCACTAGGCCAGGACATCGAAATGATGCCGGAAACGAAAACGGCAGATGTTGGCTCGAAAAAGAGAAAGCTATTGAGAGAGAATGGGATGTATCTAGAATGTCGCTTGTAGCTTTATACTGTTTCCACGCTATGTAAATGGTTTGTACTGTTCCACAGGAAATGTCAGAAGATATACAATTGTGCTTCGCAGCAGTTACCTCGGTTTTGGCAAGCGAGAGAACAGTATGTGATATGTTTCTATTTAGATTGCCCGGATGCAGGAACTACTGCTCTATGTGATATGTTGCAGTGTATGGGCGCGCTCATGGCGCCTCACGAGGTTCTTCTAGCTGGTCCATCCAATTCCAGCTACCAACGGCTGCCACTTCGTAGCCTTCGCTGCCTCTACGCACTCGAACTCCGCGCGCAGAATTTTCCCCGCCGCTGCGTAATGGAGCGTCGTCACTGTCGTCCATGTCGGAGAGATAAGGCTCTGGCGAACTCCTGTAGTCGTCCCGATCTTCTCCAGAGGAATAAATGTCCTGATCTGTTCTTTCACAATCTTCGTGAGGATGTGGAGGACTGGCCAACCCCTTTTCACTGTGCTCGGTCCGTGAGCGAGAGCGTAGACTCGAGTTGGAGGGTTGTAGAGCGGGGTTGAAAGAGTTGCCATATGTGAAGGGGTTATCGGTGGGATTGGGTAAAGGTCTTATCGGACGGTCCATATCTGGATCACGAGGGGGCCACATATGTTGTTCGAAGATACCTGTAAGCGTTGCACACCGCCGATCAGCATGCTTGAGAACGACTACAGGTAACTCTGACAACACAGGTAAACTTGACGCAACGCTTGACCCGTAAAGAGTTGACTTACAACAACTGCAGTCACTCTCTACGTCATACCATGCTCGAGGAGGACGGCCGATATCGGGAGCCGTCGGTTACTTCACTACCCAAATCTTCATCATCCCTATACGCGCGATGATCCTCTCGAGGTGTGCCTCCTCTTTGATTCGCTTCTGCCCAGTCCATGGCGCTATGAAACTCACCACTGACGGTATCCGATACCTGAAACGAGAGACCGTCTCCGACCATCGGTTGAGGCCAAAGCCAGAAAAGGGGATTGGGACCCAAGACAGCTTTCAAGTTGCGGTAGAAACCGAGATTCTGCGAGCAAATATGTAGATGTTGGATGATCTGTAAATTGGTGACGGATTTCTGGACGCTCGACTCACGTATGGGTATTTGATCTGATCAGATTTGACGGTAATTAGCGTCTGAAACGCATCAAGCAGGGAACGGAGGACACTCACCTCCTTAATCTTCCCTCTTCTGACGAGCGTAGCTACTCTGTCTTTTTCCCAGCCCTCTATCGTTGTTGAATTTCCTGCTGCGCAGTACAAATGGTAGAGGGAAAAGATGCCGATGCACAGCCATACGGGGACTCCCGCAGCCAGGTTAAAGACCATCCACAGTACATCGGCAGTTGTCGGTTCCGGCTTGGGTTGTTAACAAGGTAAAGGGTGAGATTCTATGAACAGTATAGGTGTACGGATCTAAGGATCTAAGGGTGCTCACCGATGTCCATGACGCAAAAGCTTTCACTCGGAAGAAGAGGATTGTCAAATGGCACAGCATGCCAAAATCCACCCAGATCAGAAACCGTAAGAAATGGCCTTGATTGCGGAAACCGACGCCTGTTCAGAAAGAGGTCTAGTGTCGATTCTAACATTTGCGCAGCACTGATCACTTACAGTTTGCAATCCAAGGGCAATGATGATCCATTTTAAGCTGTAAATGCGCGCTGAACGTTAACGCATGCACAACAGTGGCAGGATGAAAGGGACGTACGACACACTGCTTGCACTGGCGGCAATGATGAGTCCGCGGAGGCTTGTATTCATGACAGGTCTTGCAATAACGTGGGCCATGTGTTAATTTCTTCACCTCGAACGCTTGTTTCGTAGCTGGATCTGGGCGCTGCAAAAGTGGACGATGATCAGGAACTACCATCGTGATTTCATTGGTTCTGCAGTTCAAAACTCACCCATCCAGAAGGGACATGGCCGGGGTCAGTCCTGACGCATAGATAGTAGCTCCAGAATATCATGATACCGCAAAAGCTGTTTGACAACGACACTATTAGCAACTCGCGCACAAGACGCCCCGTCGTTAATCCATAATATATGACTCACTTGAGAGGCGCTATCACCTTGAGAAACTCCATCGACCACCGCCTGCCGTACCATGGCCATACGATGAATATCTGTGGTGTGTACACCAAGAACGAAACCAGGCAAATCGTACCGGTCACCCTGAAAACGGCTCGTGATGATTAGTCTGGAGTTCAGGGTTGGTCGGTGAAAGCGGGACGTACCATAAACGTTGCCATATACCGAGCTTCATCTTGGAAGTGGGAAGTCTGTGCTAATACGAGTCCTGGGCTAGCACAAGTCCTTGACGCAGGTTCTATATGTCGAGCAGAGCTGCCTTTCCCTTTCTCTTCTCAAAGCACAGCTTCAAGCGAAGCAGTCCGTACCACCGAGTTCGATTGACCTGAGACAAATGATGAAACGATGAAACGCCGTCAACCGTTAGGAAGCAAAATGGGCGCACCCCTTAATCCCTCTATTTTGTCTACCCGTTTCTCTTCTCTGTGCTTGGTCTATTGAAAACGAAGCCGTCGCTAGTCTGCACAAAGCCTCGTTCATATCCGGCCAGGTATCATTGCATTGTACAGTATGCTAACCATATGTTCCCTATCCACCCTGCATCAGCCTTACGAACTGATACGTACCTTCGTTAATTCGTTTTTTGATGACGCGCTGCAATAGTTTCTCATCACTTCGTCTTGTCGGCGAGGACGGGCTTTATTTTAAGGGGAAAAGTCATCATGTAGACATGTCAAGGGATATATAAACGTCCTTTGTGATGATGTCCCTAATGACCAGACTCTATACACGTAATTGCTGCCTGGTCTGCTCCTCACTGTCTTCCCGGTTCTCTCGCCCAATCGCTTTGCACTAACAGCTCAGAACCATCTCGATGTGAGCAGCTTCCTCTCCACTGCCGGCTTAGCAAACATGATGCCAACGGTCAAACCTGCTATTGTAAGGAGCAGCTGGGGCTTGTTGAATGCGTCGCTCAGAATATCGAATGTTCCAGAGGGCGTGATACGGCTTCCGAAAAGGTCGAGACCGTAACTGAAGAGCAGAGTAGTAGACTCTAGGAGCGCCGGTGAAGTCACAACTGCTTCCATACCGTAGGTCTGTCAGAAAGGAGGATCTTAGTAACATGCCAATATTACAAATGTCAATGTCCGGCAATTAGACCACTCACATCGTAGGCATGGCTGAGCGTCCGGCGGGGATCGATGCCCAGAAGAGGGTCATACGGGATCAACATCTCCTCCTTGTCCCGACTTGACGGCACGTCGGGCCTTCGAGGATCCAACAATCTTCGCGGGATGAATGCCACCTGATCCTTGTCATTGATATCTATGTTTGCGATATTTAGAGTTTGAGTTATCCAGACCTTCTGACGCCGGGCGCCAAGTGGACAGAAACAACTTACAGATCAAATCCTTGTAGGTAATCCCGTATCGTGAAGTCGTCATTGTCAGGGCCTTTACGCCAGTGGGCAAAATGAACGATCTCGAGACGGCTTGGACCTTGTCCTCTGCAAACCCTGATGTCGACAAACTACCGATCCAGAATCATATCAGTGATGTGGAACACGACGTGTTGCGCAATGACTGACCTCTGCCGTTTCTCGTCCTCTACTCCTTCAAACAATTCAACCGAAACCAAACGCGAACCCGAACCACCTTTTCCAGTCGAAGACTTTTCCGTGTATGTAAAAACCATCCAGTTCTCCGCCAGGACGACAGGAATTCCCTTTTGTGCATCCACGTTCTCGATCAAAACCTGGTACACAATTGACCCGGAGACGGAATCCATAATGTTGACGCTGGCCTGGTTGGATCCATCATCGAAGAAACTTGAGTAGGCAATCAGATGAGGATTGAGGTATTTGTATAAGGTCGTTCGATCTCCTAAAACTCGGCCGTATGAGGCAATAGGTCCGCCTTGCTGAATCGCGTGGTTGTTGATGCGCTCGTGAGGCTGTAGCGGTTGCTGCCACGTCGTGTATGCTTTGGGAGTCATATCGGTGTCAGCTGTCGCAAAAGCGTAACCACTCAAGACTGCTGGCTGATCTTGCCTAGTCGCGAAATACAGTTCCGATGTCATATTGGCAAATGCAGATGCTATTTTCTTGCAGTACGGGAAGAAGTGGACCTGGAGAATATTCGAATCAGCACCGGTTCACAGTTTCCTAGAATTGGGCAATGCGTACCTGTTCCGATGTGTCGATGACGGCAACAGCCCGAATGTGAGATTTACAATGCTCGATAGGAAGGGGGAAAGCATAAAGCGGTCGACCTTCAAAGAGGACCTTGCCCCCCATTCCTGGCATAAGAGGCTTGTCGTCTGAACCGTCCCGTAGAATCTTGCCGGTAAACGCATCAATATGATATGCTACCGTTTCAATTGACTGTAGCGTAGGAAATGATTCAGTAGTTGTCTGGCAAATTGAAATCCCCGTGAAGCTGATCGAATGACTCACGTTTCTACGGTTCCTGACGGCTATCACGGCAATCACAGGGTCGCCTGCCTCTGCAACAGCACGGACGTTCCACATACCGACATATCCCAACTCGCCAACGTGGGACATGCTCAACGCCAACAGCGTCGACCAGACGATATTCCCATGCGCAGAATCGATGGCGTACAGTTTGCCTGTAGTGGTGGCGACGACGACGAGTTTTTGGAAACCAAATTGATCGCGGTATAGCGCGTCCGGTGTAAGAGGAGTCGAAGAAAGGGCTTGAGTGTAACTACCGCTGGTGAAACGTTGGATAAATCGCGCAAGGTATCGGGGAAGATCCTATTTGTTTGAAATTCCACCCCATCAGCCTTTCAAGTATCTCCAAGTGTAAGTTGCGTCCAGTAAATACCTTTGCTTGCCCAGCGTGACGGACCAGGCGCGACACAAGTCCTTCATCGTGCAATACCACATTGACGTCTTCCACCTTCTTTTCCGGCAACTCTACAAATCGGGTTTCCTGGATGTTGCTTAATCCTTCTTCCCTAGTCCAAAGACATTCCTCTTGGTGCCAGAGCTGAATAGCACCTGTCGAGGTGGTTAGGACTACCGAGTATCTATCAATGATCGGGTAGTGTGTTGAAAGCTTGAACGCGGCCTATTTGGTGATAAGGCAAACCAGTTAGTAATTGGAAATCACGCGAGTGACAAGAAGCACTAACATTGAGGATGACTCCATGTTCATGGTCCTTGTACTGGAAAGTTCCTCCTGTATAAACGTATCCCTCGGAATGATCGATATTGTACGTATTGACGTTTACCAGCTGTACCGCCCGCAAATAAGTTTTTGACCAACCTGTACAACGTTCCAAGAAAACTCACCTGAAGACTATGCGACCAGAACAGTCGCGTTATCCATGACTGCTTGGCATCAGCACCTTCATACCCGCCCCAAATGCTGGTTGTCCGCGAAGCCTTGTCTCCTTGCTCGAAATGGAACGTGGCTTCGACCTTATTTTCGTTGCCGGGATTCCACTTTATCAAATCAGCGCCATCGTTTGGCAAGAGAGCGAGGAAATAGCCCCGATGCGAGAGTCCGACATCTACGACACCGGTGTAACCGACATTAGAATCGAAGTTGCCTTGCAAATCTGTCGATCTGGGCTTGACTTGAAGTTTTTCGCTGGAACCGTCCGCATTGAGCACAAGTGATTGAAGCTTTCCCGTGCCTCTCGAGATCCAAGAGACAGCCACGGAAGGATCCGGAGTCCGCACGTCACGCAGGATAACGAAGTCACTTGGGTTGTCAATCGAGCTTCCTGAGATTTGCGTGATGTCGCGTGTTCCTGATGAAGGCGTACCCACCTCGGTAGAGAGAGAAATGTATGACAGAGAAGGAGAGGCGAAGCTCGATGTGAGACCGATAACATGTACCGCTGTCGGAGTTACAGCCAATTCGGAAAGGGTGAGTGTGGAACTAGAATACGCGGACGATCAGCATCGACGTGTATCTCCTTGGAACATCAACGTTATGCTCACCCTGCATACTCGCTCTCCCAGGTCCACTGGACATGTCCTGATTCTCGGTCCAGCCTCTGTACTCTGCGGCCATCAGTAAGTACGAAGAAATCGCCGTCATTGAGCTTGTTATCCAGTGACGCTATCGATGTACCGAGGTTCGTAGGCTGGTATAGTTGTCGATGTGCAGTATCCACACTTGGTAGAGTTTCCCATAAGAGGTGACCGGTTTGACTGGAAAACGCTCTGATGGTGTCTTGCGCGTCTCCGGATACTGTTACTATAGCTAAGGAGTGTCGAAGGAGTGTCGAAGAATTAGCCGATTGTCACGGTTAGTTCGTGATAACTTGACGTACTATCATAAGATACGGCCAAATCTACTACTGTATCATCGCTCTCGAGCCTCTGTCGCCAGACTGCAAAAGCGAACAAGTATCAGCATATGCAGAAATCTACTGGACAGTTCCCGCTTACTGATGTTTCCATCGGCCGGATCCAGTACTGCCAGTACATTGTGATCCGTTACGGCAACGATAACATCCTGGTCAACGTTTGAGCCATTTATTGCTGGTATACGGTGAAACGATGGAGCTAGGTCCTCCCTTGGAATGCCAATAAGCCGTTTATGCCAGTCAACGACGCCGGCTAGGGATTTTTGAATCGCTAATGCTTGAAAGGCGAATTGGGAAAGCCATATTATTATGGCGAAGAGGGGAAACCGCATTTCCGCATTCCCTGTCTTGGAAATAGAGGGTGTGGAGTATTGGAGTCGTCAAGGCCTGTAGCATGCCCGAGCTTAATGATACTTGTCAAGTCGGAGGAGCGTCGGAGGACAGGGCACAAGTTGCACAACGCAACCTACACCTGGCTTGGAGAGCCTGGTGAGCGATCGAAATGCCACGTGGTAGGATGCCCGAACCTCAAGAACGCCGGTAGCGGATAGCAAAAAATTTGATCTCGGTCTTCCCTGCAATGCAGCTGTCGAGAAGGTGGACTGCTTCTCTTTGTTAGGTCACGCTTCTACTTCTGGATTGCCATCAAACGGAAAGGATCAAACTGTCATCATGCCGATGGATACAGCAGAATACCTGACGTCGCAAGGGTGGAAGGGGAAGGGAACTGGTAAGTGGTCTTTCTCGGGATTCGGTTGTCCCACGTCGAGCTCACCTGTCACGCCATGGCCAGCACTCAAACATGGACATGTGACGAGACCTCTAGCGGTGGTACAGAAGAAGACATTGGGAGGAGTGGGTAAGGATCGTGATGAGGCTGTACCGTTCTGGGACAAGTGAGTATCGCTGGGATCTGCAATTCGGACTGGGAATTTGACGGTGGCCCCCTACAGCATCTTCGCTGCAGCGGCGATAAATATCAAGGTTTCCTCAGAAGCGCCGACACCCGTTACTTCTGGCACCGCTACACCTGTGAGTCTGGTCAAACCACTCGCTTTGCTTATTATGGTTCTTACACTGTTCTGCGTTTCGTAACAGGTCGAAGACGATTCACCGGCACCTTCAAAACACTCTTCCATGAACGCATTCGCACGAGGAAAGAAAGAAATGGCTCGCCGACTTCTCTATTCCAAGTTTTTCCGAGGGGATGTGCTTGTCTCGGAGGACCTGGACAAGATTCCCGTCCCTTCGTCGTCGGCACCTTCAACGAGTAATGGGATGGAAGCTGGATCATCGACGTTACTGGCCGCCGCAAGGGGCATCGCATCATCTTCCACGAGCAGGAGCGGCACTGATACACCCGACACTGATGCAGCAGAACCGGTAAACGCAACAAGCAGTTCTTCGTCCAGAGAATCAGCCGAAGAAAAAGCACGCCGAAAGGCAAAAAAGGCGTCGAAAAAGGCGGCAAAAGCGGAGGCGAAGGCTGCGAAAGTGGCGAAGAAGGAGTTCAAGGCTAGGAAACGGGCCGAGAAGGCTGATCATGAGTCTTTGACCTCGGATGATAAAAAGGAGAGAAGGAAGGGCAAGGATAAGAGGAAGCTGAGCGAGGTTGCGTTGTCTGCGAACGATGCGGAGGGCGAGGAAAAGAAGAAGAGGAAGAGGTCGCAGGTAGATTCGGTGCAGGAGCAGGGCGCTGCCGATGGCGAGGATACGGAAACGCCATCGCCAAGGAAGAAGAAGAAGAAGCGGGAGATTGCTGAATGATTTTTGGGTTGTGACACATAAATAACGGCTCGTTCAATGGCGACTTGATACTTTCTCCACGTGCGATTTACAATTCTCAGCGGCTTTGTGGTCTTTCCTTGTGTTACAACTTGGTTAGACGCTACAGCAATCATGATCTTTCGAAACAGGAACATCGACCTGGTAACTCAAGGACTGGAGTACGAGGTCTACTTTGCAGCATGTCCACATTCAGAGGCGCAGCAGTCGTTGGTGCCTTGACCCGTAACCTTGTTGACAGTGTTCTTGACAGCATTGGTGACAGAAGCGACAACGCCACTTAAAGTTCAAAGGAGCAAGGTATCTTAGCTTGGTTCCAGACGCTCTTAATCCAACGGTTACTTACGGCTTCTGTCCAGTGGTGGCGTGGTTGGAGAAGTTGCTGTGCTCGGGCGCAGTTCTGTACTTCTGGGGGTTGACGGTATCCATCACTTTCTGCGCGACACCTTTCTCGTGCTCCGGCTGGACAGCGGACAAGCCATTGTCGACATGCTCGTGAGCTTTGTCACCTAGAGTCTTGGAAGAATCGGGCTTGACGGCATCGACAAGGGAGTCAATCGGACCTGTTCGGCCGGTGTCGTGAGTGAGCGGAGTGTGGCGCTTGTTGTCACTGAAGTGATCGGCAGTCTTGTGTGCACCAACGTAAGAAGCAGCACTAACACATTGGGTGATACATGCGTGAGCTAAGGGCTCGCAAAAAAGCCAATCAGGACTACCAACTTACGTGTCGAGAGCGTCTGTCATGTGCTCTTCAGTCTGAGTCGCCTTAGACTTGGTGAAGTCAGGTTGGAGCGCTTCTTTAGCGCCTGGGGAAGGATGGAGGAACATGAGCGAGCTTCTCAGATGATGGATCCTCTTCGCTACTTACGCTCTCCATTGCTCTTTCCAATGTCGTCGATCATGGCTCTTGGTATTGACTTGATGTTGTTTCGGTTGCGTGGACAAAGGTTTCAAAACAGTCGCAGTGTGCAGTATTAGCTGTTGTAGAGGAATGCATGTGACACAAGAGGTGCTTGTCGAGAGAGACGCTGGATTATATACGCAAAGGGCGGTTGTCTGGTACGCTAGGTCTAACAAGACTCCTTTCAATGGGTCACTCTCAATGGGACCAGACGGTGACCTCACACTGCCTTCAATATTGCTTTGGGCGACGTCATGTGTCCTTTGCATCTGATGTAGCATGGCTTGAACGGTACAAGAGCGTCATAGCGAATCTTCAACTCCTGCGCTATACTTCGTTGGCAAGATGTTCTCCTCATGAAGGAGGAGGAAGGGTGACTGGAAAGGTCGCATCTAGCCTTTACACTGGCTTTGCCCTTTGAGGGACTTCTGTTTGAATTGGGCTGAGAAGGGGCTGGTGCATCACCTAACAAACCAAAGCACACGGCAATACTGCCTTGACGTATCAAACGGCGAAAGTCCCTGCAAGAGACGTAGGAGTGTACGTTAGTAAACCGACGAGGAGCTCTTCCCTGCACGACGCCCAAGACCTTGTCACGGGTGGCGAATCGAGCTGCCGCGGAAGATTGACACGTAATTATTCAACAATCAAGCCCGCGGCACATTCAGGAGAAGTGATTGCCTTATCCTTTGCACGTGACCACCAGGTAAAATCACTGCCCCTGATATAGTCCAGCAAACAGGACGGTCCCCCGGTGTTCGTCATCGGCGAGCCGAGCGCTTTACCCCTACGAGGTATCGACAACAAAAGTCGCAAGACTGTCGCAAGTTGCTTTCTCTTAGCGGACGACCGGGAATAGCTACCGCCGTTTCAACGCGTCGGACCATTCCCAAACCATCCTCGAACACTACCATCGACTCGGTCGCGACCTCGGCCACTGCCGTCGACGTTTCAATCTCCTCTTCGTCAACAAGAGGTCATCTTCAATTTTCTACTATCTCCCAATTGCATTCACAAAGGTCGGTACTCTTGCGGACTCGTTATGTCAGCAGTCGTTCGCAGAGCGACCGCGACGTTGAATTCTACATCTAGCAGTGACCTGACCCAGAAACGTACTACCAGAGCCTCTGCAAGAAGTGAACCCGAACCCGAACCCGTCGTCACGTCAGACGCAGCGGCATCTACTTCCACCAAGCGACAGAACCCGTTCAAGAAGGTCTTTACCGACACTTTCTATCATCTTAAGGCCAAGGCGGTCGACAAAGTCTCCAGGGCTTTTGTTGCCAATTCAAAAAGAGCTATCGCTTCTGCCACTATCCTAGACAAGGTCGAAGGTACTTCCACGCGAGCCAGCCGAAGGCGTCGCAAGAATACGCAACTCAAGCTCGAGTCGTCTCCGGAAAAGGAGGCATCTCCCGTATCAACCTCAGTCCCGTCAACAAACCCTCAGATCATCGAATCCGTCGACCCTGCTCCACCATCGTCCGACGAAGCATCCAAGTTCTTTTTATCAGAAGGACTCTACTCGAACGCCGTTTCCAACTCCAAATCGAAACGCACAGGTCGCGTCAGCAAAGCCATCAGAGCTAGCAAAGCTTTGGCCATTGAAAGCGAACCCGTTACTAGCGGATCAACAGTATCCAACAAAGTCCTTCCTCTTCCCCTCCATTGGGGTCTCCGAAAGATGGAGGATCAATCAGAGTTCATCGTTCCATGGGACATCATGTCCGAATGGCAATCAGGTGATCTCGATAGTCAGAAAGCTCCTACCAAGTATATGAAGCTTCGAAAGAGTGAGTCGAATTTGTGCCATGTTATTGGACGAAGACTTACTGACAGTGTTACTTTCTTTCAGACATCTTTCCGGAACGAAAGGCACGGGTCTCGAATGACTGGCAAGCCATTTGCCATTGTGAACCGGATTCGGGCTGTGGAGAAAACTGTCTCAATCGGTAGGTGTTTTCTTCTCATTCCTTCTTTGCTTCAGTCCCTGATGCATTTCGTTTGGTCAGTGCTATGAACTATCTCTGCGGAAAGTCATGTCCCTGCGGTGAAAGTTGCACGAACGGTTCCTTGTCGACCAGGCCGCAAAAGGCAATCAAGATCTACTGGGTAAGTCGTTCTTTCACCAGACCGCGCTTAAGACAAGGCACTCGCTGATAACTTCTTCGCAGACGGGAGCGCGAGGCTTTGGTGTGCAAGCAGCAGAACCCATCAAGGAAGGAGAATTCGTAATGGATTACCGAGGGGAGGTCATCCCGATGACGTAAGCTGGATTCCCTTCGTTGACTCTTTACCAGCTTCATGCTCAAGAACGTCATGTCATTAGTACGTTTTACAAGCGTATTCGAAACGAATACCATAATCGCAAGGACTTTTACGCCTTGTCGTATGATGGAAACGAGGTGATCGATGCTGTACGTATAGGTTGGACAAGGCCTTTGAATTCTTCCCAATTAACACTTTCTTGATTAGGGATTGCGAGGGAACGAAGCTAGGTTCATCAACCACTCCTGTGGCCCCAATCTGGAAGTTCGAAAATACACTATGGGTAACGGTTCCGAGGAATTCGAAGTTGGATTTTGGGCTCTTCGTGACATTCCCGTTGGAGAAGAGGTAAGCATCTTGCACCACCTGTTGACCATTGGCCCGATCTGATGGTTGTGGTTTGTAGCTCTCGTACAACTATAACTTTGACTCTTTCACTACTATCGAGCGACTACCTGCAGGCCCTGAATTCGTTGAAGCGGCTCTGCAGCGTCGCCAACGATGTCTCTGTGGCTCGCCGAATTGTGTTGGATGGCTTGGTAAGGACCCAGCTGAAAGCAGCAAACCCACCGTCGATGACAACATCGCTCCTGAATTTCGAGCTCCTCTCCTCGAGCCAGTGGTAGAGTCGGAGGAACAGGTCGAAGCCGGTGACGCGCCTCCCTCTAAGAAGATTCTCCTCAGAGTCGGAAACACAGCTAGTGGTTCCAGTTCGCGGAGCCGAGGGACCAAAAGGCAAGCCAATGCGGAAGAGGAAGATATCGGGAACAAACGTCTTGTCACTTCAGGATCATTGAAGGGAAAGGCTAAAGCCAACGCAACAAAAAACCTGACTGCTGAACTCGACCAATCCGAACCCGCTTCGGGGTTTGACGCAACGATCGGCCTGACGCTGGTTGGCGAGCTGCCGGAGCAGTTTATGACTGCGGAGATGCAGGGTGATGTGGATCTTCCCGTAGCCGGACATCTCGCTGGCCTGCTTCATCCTGCTGGCAACGAATATGCCGAAGGCCAATACACTGAAGAAGGCACCTACGCTGGCGCTGAAGGATATGAGGATGCTACAGGGTACACAGACTCGATCGCCTACTCTGAAGCTCATCCTGAGCAGTATCTTGCCGATGACGTCGAAGAAGACGGAACGGCCGAATCTTCAAAACCCAAGAAATCAAGCCGAGGAAAAGGCGTTCGGGTCATTGAGAAACATCGACGGAAGACAAAGTATGGCCTTATTTGGAAAAGTGATGCTGAATTGGAACTTGAGAGAAGGTGAGTGGTCACACCATTATTTGTACATGTTTATTCTCTTGTGATATTGTTTGCTGATATTATATGCTCGCTTTAGACGTCGCAAAAAGGGCTATGCATGGCTTGAAGAGCAAAAGGAAGCTGTCCGAAGACTTCACGATGCTTTGAGGAATGGGGAGAAAGTAGTACCTCCGCCTACATCGCCTCCTCTGCCTATCCGTGCACCTGAAGCTGCCTACCTTGAACCTACACCTCGACAGCGGAAGCTGATGGAAAAGGCCGTCGGTGATACTCCCGAACCTTCTTCGCGATCGAAACAAAGCGCTACGCCTAGCATCCCGGCTTATGTGGCTTCCTCTACAGGGGGTCATGAAGGCTTTGACCAAGCGGATTTTCACTTGGAGGACCAGAACCTGCCACTGGCTCCTCGAAGCGACGACAACATGACTGAATACTCGAGCGAAGTATCAGATGATGATGTCGAAGGGCAGGCAATGACGAGCAGCAGCAACAGCAGCAGCAGCAACAACGTAATGGCGTGGATGAGAGCCACTGTGGATGCTGAAAACGAGCAACATCGTGAACAGCAGGAAGGAAATGGGGATTACGTCGATCAACAGTACGGAAACGACGGTTATCAAGAGCAATATCCAGGAGAGGAAGGATATGGTGGGGGGGAGGACCATGCCTATTATGACGGCGGAGAGGGTGGGGATGGGGCAGGTGATAACGGGAATAGTGGCCCGCCGCCTCCCGGAGATCCTTCCGGTGGCCCGCCGGACGACGATGACAATGGGGGCGGGGGTGGAGGAGGAGGAGGCCCAGACGACGATAAAGACGAGGAAGAAGAGGATGACGAGAACAACAATGAAGAGGATTACGAGCATGACGATAAAGATCCAAACGAACATCATCAGCCGGCCGATGCTGGAACCGAAATCCAAATGGATCCTCAGATTGCCTATGGCCGCCATGAAGAAATGCCTGTCGAATACGCAGGATATGACAGTGCTCACGACCATCAGGCCTACCAGTATCACGAAGGTATGCACGAGGGTATGAGCTTGCCGGGAAACCTGGAAGAGCACATGGACCATTTGGATCATCTAGAGTACCTGCAGCAACAAGCCGAAGAGGAAAGGCACATGACACATGAACAGCGGTTGCAACATAGAGAGGAACGCAAAAGAATGAAGGAAGAAGCAGAACGCACAAAGAAGCGTCGAAAGAAGTGGGTGCTTCCGCTGGATGAAGAATCTATCGAGAGTGAAAGAAGACGCAAGGTCCGTATGCTTTGTGATTATTTCCGTCACAACCGGGTGCTTATCTCTGAATTATCTCTGGTTAGAAGAAGGGGTTGAACTGGAAGATGGAAATGCAGCAACGTGCTGCAGCAAAACGTGCGGAACTCGGTCTCGGTGAGAACTCTGACCTCTCCCAGGAACTTCGTATGAGCGAGGACATTGCGATTCCAGACCTTCCCGAGTTTGGAGCGACCGAGGATCTTCCCGCTCTTCCAGGAGAGTCATCCGGGTCTGGTGCTTATTATCACGCGCATCAGGAAATCGATGCTTCAATGATGGTCGCAGAAGGGAGCGGTCAAGCAGATCAGACTGCCGACTTGGATAGTTTCAGTGATATTACGGATCTCGAGGAGATGGACACCAACGAAAGGGAGATTATAAAGTTGGACGGTACTCCTCTAATGGGTTCTGACATGGGAGACGAAGATTCACTCGATAGCAAACACAAGCGAAACCGGCGACCGCGCCCACCTCGTCGATTCAAAACAGCATTGACGAGGATACGTCCCAAGTTGGAGGCCGCCATTGGTCCGCCAGAGGAGCGTGAGCTAAACACAGATGAAGAAGGCGAGCTTCTCGAACAGGAGCGAAAGCGAAGGAAGAAGTAGGTCAAGCTTGTTTAGGCTACTCCCTATGATACATGTTTACTGACCCTTATCCTTTTCGCCGCAGAGGCGTAGCCTGGCTCGAATCCATGAAGGCATTAGCAAAAGCTCAGCGTCTAGCTAGGCAGCGAGAAGCACAAGGCTTGCCTCCCCAGGAATTTGTCTTGCCGCCAACGTCCTTGACTCCGACCGGTAAACGGCGTCCGAAACAGCCAGGATCTACCGTCAAGAAGAGGAAGAAGGACCTACTTCATCACGATTCGTTCGACAATGATATCCCTGCTTTGCCAGACTCGATGGATCTAGTAGCTGGCCCGTCAGACTCACGACTCGACGCACATCTTGAAGCAGCTCCCCCAGACGACCTACCTAGCTTACCCGGCTACGCCATGTACCCCAGTAACGATGTCGGGTCTGCTCACGATACTGCCTCCGCTTACTATACAGCTGATGGTGAAGATCGAGCGTACACTCATGCTTCCGATGCCAACTATCTGGATTCGCATCTATCTGGGCAAGGATCAGCTCACGTGGACCATGTGCCTCAAGAATACGCTGCATTGATGACTGGTGCGGAAGCTGAAGCTGCTGGACATGCGGATGCGCACGCACCAGCGCTTCAAGACCCAGCATACGATCCCTCAGCATTTGGAAACGACGCCGCGGCGCAGCAAGCCATACAGCACGGCGGTACTTATACGCAGCATTCTTATAACGCCCATTATCACGACTACACTGCCAATCTTGGCACATTTGGTACGCTACCGTTGCAGACAAACACCCATTATCCGCTGCCGGCCTTCCAGGCCTTCCACGATCGAGCAACACAGCAGCAACAACACCTTTCTCCTGTGTCTCCGTATGGAACTCCAGGTCATGGTCAATTCATGCTAGGCGGACATGATCAGGAACCGCGCGCCGATCTTCCACCCGTTCCCACAGCGGTGGCTAGAGCGAAAGCAGCCAATCAAAAAAGAAAAATGATGGAAACCATGCCTGGCGAGAAGCGAAAGCGTGGACCTGCTGTCAAGAAACTCGCTGCCGATGAAGGAATGCCTGAATGGACGGATGAGCAGTGGGAAGCCGAGCGTAAAAAGCGAAAGGTAAGTTCGATTGTCACCCTAGGCTGTGAGATAGCGTGTATTGACTAGTCGCTTCTTCGCATCACAGAAGGGATATGGGTGGGTTGCAGAAACCAAGGCAGCGGCGGAAGCTGAAAGGCAGAACCGAGCGCTCAAAGCTGCCGGGTTAAACGTAAACTCTAGTCGGCGTTCTTCCAAGGTCCACCTTCTCGGTAGTCAATCACTTGATAGTCAAATGCAGCATGAAGATCAGCACATGCAACATGAAGATCAACACATGCAACATGACGACCAACACATGCAAGACGACGAAGACGACGATGTTGCGCAACTACAAGCTCAGGCTCACGAACTGGAGCAACAGCATCAGCTAGAGCAGCAACACCAGTTGGAGCAGGCGTTCGATACAGTCGTTCACGAAGCTCACTTTGGCACCGCCGCGACCTCATTGCATGACCAAGAACAAGCGGTCGCTGCCGCCGTCGCCGCCTCCCAGCATCCCGCCGTAGCAGATCCATTTGGACCGTTCAGCAGTGTTGACGCTAGTATGATGCCTTATCCTACCGGCGAGGAGGACAATCACTTCGCAGCTGGTCCAGATGATTACTACGTTGCCGCCGCGCAGGCTTACACCACGGACCAGATCCACGACCAGTTGCTTCATGCTCAGCAGTTTGAAGATCCGCAATAGCCTTGCCTTTTCGTCGCCGAGTCGCTACTTTTACCTTCGCTTTTCGCTTGTTATTCCTTGAGCCATGCCATTGTTACAGTCCACAATCGGCTTCATCCGGTTTACCACTTGGTCTTGTATTATATTTATTGTATGGTGCCCAATCTCTCGAAATGCTTACAATTCATGCATTGCTAATCTCCAGCTGATTTTCCGAGTTCGAGGTGCTGAGGCATCCTGTACCATTGGCTCCATGATGGGTGTTGACATGCCGGTCCTACAAGACTTCAGACCCCGTGCAGACGATGTGGGGTATGGAGTGGAGCCGCGACTTCGCCAGGACCCCTCGTTCGCGACACGGTAAGACGATTAAGCGGCTCTGCTGTCGGGATAAGCAAAGGCTCGATCTCCATACTCCGGGGGAGTGTGTCGTTGGCTGAGGCGTTCCTCTATCTGCAAGTTGCTTACCTTGTGCTGCTCATAGGACGTCGTGAGCTCGTGTTTGAGCAATTCGTCCTAGAGGCGCAAGGTCGACTATACTTTCACATCCAGACGAGTCATGGTGTAGAGAACGCTGCCTACTACAACATTCATGTCCTGAGAAAAGGTGACGATGGCGCGGAAACAAGCGGGCAAGGCAAGGGATCGATCACCTTTCGTAGGCTATTCGAGAGCAGAAACATGATGGTGGAAAGCAGGACGAGGGGAAGGTGTTTTCCGGCGCGGATGGCTCTGTGTGTGACACGACTGAACGAGCAACTGCGGGGGGACACCTCAAGGAGGTAACCTTGTGAGGTTCCTCCTCGTGATACCTACAGCGATCCCTATAAAGCGGACAAATACCTACGAAGAGCATGCACGGTATTCCATTCATTCCATTTAGACGATACCCATAGGACTCGCTGTAAAACTACTAGCGATAGTGTCGCGCGCCTTCCGTCCTGACCCGTCATTCGCGAACCCTGCGGTATATCGCTTGAACCATGTTCGTTCTCGATCCGGTCGCCTGCTTGCTACATGCGGTGCGTTGTCCATTCCGAATTGGTACCAAAAGAATGATTAAAAGATCGTATAGCCTGCCACCACCGCGACCAGAGACATCCAAAAAGGAATCAGCGCGCCTGGGCCAGCACCATAACGAGGCAATCAAAAAAGAGAGCGCCGGGGGGGCGGGGGGGGAGGGAAGGAACCCGACAACAACGGGTCAACGACGCTCACCACCATCCATAATAATATCACTCCCCGTCATGAACCCACTTCCACCTGCACGATCCGACACGAGAAGGGCGATGAACCGACCGAGCGTCTCTGCGGATGCGAAACTATCCACACGCACATGCACACGCACACGCACACGCACACGCACACGCACACGCACACGCACACGCAAACGCAAACGCACAAGCACACGCAAACGCACACGCACACGCAAACGACCAGGCCGGGCGCAGGAGGGGGAAGGAGGGTGATTCGGTTCAGCAACGGTTCAGCAAGGGGAAAAGCGGAGTGTAGTGGGGTACGTGAAGAGAGAAAAGAGGGACGGGGGTGGGGAGAAGGGGGCGGAGGGGGGGGGGGGAACGTACTGCCCTGCCGGTGTGCGGGACTGCCATTCGTGCACCCACATCTCGGCTTTCTTGTCTGGTGGGTTGGCGATCATTTCTGTCGATACGTAGCCCTACAGCGCGGCCGCGTGTGTGTGTGTGTGTTAGTTCCTGCGCCTGGGGGTGTTTGAGGGAGAGGGAGGAGAAGGAGGAGGAGGGGAGAAGGCGCGACTTACAGGGGAGATGGCGTTGACGCTTATTCCTAAAGGCGCCCATTCGCCCGCTAGACTCTAATCCCTCGACGACGGCGTACATGATTACCAGATCAGCGGGTGACTGGAAAGAAGGGTGGAAGCCCGGCGCGTGACGTGGCGTGACGTGACGTTACCTTTGCCATCATCGTCAATGCCGCTTTACTCCCATTGTACGCCGCTTGGTGTTGCGGGCTCATCGCTACCAGGCCAGAAATACTAGAAACGAAGAGTAGTTGTTTGCCTTGGAGCTGGAGTCGCGGTCGCGGCTGGGGGCCCCTGTGTGGCTGTGGCGGCGCATCATTCCCCTTGTCGTTATCAGTAGAAGCGGAGGCGCCGGAGGCGGTAAAGGTGGACAAAGCCGTGTATCCTGCTTCCGAAGCGGGGACAGGGATCGGCAAGTCGAGCCATGAGCGGACGAGGGCGCGAGCGGTATAGATGGGTCCGAACGCGTTGACGGCGAACATGGTTTGCAGTTCCTCTACCCGATCGAGGAGAAGGAAGGTCAGACAAGTAGTTGCGGGTGAGGCGTGGTATGGGATATGGTATATGGTCGAGGACCAGGGCGGACGGACGGACGGACGGACGTACGGTCGCTCATGTCGTGGGTATCACGCCACAATGAGATCCCAGCATTACAGATCCCGATATCGACCTGTTTCCCAAACTCGGCGTGGATGGACGTTATAGATGCATCGACCTGTTGACTGTTTGATGTGTCGCATGGGTAGGCTCGGATGGTGACGTTGTATTCCGTAGAGAGGTGCGAGGCGACGGGGGAAGCGTCGGTTGTTGTGTAGGTGATGGCGATATCTGCTCCGGCTGTGAGGTGAAGCGAGGTGAGGCGAGGTGAGGTAAGGGGAGTTTAGTAGATCAGTAACCGAGGATGGGAAACGGAGACTGACCTTCTGCTAATGCCCGAGTAATCGCCAACCCGATTCCACGTCCGCCGCCTGTCACCAGGACGAGTTTCCCCGAAAAGTCGAGGGAAATCATAATGGCTTTTGAGTTGGTTCGGTGTTCTTTGTTCGTTTGGAATGGACAGGGCGGAGAGGGTTTACTGTAATTATACCTCTTCCCCTACGCAATCCCTAATCTCACCTCACCGCCAAACTGTCGCTTGGTTACCTCGTCACTCGACGCTACCGGTCCGAATCCTCCCCGATGCCCGAAGTGTATTACGTAATTAGGTACCCCCCTACCTCGGGCGCCGACAGGGTAACGGCCTCGAATGATGAGGAGCGATCATTCGATTCCCAGCCCACAAAGCCCACTCAGCCCAGCCCAGACATCTCGACCCACGAACGTCTTTTTATATTTTATCACACAACGAAGCAGGCATACAGGTCATTCATCGTCACCACTACCAGGGCACCACGACCATCGCAACATGTTCCCCGTCCGCCTCACCCGGTCCAGCGCCGCACATGCACAACAACACCTCCTCACCCTCCGCCGATCCATATACACCACTCCACGTCTCCTCCTCGCTCAAGCACCACCACCATCTTCCCCCTCCGACTCGAATCCGGATGGCCTCGCTTCCGCCGCTTCGGAGATGATGTCAACATTCGCTCAGTCTCCGTTGTATAATGTGATCAAGTCCCGTCCGGGGGCTATAGAGGCGATCAAGACGGTAGGGGATCTGATGCAGAAGAAGGGTACGTTTCGTTTCCTCTCGTTTCCTGCTTCGTCCGCCTACCTGAGCCGCGCTGATTCGGTTTACTTACCGCGCGCGCGTGCATGTCATGTGACGGGGGAATATAGGAATCGACGTGACTGCCCCCCCGAGTAAGATGACCATGCTCCAACTCGCCATGGATTCAGAGTTCCGTGAGGCGATCAAGACGGTCATGAGCGAGTTGAAAGCTGCCGGAGTGGATGTGACACCCGAGGTAAGGCCCACACGCCCGCACACGCGTTCTTTTTCTCGCCGCCTCTGCCGAGTCTGAAGACCCCCGGTTCGCTTATCCCGTGTTTGTGTGCGTTGCGTTGCGTTGCGGTGCGGTGCGGTGCGGGACAGAACATCCAACAACTGATGCGTCCACTCGGGAAAAAGTAGCCAAAGACGAAACGGGGCACCACACCGCAAAGAAAACGCATGACATGTATGGGGATTGAGACAAGACTGTAGCATAAAAGATAGATGGATGGATGGACTCGATTTACCCCTCTGTGTGCAGGGTGGGTGGGTGGGTGGGTGTACAACTGTATCTCGTGACGCGGCGTAGGTAGGAGAAAGCATCCCAGCTAAAGTCGTGGATTTGATATACGGACACGCCGGTGGCGGCGTGCGTGCGTGCGTTCAGGTGTTCGCGATCGCCAAAGACGACTGAAGGAGAGCAACGTTGCATAGCATCCAACCCCCCCTCCCTCCCCCCGCGACCGTGTCTTTACTTCTTCCCTCGTCGTTTTCCTTTTCCCATACGAAACCGCGTCCGCGTTCACCGATGAATGGATGAATGGATGAATGGATGAATGGCGAGTGTTTCCATTCCACGAGATTTCTCGGCAAGAGGAAGCGCGTGCCCCGGTTGGACCTTGATCCAGGTGAACCGTCCGATCCGGTTCGCACAGATGTGTCCTTGGCGAACACGACGAGAAAGGTCCACATGTATGTTCAATGGGGTTTGATATTCCCGGTACCCTCCCCGTCTTACGGGCAAGGCGAAAAAGCCAGTCGAGCGCGATCCCGAGGTTGCCAGAGAAATGAAGCGAAGTCGAAGGGTCACCTTCAAACGAACGGAAAAGCGCGTCAACTGTGTGTCCGCCCAGGTCGGGAAAGTGTCACCGTCAAAGGCCAGCATCAACGAGCGTCAACAACGACCGCTACCACCAGCACCAGCACCAGCACCAGCACCAGCACCACCACCACACCGCTATACGCCGTAATCCCTTTCTCCCACCTCATATCGTCCGTATCCCGACCCGAGTTTCCCGAAACGAACAAAAAGTCCTAAAGTGCCGTTGCCGTCGTTGTCGTTGTTGTTGTCGGAGGGGGATGACCAAACGTCGCGCCTCCCGTCCCAGGCACGCCTTGACTTGTACGTAATAGTTGTTGTTGTTGTTGCTGCTGCTGTTGTTGCGCGTTGATCCCGCCGCTGCTGGTACCGAGTGGAGGGTGCTGGTTGGGGATTGCAGAGTCCGTTAGGGGGTCGTCCTATCCCGAAGTGAAGTAAAGTAGAGGGTCAGGGTTAGTAAGGTCGAGTGGTGTTGGGTGTTGTGTGTTGGGTGTGATATGGTTGGTTTGGGGAGCGAGGCGGGAGGGGGACGAACCTTTTGGTCCCTGATTAGGGTGTTGAATTGCTATTCCACCACCGAAGAGAAAGATACCAAGAAAGAGTCAGACACTTGGCGCGTAGACTGTGGATGGACCACGCTTCTCAGCGGGGAAGAAGGACCGGTCAAACTCACCCCCCAGAGATTTGCAACTGTTTGAAACTCTTTTCCGACACCGAATACTTCTTCCAGTTTCCTGTTGAGCACGTTTGCAGAGGACAAGAGGTCTTCGAATCCCTACGAAGCCGGTGGGAGTTCGATACCATGGTATTAGCAAACAGATCAGAGAGAAGCTATTGTAGAGGAAGTGGGTATACTCACACCCGCAATCTCCTCGACCAACTTATCCCTCTCTTGCTCAAAAAACGACCTCTCCGCCCCATTCCCATTCCCCTGCCCATCCTCCTCTGCCGGGTTTGCGGGCGAGTGGTCTCCTGGGGTATGGGAACCCGAGGAAGAAGACACGCCGATTTGGTGTCCGCCGACAAAGGTGGGTGCGGATGCGGCCATTGATTTTCGTGGGTGCATGGCGGGCGGCGGCGGGTAAGGGGAGTTTCGTTGTGTGGTGAGGGAGGGAGGGAGGGAGGGAGGGATGGGGAGGCCGGTTTAATGGCGATGGTGATGTTGAAAGAGACAGAGAAGAAGGGAAGATGGAATGTCAACAAACAATTCATTGACAAGGGAGACAGATGGTGCGCCCGCCCGGTTTCGTAGCGCTTGACTGGAAATGAGCTGAAATTAAACTATCCACTATGCAAAAGGGCAAGGGCTTCCTCCACCAGTTGTAGTTTTCACCATGCCCTGCGCATCCCTCACGAGGAGCATGGCCTCGAACGACCGCCTTCTTGAATTAGATCAGGGCCGTTTCCAGAAAGAGACTTGAGACGTCGGATTTGGCAGGCTTCATGACTGATATAATACGAGGTCACGAGCTACCATCAACGTGCGCGCACGATAAACGCCCAACCAACAACAACACCGCTTTTCTTCATGTCTATACAACGCCCGTCGGTCGGGCTCCTACTCCCCGGTCGCACGCCATACTTTGACACTCCCATCATCCGCAGCAGTCGCCAGTAACCGGCTCGTCCTCTGCTGCACCTTGACCGCCCTGGCATATGCATGACTACCTTGCTCGGCGTCTTCGGGCACTGTACGGCGACACCACGCGATAGAGTTGATATCGTGGATTTCGTGGGCGTGTTCGCGCATGCCGACGATTGTGGCGGTGGGTTTGGGGACGGGGCTGCTGAGATGGGTGGAGAGGATGGTTTCGTTTGTTTTTTTCTGCAAGACGGCGGCGGCACGAGGGCATGATTAGCATCCCCTCGAAAACGCGTGACGAGAACCGGGACAAGAAGGAGGCGGCGGACTCACAACCTGCCAGATCAAGATCCGGCCATCCCCACCCGTGCTCGCCAGTCGTCCGAGATCATCCTCGTCCCGCTCCGACTCGGAGACGGACGGCGCATCAGTCCATGATAGGCTGAAACACGCGCGCGGGTCGTGTGCGCGGTAATGTGCGACTTCAGTCCACCGCGCTTCCGTGCTATGTCCGCTACACGCCCACGCAACGAGCAGCGGTGATTAGCCCGTGTTCCCTGCTCCCTTATATGCGAGCGTGACAACGACGACGGCTTACCCACGTGCCCATATCCTGATCCCACCGTTATCTCCTCCGCTGGCGAGAAACATTCCACAGGGCGAAAACGCCAAACTCCAGATCGTTTCTGGGTCCTTTAATGCCGGGATAGTGAATTCATCGGTGGGGGCAAGGCTAGTCTCCTCGGCCTCTTCCTGCATGGGAATGGGGAAGCTGTCGTTGTCCGTGGCGCGTATGCCAGGGGCTACTGTGGGATCCACCGCAGGGAGGGACGGTTGTAGTTTCTGGAATGGTCCCCAGTCGGCGTCCGGATCGTCGGCAAAGAGCAGGATAGAAGCGTCGTATGACGCTGAAGCGAGGATCTGTAATGTCTTGCTTAGCATTGAGTAGATCGCTGCCCCGCACGTTGAACATACCTCTTCTTTCGGATGCCAGGTAAGCGTCTTGACATCCTGTGTATGCTCCATCATGACCGAAATACATTCGAAATCCGAATCAGGCTGCACTACGCGTGCGCACACAAACAGAAGCGATCAGCACACGGAACCCGAGGAGGGAAATCCGACGAAACAGCCCCCCACCCCGCCTACTCACCTTCCCATACCCACACGCTCTTATCCCTCGAACAACTCGCGAGCAGGGCACCATCACTCGAGTACCCAACGGATTTACATTCACTCTCATGCCCCTCCAACGTGGTCACACATTCCCATTCCCCCGTCCCGTCCTCTTCCTCCCCCGCTGCTACTCGTGTCCCCGCGGATGAAGCAGGTTCAATACCCTCGACATCGTCCCCCTCATCCAGCTGTTCCCAGATACCAACAGTCGAATCAAAGCTCCCTGTGACGAGTGTCCGTCCACTGGGACTCCACGCGATACTTCGGATCGTACGTTTATGTGCGGTTGGGATCTCGGTGAGGAAGGTGAAGATGGGTGTGGGCGCCGTGGTTTCCTCGGCGGTAGACGAGGAGGGGGCGAAGTGGTACGTGTAGAGGCGGACGGATTTGTCTGTTGAGCACGAGGCGAGGAGCGGACGTGTTGGGTTCCATGCGACACACCATGCGGGTTCGGTGTGGCCTATAGGGCAAGATAGTATGAGTAAGAATGCCGAGAGTAGCTGCGCCCGCCCTGGAACACGTTCCTCTCGAAGCGCCACCCACCAACCACCATTCCACTTCCTGCCTGCCCGCCCAGTTCCCACTCAAACGTCTAAGCCGACTCACCTTTCAGCTCGGCAACCAACTCGATTCCCGACATCTTTCCTCGTAACTATACCGACCCCATGCAAAGCACATCTCAATCATAATTAGCTCCCTCCCAACCCCTCTTCATTCAGACGACAAGAAAACGTGAGATAAAATAGAGAGCAAGTAATCAGCCGCCCGCATCCGGTCGGCAGGCCACCATGCCTAGCCATCGCATCGCCTTGAACCACCCCTCCTTGCGGAAAAAGGCCCAACACAACACAACACGCAAAGGCGCAGCAACCAGCCAAGCCGTGAACGGAGCGTTTCGAAGTGTTTAATGTAGCCGTGTTCGTTCGCATCCTGGCTCGGACGGTCTCCGTATAGGATACCAAGGGTAGTATCGTATAAGGGGAAAGCCAGCCGTCGATTGGCCCCGGCGGTTTGTCATCCTGGTGTGTGGTGGGGCGGGGTGATAGTATAGGGTGATGGAAGGGGAGGATGGACTTACCAGTTGGTGGTGGTGGTGGTGGTGGGTTGCAGGTATGGAAGTGGACATGGGAGATACTAATGACTTGACGATATGAAGGAGCTATCTACGGACCTGGACCACCGGTAGGGTCACGTGACACACTGAACTCTTGACGCCATCCTTTCCTTTCCGTTCAAAGCTGCCAAAGACTTTTACCTCGCTCACTTCGCTTGTCACTTGTTCACTTGCCAATGTTAAGGACATGAACAGAGATACCCACCCAGCAGTTTTAACAAATCGGCGCAATAGCCAACATCGTGTAATTGTTTCATTTCTAGTTCACAACGCGGACACCTCCGGGGGGGTTACATGATACATGTCTCTTCCTCGCTCGCTAGCATACTCCAACCGTGGCGTGAGCAGCAGCCTACTTGAAGATCTTGCCATCCGCCCAAGGCTTTCCATCAATCTCCAATTCCCAGGACATGGCACCGTTGAAGAACTTTTTACCCTCTTCGGTCGTGATATCCAACGGGGTAATCTTGTACGATTCCCAATCCGGTGCAACGGACAGGACGGGGATAGCGTCCTTGCCTCGGACGACAAAGGCACCCGAGATGATAGAGTCGTTGGATTTACCAAAGACGCCCATGCTTCCCATGGCGTACTTTCGCGAGGCTTCGAGACGGGCGAAGAAACCACCGATCAAGTTGGCGGACATGAAGACTTGGGTGAGTTCGTCGTTGTACTTGTAGTCGATTCTCCAGCACGAGTATCCTTCGGGGTCGAAGCTGGGGACGCAATAGGGTTTAGTGAGAATGTACCTCTTTCAACACCTCGGTGGGCAGGACCTACTTTTCGTAGAACCAAGGAAGAGCGCCCGTCAAGGTATCCTCGTTCGAGTACTTTCGCTTCCATTCATCCATGACAAACGAACTCTTGGGCAAGTCATCCAACGGGTTCTTGGCCTTTGGCTCGGCGGGAACCAATGGCTCATCATCATCATCGTCATCGGCAGCGGGCTTCTTTGCCTTTTCCTTCTTGGCGGCAGGGGCGGCGGTAGCAGCGGCAGCGGCGGGCTTGTCAGCCTTGGGCTTGTCGGCTTTGCCTTCCTTTTTAGGGGCCTGGTACTGGGGAGCGGTCTCGACGTAGTTGAGTTCACCAAAGACGGAGGCGAGTTTGGGGGACTTGACGATGCTGTGGCGTGTAGGGGGTTAGCTATTGAGCCTGCCATTTAAGCAACCGACAACGAACTCACGTCTCGAGGTATCGAACAACGTTGGGGATCTTTGCACGTGCAGCAGCATCAATCTGACCACCGGTGCTGGTCATCCAGAACAAGACACTCGCCAACGCGATATCCGCCAACGTCAATCGTTCACCGACGATGAAGGTCCTGGTCAAGAGCACCCGGTCGAGGGTTGCCAGTCGAGCGTTGAGCTTGTTCAAGAGCGAGACTTGAACGGGCTTGGCGTAGGCGACGTAGCCGTGGATCATACCGGTCACACAGGCGTGAGGGGCGGCGAGTTCCTGGTCGGCGATGGAGATCCACTGCGAGACTTCAGCGGCTTGCTTGGTGTCGGTGGGGATGAGCTTGCCACCGGTGATTCGGGCGACTGCAAGGGTGGAGGGGGTTTAGCATTGGTTGTAGGGAGCCGAACCTCGAATGAAGCCACACCACTCCTACGCCGCGCAACACACACACATACACACACCCTGAAGCATCTTGCTCAGAGATAATGACGGTACCACCCGCCGGAAAATTTGTCGACTTGCCGCCACGCCGATCCGGTAAAGGATCAACGGGAGATTAGGACAGGGATAAC
Source organism: Naganishia onofrii (assembly GCA_030039215.1). NCBI lineage: Eukaryota > Fungi > Basidiomycota > Tremellomycetes > Filobasidiales > Filobasidiaceae > Naganishia > Naganishia onofrii. Next base: position 690,575 of record JASBWV010000008.1, read on the forward strand.
TATAACTAGATAAGAGCCTCATCATAGAAAGTGTGCTCCAGGTTGTGTGTGTGTGCGTACGCTGCACTCGGGCGAGGAAGACACTGAATCTCGCGCGCGCGCTCGTCAAGAGGCAACGATACTCGGCCGCCATACGGCGCCCTCGAGAAGAATCTCGCTTCGCTCGGCGCAGTTCCTCCGCGAGGATGCTCGGCCTGCGGCCTCGGAAGGCACTGATGCTCGGCCGTCATACGACGGCCTCGGGCAGAATCCTTCGGACTCGTAGCCTGCGGCGCAATATTCTCGCTCCGCTCGGCGGAGACTGATACTCGCTTCGCTCAAAAGACATCTACTCGGGCTCGGACTCACCATGTTCAGCAATCGCAGCCGACTCCGAGATCAACGTGCCATCCTCTCCCTCAAACGTCGGCACACATCCCATCGGCCACTTTGCCAAAAAGGCAGGCTTCTTGGTGTCTTGCATGTCGACGGTGACTTCCTCGAGCTTTTCACCGGCACAGGCGGCGACGGCCTGGACTCGCTTGACACGCCAGTTGTCTACGGGAGGGGAGAGCGGTTAGTAAGAGGTGAGGTGAGAGGGAGAGAGGGTAGTAAACGTACTTACTGGGGTAGGAGAAGATCTTTCCGACAGCCATTTTTGGGATTTGTAATGACGAAAAGAAGGGAACCACGGCTCAAAGGGGGTACCATGCAAAAGAGCAAGGGGGATATATAGCTGGGAATGGACTCGGGGCCAGTCAGCCAGGAAAAAGTTCGAGGGCGGATGCAAAGAAAGGTGGGAGAAGGAATGATGTGTAATTACAGGAGGCGACATTGTAAACAATCATTCCAACCCGAGTACCCCCTTGAATGTTACGAATACACTTGTACTCCTTCCAACACCCCCTCTCCATCCCACATTCACCGTTCAACCACCCCCATTACCCTCAACTCCGACGTCCCACCATGCAACAACGACAAGGATGCACCTACCTCGTACCAAACACCACCTACATCCGTCTCTCCGACATTATCTTTGAATGGTGTAAACCACTTCCACCATGGCACGTCAATGCACTCAAATCGCTCGTGAACCCACAGGCGTTGCTTCATCCCGCACATCCGTTACAAGTCCCCGCCGCGACCTCCTCTTCACCATCACCATCAACAGAACCCGCATCGACCTCGTCCGCACCCGCACCCGGATCAGGACTCGCAGTATTTGCCGGTGTCGTACCAGGAGGTAAAACCCGTCTATACATGAGCCTACGACAAGTCGAGTACCTGCGATACTACATCCATACCCTCAACTTGATCGATCCGACGAGCCAAGAGGTCGAGAAATGGAGGAAGAGGTGTAAGGAGGAAGGCGTGGAACCGTCTGATTGGTTTGCGGGTGATGATGGGGAGGGGTTGAGGGAGTTGGACGAGTTGAGGAGGTTGCCGTTGCCTGATTCCGGGTGGTGGATCAGGCAGGAAGAATTGGTGGATGTGGTCAGTCTCTGGCCGGATTCATGGGTGCTGTTGGTTTTCCTTGTCTCTCCGTGTTCCCGCGCTTGAGGGTCTCGGATATCGTCTTGACGTGGTCGCTTGTGCCAGTGTCGTCGGGTCAAGCACGGTACGCCTCCTATCTGCGAGACTTGCGCGTTTGTTACCTTTTCAACGCCGCCTCTGAGCGTCTTATCTCTCGTCTGTTGGGATGATGCCAGGCTCAGGCTGCTCGACGTGTCACTACGATCGAGTGCGAACATGGCATGACCTCGTATAGCAAGATTACGCGGCTCCTTTTCTTTCCGTCAAAGGCGTAGATGTAAGGCGGCTCGCAGACACGTTTTCTAGTATAGGATTATTGGACAATGCATGTGACGACGGAGCTACCTTTTCTTGTGTCCATCCGCTTTGGGCACCTTGGTTCGCTTACGATCTCACGCTTGACTTGCCTGGTTCGCTTTGCTCGAGTGAAACCTCCTTTTCTACACCATCTCTCCTCTTACGGGCTATCCCGCTCCCTCTCCATCATACACACGTACACGCGGCTAACCCGCATACTTGCCCTGATAGATATCTGTGACGATCGCCACAGAAGATGAATTTAAGCGGGCGATGAAGAATGCTGCTTCGGTGTACCAAAAGACCAAAGCTGCGCTGCTAGTAAACCATACCAAAGCTGCAGAGGTAGTTGCAGATGCAGATGCAGGACCGGTACTTGACGATCAGGCACCCTCCGCTACTATTGCTGAACGGATGACGACGACGACGGTGGCCGAAGATGTGGTGGCACCTGCTGTACCTGCTCCCCCTGCACCATTACACCAACACCCACGACAACGACAAAACCCCGAAGATCCTGAATCTACGTTCGACCGCGCTGAAGCGTCTTACCCGCTCTCACACACCTACATCATCGCCGCCCCTCCTTCTCAAACTTCTCAGACAAACAACCCAGGAGCATGGCTCAGTGTCGATTTCCAAGTATGGGAAAACGAGTACGGGGTCGTTCTCGATGTCGGATGGGCGGGCAAGTGGTTTGTTCCGTCGGCGTTGACGGGCGATAATGGTGCGGGTGGGTGGGTCGAGAAGACTGATGGAGGTCATTGGATGTGAGTCGTGTTCCCCTCCTCCTCCTCGACCGGTCCGCGACGACCAGTGGCTGATGATGTCCTTGTTTGTTCGCTGGGTTGCAGAGTACAAGAAAACGAACGGAAGCGGAATACGGCCAAGGTGGTTCCGAACAACGGAAAGATTGAAGATGATGGTGGGGCACCAATTCCGTACATGTACGGTGAAAGAAAGAGCGAGGTGCTTCCCTTGGAGGCGGTCAAGGAGAAAGTGAGGGCGTTGATTCCGTTGATGCGTGAACGAGGCGGTGGTGGACCAGTCCGTAAGTAGTCGTCACTTGTTCCTCATCCTCATCCTCGTCCCTGCTGGCTGATCCGGAACCCCCTTCTTCCCACTACTGCTGCTGCTGCTGCTGCTGCTGCTGCTGCTACGGCGCCGAGATAGACCTCATCGTCCATGCCGCGGAACGGCACCTTGCGTCAACGAGGTTGTTGGGGTTGGATATCGTACCGCTTCATGATGAGCCTGGGTACGCGAGTGTGCGTGCGAGGGCGACGAAAGAAGAAGCAAACGCAAAGGCGGGTGCTCCTGAGTCTGAGAAGGTTGTCGTTTTTGTGTGTACCCTGAATTCGGGTTATTGTCCACTTATCAGACACCAGCGCTGACATTATTTCCTCTCGGGTCGGTCCGGGATGTTGCAGGATACATCGACTCTCCTCGCCGCCGTCGCCAATGCCAATTCGTTGACGGCGCATCCGCTCGTTTTGCCGATTCAGACAAGCAACTGGAGTCTGGAGCGTTTAGCACAAGTACTTCTTGGCGGTGGAGACGCGCTTCGAGGTGGACCGGGTATAGGCCGGGTGGATAGGAATAGTGGTAATCGTGCAGCGGTGAGTGTTGTGTTGCGGCATGTGAGGATGAAGGTGGTGGTGGATGTGTTGCTGATTTGTCATATTCCTTGGGGGTTTGTGTCGGAAAGGTCACGCTCGAATGTTTCTCAACTAGTACGTCCGTTCTTTCGATTGTTGTTTGATCAGGGAAAGATACTAACGCATTTCTGTATCTTAGTGGTCGTTGCCGGGATAGAAAGCCTGCAACCGATATTTGCCAACTCTGAGCCTTCCGTAGCCGTGACGTCAAACACAACTGTCCTGGCCGGTGCGATTACCGAAAATGCAGCCGAGTTCGCCAATGCAGATCCTGTTCAACCTTCCGATTGGGATTTAGACCTCCGCGCTCGCGCCGACTTGCAAGACCGAAAACTGACTGCTGACGCCGCCGCCGCTACTCAAACGGGTGCGCATAGGGGCGAAAACGTCAACACTGACGAGATTGGATTACGCGTTTTTACACCTCCGACCGAAGTTCAGACCCGTGTTGCTCAAGGATGGAGTCACATCGCTCCTCCTACCGGCGCCGCGGCCGTTGCTTATGGTGCAAACGCGCATGCGCAGGAAGAAGATCGAGGAGAAGCGGAAGAGGACATGATGGACGAGGAGGAGGCCTTTCAGCAGCTGATTGACGAGTTGGGCGATATGGAACCAGAGGTGGGACGGTTCGGACCCGATTGGGAAGGTGATAGCGATGATGAATGAGTCAAAGGGAAGGTGGTAACTGCTGGAACTCTGTGTACACAAGCACAGTCATATTGTCAATTCTAGTATTCTCGATTCCTTCCAGCGGGACCGTTATGCGCAATCGAGCGTCTCTATATTGTACGATAGGAAAGTCTTCTCGCCTGAATTATATCAGGAGCAATTCATCTTGAAGAGAACAAATGTCGCATTGATCGGCCTACTGACTTTGCCACATTGATATGACACGCAGGTCCGATTGCTACCAGCTGGATGGATGGGCATACTCGATGAGCGTCATGTCTCCATCCATGATATGCGCAAGTCCTAAACCACAGGCGTCTCTTGTTACAATATGCGGCTTGCGGAATTCCCACCAGACAGGGCAATCAACTGGCAATCACCACCTTGCTTCCTGCGCGGCCATGTTCGCATTTCCCGTTGACGGCGCTTCGTACTGTACTACTGAGTATATAGGCCGGCGTAAGAAGGAAAAATCACGAATGTGAGGTTCTACTATCTGGGACAGGCACATGCCGTATTGAAAGATTTCGCTCAGTCAGAACACAGCTAAACTTGGCTAGGCGACCCCTTCCTTCCTGCTGCTGGGGCATTAATCGCCTTCGAATGGGAGGTGTGACGCCCAATGTCGAGGACGGTCACGGGCTCTTGGCGTGACTCGTACTTCATACGCTATGATGGGTGTCATGCAACCAAACGTAAATTAGGAAGTTATTATCAAGCAAGCCGACATGCAGGAATCACTTCAGGAATACTCACCAAAGCGTTCGCGACCAATCCGCAACGTAATGTCATCGTCTTCACTACCCAACCAGAGGCGGAGACGGCTGAGTAAAGGCCAGAACGGTTGAATCGTCTTGCCGTGTTAACGTTGCAAACGGAACATGCTGATGAAGCCGTAGTGAATGTTGGAAAACGAGCTTCAGCACCGGCAAAAGAGGAAGAGTGGCGAAAGACGTGAAGGCGAACATGCGGATTTGGGGGGCTCATCCACCTAAATTACTTGCATTATATGTATGTGCAGCGAATATGCTCCGCAGTCGTGTAGTAAGCGCGCCTTCCCAATGTCAATTAGACTGCACTCCGACCTCGGCAGCATCAAGCCGCCACTCATCACGACGTACCTTCGATGATGCAACTGACGCGAATCTTCCATCAAAACCTTTTAATTAGATGCTTGATAGATAATAACCATCGCCATCCGCCAATTGATCCCTGGATCAATGCGATGTACGGGCGTCGCCCTTAGTGTCGGTGCCCACCGCCTGCCGCGCATGAAAGATGCACAGGCAAAAGACTTCGACGGATGGGTCCCTTTTATTTACACATCAGTCTGCAAACCTCTCAGACAACCTTTCTACCATCCACCGAATCTGCAACAAGAGGTTGCATCACTCGTCGCATGATGCTTCGAAGGAGCCCAAAGTAAATCAATGACGAAAGAGACAACCAAGGCTGCGCTATAGCGGATGCGATAAAGAGACGCTACGACCGCATGTAGCACCACTGCCTGAAGAGATAATCATAAGCCATACTGGAAAGGGTTTGAGAAGCGAACGAGCTGTTCTTCTATGCAGAAGTATCGTCACACTTGGCAACTAGTAGTAGTCACATATCCCAAATTCATAATTTACTCTTCTTGTGAATCCGGCACAACCCTCCTCGGCGGATCAACAGCCGCTCCGTGCTCCCAAACCACCTCTTCTATAAATGTCGGTTTGGGTTGCTTCTCCCTATTCTTCCGATCCCGTTTCGGCTTTTCCACTTGTTCAGACTGTCCTTCGCCTGATGCTTGCCCCTGCACCTGTGCTTCAGCCACGAGCGGTGCAGTCACCACTTCACCAGACCCAGCCGCTGATTCCAGTTTACTCTGCTCAGCTGCTGCTGCTCGATGCGGCAAGTCTCTCCGCAGACGAACGACCTTTTCGAACATTGTTGCAGGTATGACACCTTGCGAGCCTCCAGGCGTCAAGACGACATTGTTGGATGAGATGAATACCGGGATCGATGGCGAGTGCGACAGGAGGGTGGGCAGGGATAGGTAGATGTATAATGTGGAATTCGCGCGTGGACCTTTGGTGTGAAAGAAGAGCATTCCGTGCAGCCGTAAGGTCAATATTAGATTGGGCGTATTCGTAAGTGGGTTCGGGGTGGCGGAGTCTGAGGGATCAGAACGAGGAAGTGAGTCTAGGGGGCGTGACTTACCACTTGTAGCCCCACTCCGAGCTCGTGCGAGGTGAATATGCTGTCTCGTCCCTCTCGAAAGTCCGCGTTCACCTACCAGAGGTAGAGCCAAAAGAAATCTAGGAAAAAACGAAAACGAAGAAGCAACGAAAGAGGCTCACGGATCGAATCCCATAATTCGGCTTTAGTACCATGTACCATCTCCCCTACCTTCCTCTTCCCCTCCTCATCCGCTTCGAGTACCTGCTCAAGATGTTCCGTCGTTACTGTCTGAATAGAATGCCCCTGAGCGGCACGGATGAACCACTCGGGCTCCTCAGAAATGTCTGTTTTTGGTGTTGTTTTGGATAGAGGTGTTGGGGGTTGTTGGTTTGGGAGAGCTGGTGACAGGGTGGGTCCATCGGTGATATATGACTCAACCCGAGGTGGTTCGGCGGGTACGAGCGGGAGTTCTTCCTCTTGGGTGTCTGCGTTTTCTGGATGTGCCACTTGCTGCTCCGCCCCTTTCTTCGATTTCCCCTGTTGTTTCTTCTTCCGCTGCGGTCGATTTGGAGACGGATCAATCCCGTAGAAAAGGACGAATCGTTTCTTGTTGTTGTTCTCGACGAGGTGGTACAAGTGCGGGAATGTTAACGATTTCAAGGTCGGTTCTTGCAACTGCCCACAAACAACTTGTATTAGCACGAGGTCTCCACAGCATGGACGAGAGAAAGAGGAAGAAGGACTCACGAGATCTTTTACGGCGACAAACCCATCCCTGCGCATCGGTAGACCGTGCTTCTCCGCTCCGTGTCGGAGGAGGTAAGCGAGCGTTTTAGAATACCTCACATCCTCGTCATCTTGCGGTAAGCCGCGAAGCTTGGACATTCTTTTTGTTGGGCGTGGTTGTTATGGTCGTTGTAAACGTTGATGTGTTGAGGTCCCCGAGCGGTCTGGAGTTGCAAGATTGAGCTGGTTTGATTAAGAGGTTGTATATAAAAAGTCGGAAGACCACCGACCACCAACCACCAGTTCTGAACTTCTGATCGAGCGGGACCTTTGTTTACTTTGTCGACAACTGAGAAACCTAGCATCACGGCGGATATCACTTACCTGTAATATTCCGCCTTTAAAGAAAGTATGGCCATCAATGGAGGTCGTTTGTATCGTCACAACGTATGTTCCATGTCGGTCAAGGGCTAGAGAGCAAGCTCCAGAATCGTATGATATGCATCTTAGGGCGTTCGATTCTCAGCGTGCGGAATTCATTAGTGGGATGCGAGCTGTACGCATCGTTGATACTTCTTGCTTGCAATTCTGTAGCGTTAACCCATACGTTTGCGCTCAGCCTTTTCAAAGAGACCGCTATACTCCTCCTGAAGTCGACACTACTCAGGCAGTGTCTACCAGGGACGAATACTAGCTCTCAACGGGCCTCCCATCATGCGCAATGACGCCTTCCTCCCTGACGCCTAGAATCACATTTGTACAGATACGTGATTCCGCAGAGATGATGCTGACCATAAATTGATAGCAAGTTCATTCGGTATACCTACAGTGCCATTCATGTCGTCGCTATTCAGACATGAGAGCCAGGAGACTGACATATCCGCCACCAACCGAGTCAGTCGCATCAATTACAGTTGTGTAATTACATCGTTGTATGAGTATGACGTCGGTGGACAAGTGCGCCGAGAACATATCAGGACATTCACGCTGTCCTCGAGCATTTTATACATACAGGGTAACCCAATGCTAGGTGGTTGCTGTACAAGGATTCTTCGTGCCCCTGCTGAGTCCTTTTCAGTAGGGGGTTTATACACAAACATTGTGCAGCATTCAATTGTTTCATACCGCACCCATAGATTAAGGCAGGATCATCACCTAGTGTTTAAACTCACACGATCCATGTGCTAGGAGCTATGACAAGTGTGCACCACCCTAATAAGGTCTAGGACCGTGCTGGAAAGTGAACATCTCGATGCGGCAAATGCGATCGAGTGACCACTTCGTCCCGGCCTGCTACCACTACCAGCCACCATTTCTCTGTTCGGCCGCACCTTCACGATAGGAATCGGGTATGGAATTTGAAGCTTGTCGTCAATATACACGCCGGTCGCAATACGACTGCAAAGATATAGCCACTTCTCGTCACTTGTCAGAAGCAAGGTGGTCGACCAAATCGTGACACGTCATTCGAGCAATAACTGGGGCTTGAGGCTGATACCCCGCCTTCGTCATCGGCACTCACAACAGTGAGTACGGTTATGGCTGAACCACCATACCAGTATAATGCTAACAAAGGGACATCTCGCAGCGTTCAAGTTCAACGTTATACCAGAGCACTACACTTCGTTGACACGGCCAAGATGGACATGTCGATAACCAACGCACGAAAAGCGCTCGAAAATCCGACGGAAGAGCTTAAACAACTTCTCACCGATGGGAGGGTACCGCAGGAAGCCAAGGAGGGATTGAGAGAAGCTGGATTGGATGTAGAGAGTCTTAAGCATGGTGGAAAGACCGAAGATAAGCCCTCGAATGGGAAATCCGGGTCACGGGTACAGGTCGTGGATGAGAACCAGAACTTTACGTATGTCCGGCCTCCTGGTTCACTAAGACATAGAAGCACGGTTATCCTTACGTTGCTCTGCTCCACCCTTGGTTCATGCGATATGTCCGAATAGTTCGAGCCTCTCCAAGTACCTAGACCAGTGGGGTCTGCTGGATAAAGGATTCGCATACGACGTCGTTGCCGTTTTCGGGAGTCAAAGTACCGGGAAAAGTAGGTCCACGTTTCTTTCCCTTCCGTGCTATATCTGCTTCAGAGAGTGAGAAAAAGTCGAGAGGGACTGATTAGTGTGTTGTCGCTAGGTACACTCTTGAATCGGCTGTTTGGAACGAGCTTCGATGTGATGGATGAAACGAAACGGCAGCAGACCACAAAAGGTGCGTTTCTTCACATTTTCCTAATAGAGACATACAACTTTCCCTTCCGTCTTGTCTCTCCTTGTCTCCCAGGCGAACTTATTCTAACTGTTCTCGCTTCCTCACTCTCCTCCCTTATGCTTCTGCTTGCTTTGCTCGCTCGTTTCGCATCGCTAGGTATCTGGCTATGCCCCTCCTCCTACTCGTCAACACTAGTAATGGACGTCGAAGGAACTGATGGCCGTGAGAGAGGCGAAGATCAGGATTTTGAGAGGAAGAGCGCGTTGTTTAGTTTAGCGAGTACGGAGGTGCTGATTGTAAATCTTTGGTGAGTTGATGTGAGCGACTGACGAGAGTGATGCAGGGGGACGCTGGGAGCCGGATTACATGGGAAGGGCGGATGGGGTGAAGCGCAGGTCCGTAGAAAGCGGGAAAAAATGCTGACCGTGTCTCTTCTGTGCGCGCGGGTAGGGAGCATCAAATCGGTCTTTATCAAGGCGCCAACATGGGCTTGTTGAAGACTGTTTTCGAGGTGAATTTGAGCTTGTTTGGCGGGTCGGCAGAACAGCATGCTGAGGGTCTGTCATCATCGTGAGTCCACCCGTCCTCCTACCCCGGCGAGACATTTGCTCTACTGATACGTATGCGTTGCACTGGTAGTAGTCATGAAAAAACAATGCTGTTATTCGTCATCCGGGACCATGTGGGATCGACACCGTTGAAGAATCTGATGGAGACGTTGACGCAGGATATGGAGAAGATTTGGGCGAGTTTGTCAAAGGTGCGCACGTCTTCCGGTTCCAAAAAAGCTTCAAACGTGGCGATAACAGTATATTTGTCACATGCCACCGCAGCCGGACCACCTCGCATCGGCCCGCCTATCGGACTACTTTGACCTCTCTTTTGCGGCATTGCCACACAAGATCCTCCTCCCGGAAAAGTTTGAAGAGGCAGTCATCGACTTGCGCAAGAGGTTTACGGACCGCACGAGGCCGGATTACGTGTTCAAGCCTGTTTATCACAAACGTATACCGGCAGATGGAGTTGCGTTCTACATGGAGGGTATTTGGGTGCGTTCCTTGTCTTTTTGATCGATGGATGTATGCTGATTCAGTCCACTCTACGTTGCGGAGTAGCAAAAAGTCTTGACTAACAAGGACCTCGATCTCCCAACGCAACAAGAACTGCTCGCCCAATTCCGATGCGACGAAATCGCTGCGGTGGTGTTGGAAGCGTTCCAGGATGCTTCCAAGGGTGTCCGAAGACCTGTCGAGTCCGGGTCAGTACTGGACGGGTTGGGCGGGATGATGAATGATTGGCGGACGACGGCGCTGGGTATGTTGTTCCGGTGGTCTTGGTTGCGGGGTTGCAAGCTGATATTTTCGGGATCCTTACAGCCAAGTTCGACAAGGACGCATCCCGATACCACCAAGCCGTGTACATGCGTAAACGGCTCGACTTGCTCAAAGCTATTGATAATGCACTAGCGCCGCTGTTTATGGGCCAATTGAAGAATGTTCACAAGCGGTGTGTGGCGACGTTTAGAACCGAGCTGGTGGACGGTCTCAAAGGGGAAGGATATGATTTCGGCAAAGTGGTCAAGGAGGCTGGAGGAAGGGTGGAGAAGGATTTCATAGAAAGAGCTCAAGGTGGGTATTTCGGTTGATGGCTGTGTTCGACGGTTTTGGCACTGACTGCCATTGCGTTTCGATTGATATCAGAGATCCAGCTGAAGGATACGGAATGGCAGTATGAAGACGAGCTAGCGCTGCTGCGTGATGATTTGAAACTTATCGCAGACCAATGTCGGGTGGACGAGACAAAGAAGATGGTCAACGCTATCGAGGTACGCAGAGCGATCCCGCTTACCCACACGTGCATGATTGCTGAATACCGTTTGTTTTGTAGCGGAGTCTCCGGAAGCAGCTGGCCGAGCCAGTGGAGATTGGGTTGGCGAAACCGAATCCCGAGATGTGGGACAATCTCTTGAAGGTGTTCCGAACAATGTTGGAGAAGTCTGAAGAGGTCTACCTCGCTAAAGCTAAAAGTACGATACTTTTTCCGCTGTTTGAACGTAAGTATGGAGCTCAGCATTGCGTTACCACAGGCTTCAATTGCACGGAAGAGGAAAACACGACATCGTTGAACAACTTGCGACGCAGGGCGTGGCATCATTTCCGAGCCAAGGTCGGCGAGCAGTTGTCTGACCCTGCTATCCTTGCCAAGTTGAAGAACAGCTTCGAGGACATGTTCAGGTATGATACGGCTGGCGTGCCTAGAGTGTGGAGTCCAGGGGATGATATTGATAGCGTGTTCCGTCATGCAAAGGATGAGGTGGGTTTCGTCTGTTGTCATCTTTGAGTTATCTGTTAACGCTGACAACCCGTACGTTGGCAGACTTTGGCGCTGATCCCCCTCTACGCCAAAATCGAGCCCAAGAACCCATCCAACGCATTCTCTCTCCCATCCGACGTTTCCATCGACGCATCCCTCGACCCAGACGCAGACTTTGATTTCCCATCCACCCTCGTTATCTTCTCGGAAACGAAAAAACTCGACCTCGAGAATCGGTTCAAGCGTGATGCGGATGCCTACTACGTGGAAGCGAAACGGAGCGTGGTCTCGAGTGTCGCACAGATTCCTGTGTGGATGTATGGTGTGCTTGTCGTGCTGGGGTGGAATGAGGCGATGTATGTCTTGTTTAATCCGCTCTACCTCTTGTTCCTGGTTTTGTTGGCGTCTTCTGCGTGAGTCCGCCCCTTTTTCTAGGCGTGTATTCGAAAGCTAAACACGGCGTATTTCTGCAGGTACATTGTGTTACAGCTCGGTCTGGCAGGTCCAATGCTCCAAGTGAGCCGGACTGTCTTCAACGAGGTACGTCAACGCACATCCAAACCGCTCATCCCTTGCTCTTGCTTACTTGAACATCTTGGTGAAACAGGTCCGCACGATCGCAACAGACAGACTCCGAGATGCATTCAAAGATGTCCAACCTCAGCTAGAAAAGCCATATACCAGCAGTGTAGTGGAGAGCAGCGATGGTCGTGCACGATACGAACGGGAACCCGACCAGAAGTTGGGAAACTTGAATGAGACGTTTTTAGAGAAATAGACGTGGTGGTGGATACCCCTCGTATACGTATACAATGTAGATAATACTATATCTTGCATTGTAATGTATACCACCTAGAGCCCTGAATGTTATACGCATGATGCCATGGGGTCTATCTACAACCGCAGCGTTATTATCTCTTTACTGAATTACTGAATTGGCCGTCCCATCCATCCCTTCATTTCGCGACTGAGCGCTTGAGAGGATCCGGGCGCCGCAAGAAAACGACGACGAGCGACCGATCGAGCGGGTGTGAACTCCGGCTATGTTGACTGACCCGATGCAACGAATGGATCATCATGAAGAAGGCAGCAAGTAAGGGTATGCCAAACCTCTCCTCCTTCTCTCTATTATTCCCTGCATCCACCTCGCACCACAATCATGTTCGTTCAACGCTCTGCCCGACTTCCATCCGTGTCCCGCAACCTTCTGCGGAACACCCATGCCGCCAACGCAAAACGTCCTGCATCCTCGTTGGTCTACATCGAGCACAAGGATGGCAAGATGAATGACTCGACACTGCATGCTGTTACCGCTGCCAAAGCCGTCGGTGGAGATGTTAGTGCTATTATAGTGGGAACGGAGAGTGAGGTCTCTTCGGTCTTGGATGAGGTCAAGAAGATTGATGGTTTGGCAAAGGTGTTTACCGCCAAGAGTGAAGGTTTCGCTCATACCATGGCTGAAGGTACGTTCCCGCTGTCTTCCTCCGCGGCTACGGTCATTTAACAATAGCATGGTATGCAGTCGTCGCACCCGCTCTGTCCGCATTCCTAGAATCCCCTCCCTCAACATCTTCTGGCCCCATCTCACACCTCTTTGCCGCCCACACGGCCGTCGCCAAGAACGTCTTCCCGCGTCTAGCAGGAAGCATGAACGTTTCCCACGTAGCCGATATCTTGTCGGTGAAACACGACGATTCCTCCAAATCGACGGAATACACTCGGCCGATTTATGCGGGGAATGCGATTCTTCAGATCAAGACTAGTCAGGATAAGGATCGGATTGGCGTGGTTAGCGTGAGGACGACGGCTTTTGACAAGGCCACGACGGGAGGTTCAGGTGCTGAAGTTGAAGAGGTCAAAGTCGAGGCCGCGACCGGTACGTCAACTTTCCACAAGACAAAGCGATTCTCCCCAAACCTATTACTCATCCTTGCCTCTGCATTGCTGCTCTACTAGGCCCCACCAAATTCATCTCCGAGGAACTCACAACATCAACCCGACCCGACCTCTCCGCCGCCTCGCGTGTCGTCTCCGGTGGTCGAGCATTGAAATCCGCCGACCAGTTCAACGCGATCATGGAACCTCTCGCGGATAGTCTTGGTGCCGGTGAGTCGCTTGGTCTCTGTGAAATCCGATGCGGGGGAACGTGGTGGCTAAAAAGAAGGGCGGTGTGTGTATTGCAGCTATCGGTGCCTCGCGTGCTGCGGTTGATGCAGGGTACGCAGACAACTCGTTGCAGGTCGGCCAGACTGGAAAGGTACGTTGCGCGCGCCTTCAATGGTACTACATGTCGGCAGATACTGATCACTGGAATGCCTGCCTGCCCGCCGCCTGCCTGCTTGGCTACCAGGTCGTCGCCCCTGAATTGTATGTCGCTGTTGGTATTTCGGGAGCTATCCAGCATTTGGCGGGTATGAAGGAATCCAAGCTTATCGTGGCTATCAACAAGGCGAGTAGCAGGCCCGTTTTTTTAAATTCGAGATCGCGTCGTGATAGATCCTGTGGTGCTAATTCCCTGCCTTATGGTTGGACTGATGTAGGACGCCGATGCACCTATCTTCCAGATCGCAGATGCAGGTCTCGTGGCCGACTTGTTCACGGCTGTACCTGAATTGACGGAAAAGATCAAGGCTGCAAAGTAAGGACGGCGAGATGGAGTGAATGTGGAACTTTTTGTGTAGAATGAATGTATTCTTATATGCATGCGAATCATGTGCCAGTGCGGTGGTGTACAAGTGCAACATGGACCTGTTTAGCCTGTTGATAATGGATACAGTAAATTTGCCTTGCCTGTAGCGTGATACAGGAAACAACCAGCATGCAAGAAACCCCCCTTGGTCCCGGGCAATCGAATACCTATTTGACAAGATACGCTCTCAAATCCGCCATCTTTGTCAACTCCCAAAAGAACCGCCTCCATTCCAGTGGATCGCCCTAGGCACACGAGAACAAACGTCATCAGCATCATTCGTCGAGCGCTCATCCAACGCGACAGACGAGAAAAGACTCACCCCGGTCTTGACCACCTCGACTAACGTCGATTCCTCGCCATACGCCCCATCCAAAATCCGAATCTCACCACGCATCCACTGTTTCCGCTTATCCCGGACCTGCAACCGTATCGTCTGATCAACTTGCAAGTTGTTCGGGTCGACGAGTTGCACGATGCATTGGACGATTCGACGGGCTGCTTCGTCTTGTGGAAGGCGGAGATGGAATTTGTTGAGGTGTCGGTGGTCGATGAATGAGCCGTCGCTTTGTTCTGCCTGTTGTCGGCGGTGGGTGAGATCAGGGTTAGGTGTATTCGTATTCGGCATGTGGTATCCTAAGCGGGCACGGGGGACGTACCAGCATTCCCGTCGTTTGCATGAACTGGGACGTCATCTGACTTCCATACTGACTATTATACTGGCTCCTATACTGAGATGCATTCGCAGCGTGCCTAGTAACCCATTTATTTCCGGCATCAGCACCACCTCGGGAGCACGCGCAGAGGGACTCGAGGGGACGGGCACTCACGTAGGTTGCGATAGTGGCGGATTCACGAGATCCATATGACCCGACTCTCTCAGCCCGCGCGTCAACTCGCGTCCAAGCTCGCTCAGTGACAGTTGGGTCGGTCTATCGGGGGGGGGGGGGGGGTAGGGGGGGGGTAGGGGGGATAGGGAATGAGTGCACAGGTCTGCCTTTGTGAGGGGCGCCCGGGTACGGGTACGTACGAAAGCATCCAAGGGTGGCTTGAAACTTGCCGGAGTGTCAGCCGTTCTTTCGGATTCACCGCGAGCAGGCCCAGTAGGATTTCTAAAACAAGAACGGCCAGCAGCTGCAATCAATACTTGTCGCCTCTTTCTCTTTTGCGGGGAGGAACCTCGCGGGGCTGAGGCAGAGGCAGAGGCCGGGAAAACGGGCACCGCACGCACGCACCTAATGGTTCTGCCGAGATTCGGGTCCAAGGATCGTACTTTACCAATTCACCCGAGACGTACGCCTCGAATTCGGGGCTTGACGGTGTTGGTTCGTCCCATGGTGTGTCTGAGGCCCGTACAGTTACCAAGCAGGGTTAGCAGGTTTAGCAGGGGTGATCAGGTTTTTTTGGGGATATGTGTAAGGAAAGACACGTACTACCAACCAAAAGCGTAAACAACACCACCCCGGCCCCCCACACATCCACCGGCTCGGCCCTGTACCCACCAACACCATTCAACTCGGGCGCGACATACGGTAAACTCCCACACCGACCACTCAGTAATCGTTCTTTCCCTTGATGCGCGTACACGGCGCACAGCCCGAAATCCGAGATTTTGAGGTTGCCGTCGGACCCGAGGAGGAGGTTTTCGGGTTTGAGGTCGCGGTGACAGATTCCTTTGCTGTGGATGTATGACTGGGGCGCGCGCGCGGGCGAGACGGAGGGAGCGGAGAGTGGGAATGGGGAGGTGGGTGGGTGGTGGGGTGGTCAGTGAGAAGGGACCGGGGCGGGTGCAGGGTGGACTGAACCGTGAGGCGCTTACGAGGCCTGAGATGAGTTGGGAGAAATACCATTGTGCGAGTTGGTCCGAGATGCCTACGTCTGGCGCTGTGTTGCAGGCACGCCGAGTCAGACAGGAGGATAGATCAGCAGACGCTTGGCAACTTGGATGGGATGGGATGGGACGGGATGGAATGGGATGGACGGGACGGGACGGGATGGATGGAATGGATGGAATGGATGGAATGGAACGGAGGAATGGAATGGAAGCCGAGACGTGATGCTGAACATACCAATCTTGTCAAACAGATCACCACCGACTGCCAACTCCAACAACATGTACAAACCAGGCACGACCTCTTCCTCGTCCTCGTCCTTGCCACCGTCTTCCACCCTACCGCGCCGCATGACCTCCCCCGCGGCCACCTCCATCTTCTTCTGCCGATCAACAAGCAAACTATCGATAAACTCCAACACGTACGGATGTTTCATCGTCCGATGTACCTGAACTTCCTTTTTGAGCAGTTTCACATCTTCTGGAGTAGCGCATTGAACGGGTCCGAGTGCTGCCGAGTATGTGGAAGAGGAGGAGGAGGAGGAGGAGGAAGGGGAGGAGAGGAAGACGAGTTTGATGGCTGCTTGTGAGCCTTGGGTGGGTGATTTGCCGGTGGAAGCGACGAATACTCTGGAAAAAGGGGGAGGAGGAGGAGGAGGAGTGGGTGAGCATGTGGGTTTTGATGGAGGAGGGAGGGATGGAAACCTACTTTGAGAACCCCCCACTGCCTATTTGGTACCAGATGTGATATCCGCGTACGATAGGAAAGTGGAGAGGAGTCATAGTGTGGGTGGGGATACATACAACGGACAAAGAGTAAACACGTCGTAGGATCGCATCAATCAATCAATCAACCCAATCAATCAATAATGTGGAGGCACACGCAGACCAGAGGGGAGGGCCGAGGGGGGTCCGTCAATCCACGAAAGTCGCATAATGCGGTGAAGGCGTTTTTCATCTCTATCTTTCATCTCTGTCTTCCACTATCCAAGTACAATCCTCATCGCCATCCAAGCAGCGATTCAAGCCCATCATGCACCTCCCTCCGCGCAAACCCCTGGATAGCTCCTTTCTTTGCCAGCAACCCATCAAGTAGGCAGAAGAAGAAGTGGGAGGGAGGGAGCCGGAAACGCTCGGGAGAGCTCTCGTATAGTGAAATCTGTTGACTTACTGTAAATAACAATTGTGGGCCGCTTTCCCGGAAACTAGAGAACTAGTAGTTTACATTCATCTAGTGCCCACAGTGCCGGACAGCCAAAGTGACAATTTCCATAGTTGCACTGCGTTCCCTGTCCTTTTACAACGACCTCGGGAATGCCGGAGCTATTTGACATTTGCACAGTGACTTTTCGATATACAACTGGATTCACAAGGCCAAGTTTAAATCGCTATCTTCTTTATTCATCCCAGCATGGGCATGTCTTGTCGGTAAGATTCCGTAGATAACCATTGTGCGTTAGCCTCGCGACCTCCATCATCTGCAGCAAGAAAGCTCAAGAAGTCAAAGCTTGCTCCAGAGGCTTCCAATTCTCGCAACGCTACACCGTGCTGTTCTGGTATTACCTTCACGTCCGCGCCGTAAGATATGTCGGGTGTCGGAGTCGGAGTCGGAGTCGGATGAATCGCAACCCATCCCCCAGGGGGTGCCGCGATCATTCCACCTGGGCCTATATATTCCCTCGAATATTCAGGTCTTACCATAGTGGATTCCGAAGCTTTGGGATGAGGCGCTAAAGGATTCAGAAACAGATTGTCCAGCATATGCAACTCGGTTGGAAGTTCGAGCTTCGGAAGCGGTGAAAGTAGACCTTGGGATTGAAAAGAATGTCGCATGGCAGATTCCGCATGGGCTGCTGACTGGCTCGAGCCAGTTATCGAAGAGGAGTCGTCTCGCTTCCGAGGGGAGATTGAAGCCCGATTCTCTGCTCTCTCGCCAGAGAGACGGCGCAAGATGGCGGTACTAAGCATTTCGTAGGTGGATCGACAAGCTTTCGCAGAAGGAACTAATACTGTCTGAAGGGTTTAGAAGCTTGCTCCTGGGGAAATACTAAATACTGGGGTTCAAGCTTACCGGATAAACCTTCTAAAGTGCCGAGACATGCTTGAATATCCAGATGAGCGTCCATCAGGGTGACGGGCGAATCACCAAGCATGTTCATATTCCAAAGACCGTAGAGGTACGTTATACCAGCCATGAATACGTAATGACTCTGTGAGATAATACCTGCATAAGCGTATGTCTACAAGTCAATCACTTGTCAACAATACACCCTACCGATAGCCAGAGCCAATTGATCTTGTTCTTTCGTTGAATAGTTCTGAAAATCCTGATGATATAGCTCGAAGAGGAAAGGCATGCCGCTAGGGCGTCCTTGGACGGTCGGGGACAGGCCGGCGATGGCCTGAACAATAACAGCACGGTGTCTACGGGACGCAAATTTGTTACATATAAACCCATCCAATAAGACAAGCTCGACGGCCCTTACTCACTGTGAAAGCTGATTGCATACCCCTCCGCGCTTGTGCATCCTCTGGGTTCGGGCGAGTTGCTCAACCACACTTTCAGCCTTTCAAACATTTTATCGAACCATTCTTGGGATGGTGGTTCAGCTGCTTTGACCGAGTACAAGCGGCTATTAATTTCGGATTGAAGCATCCGAAGGGGAAGGAAGTTCAAAGCAACAACTTTGTAGGGATCCGATTCAGCGGGAAGTACGCCATGCTCGGTGATCGCATAGTCTGGCAAATCGGAAAAAGGCTAAACACACACAAAGAAGAAAAGTTGATATAGTCAGTCGCACGGAAACTGAAGGCCCCGGAGGGCGAATTTCACAAAAGTCTGTACAGGAACCGAAATGAAATCATCCGGAATGCTATGCGGTCTTCCAAGCGAGTGACACAACAGACGATCAAGGTTGTAGACTGCGTGAAATAGTCTCCTCCTCATATCAATCTCGAGAGGCGACAAACTTCTGGAAGCATCTGTTTCATGATGAAAGCCATGATCAACGGCGCACCGGGATGCAAGTCCCACAAGATGCCAGATACCTATGCCATTCAAAATAAGCAAGTATAAGAAAACCGCAAATATATTAGACGTACTGCCCCGCGTGGGATTCAATAGCGAATAATAACAGCACAGCAAAATAGCTTGCAGCCCGACATAGGTACGATCCTCCAAGACCGCTTCCAGATGTTTAGATGCTTCGACATAAAATGCCTCGGAAGACATCCGGAGCTCCGATTTAGGGTCGAGAGATCGGGATAATGCCATGGTGCTAAGGGCTGGTCATTCAAAAAGTTGGCTCAGCTTGGGCGACTTTCGTTTGGTATAAAGGTTCGCGGACACAGAGACTTACCCAGAACCATCAATACAAAAAAAATGTCTGACTCCTGTATATCAGGACTTCTCTCGCGCACTCTGCCAAGTTGTTTCTCGAACGTTGGCATGTGCAAGATCGGCAGCATGATTTGCACGAAATCAACATATACCTGCACGAGCCGATCGACGGCCGCGGCCGGTGGAAGAGCGGGAATACTTCGTGGTCGAACAGGACTGGCGATAACAGGCTCAGGCTTACGGAAATACATGTCTGGAGATGGACTGTCCATAGCTTGGCGTTGGTTGATCACGAGTGGCGACTGCGTGATTCCCTCGACGGCTCCGATTTGTAGATCAGGGTGCGGCATGCTCTGGGCCGGAAATCGTGAGTGACTCGTAGGATAGTCGGTACGGGTCATGTTGAGGGATGACAGCGCAGGATCGATCGTTGATACAACCGGTAATGGGCTGTTCATGATCCTACTGCTACTGCAATCGTTACCACTTTGCGGATTGGCTCCACCGTCCAAGGTCGAAAGGGCAGGCTGCATACCGATGTCAAGGCCGTACGATTTCGATGTCATCTGGCCGGGCACAGGACCTGTAAGAGGACGAGACATAGCCGGTTCCAATACTGAATACCTTCGTTCCGGTAGAGGCGAGCCTGCTGCTGGTCCAGTGCGAAGGACAGCATCTACAACCATCCGGGCCAAGCTTACTCCAGAGCTGGCGCCCATGAAATGGCCTACCGGTCGCGGCAAATCGCTTGCGGCGATGGCTCCACCAAAGGCGATATCGGAGACTACAGAATCGACCACATCGCGTGCAGTCGAGCTGTTCATAATCTCTTCTTGGCGCATAGACCTATGACTGTCGCTGGCAGTAACAGCTCCATCATGCATAGAATTGTGCGCATGGGAATATGGCGCACCTCTGTTGGACCCTACATGTGAGGTGCTTCCAAGATCAGGGCGGCTCATCCTCGCATCAGAATAGTCCGATGGATGTGCAAGATGCCCTCTACGGACTGATGATCCGTTCTGCATACCCACCGCCAATGTTGATGAGGTTGAAGGCGGAGGATACGGTTGTGAGAACTGGTGGAATGTTCCCGGAGGGACCAAGGAAGGATGGGGATATCTTTGCTGCTGCTGCTGCTGCTGCCGCTCCTGCTGCTGCGGAGCTTGTTGGTGGTGATGCATGGCTTGGTGAGAAGCTGCTGCGGTCGCTAGATTTGTGAGCATCTGGGCATCTTCTAGAAGCGCCGGATCTTGATGATTGATATGGTTCATCAAGGAGGATGTGTATGAATTACGGCTTTTGCCGATTTGAGCCCGAAGTGCGACAACCTCTTGTTCGAGTTCGTGAATGTAACTGATACATAATGTCACATCAGCGTATGATTGCTCCTGTCAACGGAAGACATGTAAAACTCACCTTCTTGAAACGTTCTTCTTCGAGATAGCATCGAAGCCCACGCATTCCACCTTTGCCTTGAAGATAGCAAAAGAAATCGTGAGTCTATTAAGACAAAACATGCGAAACCAGCCCGGCGTACCTTTTCACACGCACTCTATGATAGAACAGCAACATAGTCATCAACTCGATTGATTATTGTGCGATAGGGATCAAACAGAAGACCAATGACATACGCAAGCAGGCAACTTGCCGTCACATTTGCTTTTCCTGCTCCTGCAGCGTGTGCATGCGCTGATTGCCCTTGCCACCCTGTGCTCGAAAGGATTTCCGGCAGAGTCAAAGGGCGAGGCTGGAGCTGGAGTCTGCTTGAGAGATGGGATCTTCATTCTATGTCGTGGTTTATCGGAGGAAGGGAGGAAGGGAGAGACTAGAGTCGAGTGGAGTTGGAGTTGGAGGGGGATGAATGCACGAGGGAGCGAGGGAGCCGACGAGGTGGTTTCTTCGGCCATGAGCGATGGAGAAACACTCTATAGCTCACTCTCTTCTCTAGTCTATAGTGCGGCGAAGGGCGGGGCGCACCACCCTTAAGCGGTAAACAAAACCAAAACCAAAAACAAGCGCACAATAAGGATGTACTCGACCAGCTACTCGACCAGCTAACTCGACCACGCACAGTCAGTGCTGTAGTAAATCGTGTTGACATCCCCAGTGAACTGAATGAACACAGCAACCCGGAATATCGCTGTTTCACTACACCCTTTTCGTTATGACGGCACTCTCTCCTAAAGAAGAAAAGTCACTTATTCTCGCAAGCATTCACGGTGAGTGAGCGATTGAATCTGGGTAGCCACTCTGTTTCCCTTCTGACCTGCGCGCTTTCTCACAGCTCGTGAGTTTGCCTATGTGCCTTATTCAAAGTTCAGGCAAGTTGGCTAGGCGCTGAAAATCTCCTCGGGAGGGACCATAAATATCTTACTAGAGAGTGTATCTTCCCCACGCGTCCCACAGAGTCGGGGCTGCCTTGTTGGCTGAAGATGGCACTATAATTCGTGGTTGCAATGTCGAGAACGCATCTTATGGTACGTGGTTTAGGCTCGCATTACCGCATTTTTGTTCATATCAGTGTGGGAAAGCGATATCGATCTGACGTCCGTCTCCCACCTCCCTCCTCTCCTACCTAGGCGGATGCATATGTGCGGAAAGAACTGCAATTACCAAGGCTATCGTCAGTGTAATTGCCTCGTATTCTTACGAGTTCTGTGAGGCTGATGAGTTGTCCCACCAATCCGGCCGCACTTGTCATTCTTGTTTTGTCTCTGCATACTCAGAGCGATGGCATCACCAAGTATGTAGCGATTGCCGTTTCAAGGTACGCTGCCTAGTTCTTTCCGCTTTGCCTGGCCTTGATTGACGACATCTACCCTTCAATATGTAGTGATGTTGCCGCTCCCACTACGACTCCATGCGGAATCTGTCGTCAGGTAATACGGGAATTTTGCGCAGACATCACACCGATCTACATGGTCTCGTCAACCTTCCCTTCCGGGAAGATGGTTGCAGAGGACGATATCATGGCGGCTATTGAAGACGTCAGGCACGTACGGAAAGTGACATTGGGGGATTTACTCCCCATGAGTTTTGGGCCGGAAAATATGGACAAAGGAGCTCAATGAGAGGAATTCAATTATCAGCTCAGTTGAAAAATACCAGATTAGAATTCATAGGTGAAGCGGAGACGAGGACCAACAAGGTCCATTTTTGATATAAATAATGACGAGACTCGGGATTGGCTCAAGATGCGAGACGTTGCGTCAATGAATTGAATACATGCATAATCAATCAATGGTTGATATGCTGTTGCTGTTGCTGTACTACTGTGTGCGCCGCTTAATAGAACTACTGTGTGTGCCAACAACTGTGCCACTCAGGGAGGGCGATCGAGCCGGTATCCCGCGCTAGATCGCCGTTGTGACTGGAAAATGCCTTGTTGTAAAAGCAGAAGAAGCAACACCTGGTGAGTTACATAACGTCTTCTTTGCGATTCAGTCGACCTTAGTAGTATAGCATAGGTTAGTGTGAGCAGACTGCCGATTTGCCGTTTCCCATCACTGGTACGGGATTGTGCCAAGATGACCAACGCAGGAAATTACATATACTCTGGTGAGCGAGCACAATTCAACTGGACTATCATACCAATGTGAACTCACACTTTTTATCTTGGCGACTTCGGGCTTTATACCTCTGGTAAAAATGGCCTTGACCATTGCGTGTGGTTTCATCCTTGCTAGAAAAGGCATGTTTCCCCCCGCTGCCGCGAGAGGGGCTAGTTACGTGGCCATGGTGAGCATTCTTCTTGCATGTTTCATCATGATGTGTAAACTACTCCTGAGTCGACCGACATTCCATTTTCCAGAACGTTTCATTGCCCTCGCTAATATTTGCAGCGGTCGTCACCGCTTTCTCAAGAGACAATATCGCTAGTCTGGGCCCCTTGTGTATGAATGCAATCATTTATCAGCTTGTTGGTCTTGTAAGCGGAGCGGCTTCTCTACCCTCCGGTGACCGGTGACTTCGTGATAACTGATGAATATATCTACTAGATTCTCGGGTGCTTGATTCGCGAATGCCTATACGTTCCCGCTGATTTTCGATGGGGTATCCTAGCAGCAAGTAATCACACACACCGCGCATAATTGTTTAACTGATCGATATCGCGCTGGGTTCCATGACAGGCGACGACCTGGTCCAACTGGGGCAATCTGCCAATCGCTGTAATCAGTACTATCGCGACGCAAGAGCCGTTCGACAAGACTGTTGACCCGACTCTAGGCACGGCATACGTGGCCGTATTCACGCTGATCGTAAGCAACTTTGAAGGAGACAAGGTGCGCGGGCGTTTCCTGACATTATTTCTGCAGTACAATGTCACTTTCTTTGGAATGGGTGGCTGCAAGGTCTGTGCTTGGGATTTCCGTCCTGGGACGACCGAAGTGATGCCTGTGCGCCAGACCTGGATAGAGCGATGTCGGTTTATGTTGCAATGGACCAGCAGTCTGCGGAGTCCTCGCACGAACTCGGAATTTCACCGCGCAAATCATGTCGAGAGTGACATTTCGCTCGCAGCACTCGAGTCCCAGGATCTGCCGCCCGTTCTGCCTTTGCAAGACGAGATTCTGGAAGAATCCAAGCTACAGCCATCGGTGAATGCCCTGTCAAGCCGAACTGTTCCCGTTCCGGAGATATGTCGTTATCGATCCCATCAAGATGTTGTCCACACCGTTCAATCACTACAAGACACAATCCAATTAGCATCAGCTTCATCCACTCCGTACCAAAGCAGAGCAATCATTCCCGGACGGGAGTACGATGTCCCCGAAAATGCTGTCCCCAGGCTCCGAGATTTCGCAGAAGCGATGGTACGCGAAGAGAACAGCTCCGGGCCTGTATCTTCGCGACGACGAATGTCAGAGATCGCCTCTCAGCCGAAGGCACTACCTGTCGACCCAGAGGAAGTCGATTTGGCCAAGGATTGCCGGACCTGGTATACTACGCCGTTGAATATCATCAAACTAATTCTCACTCCGCCCAGTATCTCCTTATTTTTGGCCCTTCCGATTTCTCTCGTGCAGCCCTTGAAGGCGATGTTTGTACATGTTGAGGGGTGGACGGGTGGGAGAATGCCCAATGGACCGGACGGAAAGCCACCGCTCAGTTGGCTTCTAGACGTTAGCACGCTATCCATAATTGTTGCAGCTTGGATGGCTAATCGGTTGTTTCTCGACGTTCTAGACGGCAAACTTCTTGGGTCAGATTTGCATCCCGTTAGGGCTGATCCTGTTGGGCTCGTCTTTCGCGCGGCTGAAATTGCCCAAACCTCCATCCAAATTGCCAATTGCCGCTATCGTGGTGAGTTGGTTTGCCAGTCTGTGCTGCAGAAATCTGTGAGAGGACTGATAGCCCATCTACTGCTAGGCCGTCACCGTGGCGAAAAGTATATGTCCTTCGCTTCTTCATAGAGTCGTAAATGGCTGACTTGCGTGGCGTGACAGTGATTATCATGCCTGTCGTGGGTGTACTGATGACGGAAGGCTTGTCAAAACACACCATCTTGTATCCTCGGGAACAGAAAAGTATGTACTGATATGTCGTACACGGAGGATCATCGGAAAGCTAAACTTTGCTATGCTCTAGTGCTTCTTTTCGTGGCCATGTTTTTGGCGGGAACTCCGTCCGCAGTCAATCAACTGGTTATGACACAAATATACTCTCCGGATGGAACTGCCGACACTCTGTCTGCATTCTTGGCGTTGCAATACGGATTCATGTTCATCTCATCGGCGGCGCTTGCTGCGACAGCTTTAGCTATTGTGGCATGATGTTAAACCCCTATAATAGATATTACAATTGCCTGCCTTCCTGGCCTTACCGAAAGGCGCGCAAGTGGCTACTTTCGATGCTTGCTGAAGGTCTCCTTCACGCCTCGACCGGCAATAAGATCTTCCATGCATCGTGCATCTTGCTCGGCCGCCACCGTCATCTTGGCGACTACTATTTGGACAAGCGCCAAAGGGATCACGACTACTCCATCTTCATCCGCTACTATAATATCCTCTGGATTGATCTCAATATCCCACCCGGCTCCATCCGATATTGTTATCGGTTCGTTAATAGCTGCGACTTGCGTAAAAGTATGCTGACCTAACGTGGATAGCGCTCTGGCAAACACCTAAAAAGGGTGAACATCAATATGAATCTCCGTGATACCACCTAAGGATAGTACACCTGACCCACCGGAAATTTCAAGCTTCTATGCTCTGAAATATCTCGACATCTTCCATTCAGCACTACAGCAAGCAGACCTTTCGATCGTGCTGCCGCGCTCATCAGTCCCCCCCAGATAGCGTTCTTGCAATCTATAATCTTCGAGCGTTAGCAACTGTAAGATACGAGGATTGGTACATGGGTTCGGCGTACCAGATGGTGCCGTAATCACCATGATACGGCCGGGACGAGCCAAGTCGATCTGCGCGCCCGGCTCGTCATTACAGTAGAATTTTGCAGATACGAAGGCCGATTGCAGGAACCACTTACAGGATGGCCCGGCAGCGTGTTCACACCTTTTGTTGATGCACGTACAACCTGATGACCAAGCGACGGTAAGGTTAATCGAAGATCTGGCCGCGTGTACCGGAATGCTCACGAACTTGTACCGTGGTTGCTGGACCAACGACTTTCTGCTGCCCATCAACGGGGCCCGCCACTGAGAATGCTTTGATGTCTGGAAGAAATCCGCCATGATGTATCCCAAGCTTGACGAGGGCATCGGATACCTGATCCAACGCTTCCACCAATTAGCAGTGTTGGTACGCCCAAACTACCAGTCGTGTCCAGGACTTACGTCGCAAGAAGAGAATGGCCCGAAAAGATCGGCAATTTCGTTTGTATCATGCATATTGCTTGAGACGTGACGTCTCTAGTTTGTTGACTGGATGGATTAATGATCACGGGTGGTTGGTTTCGCGTTTTACGCGGAGGATATTGCGCGGATCGGAGAAGAATTAGCACCGACGTTGCACGAGATCAGCTAATGGTTAGCTACAGCCTACCTACGGCTAAAGCAGAATAGTGAATCAGACCCACTAGCTAATCAGACATGTTGTTTATCCTCCAGTTACCAGTTATAGACATCAAGTTAGAGTAACAAGTTATCGACTGGGGTTTGAGGTTTCCGGGTTGGGTACTGGTTTGGGTGCACCATTCCACGTATATACGAGGCCCTCATCATCATGGTTGTAGCTTGTAGCTATGGTTGTAGTCCCATTCATAGCTTATTAGTCTAATCTCTCATCTGAACTCTGAACTCATCATGCATTCCGAAACCCCGAGCCATCCTGCTGTAGCCTCCGGCCTGTAGATCTCTTCAGCGTGCCATATGTATCCTCGCACCGCGTTCTCTACTAGACACTCATTGACACGACGTTCTCATTACATGCTACTCTATTGTGCTGTGCGCTCGCTGCCAAGCAGTGGAGCGAGTAATATTGCAGTATCATATGACGTTACGAATATCGGCGAAGAACATTCTCAGAAATCAAGGTGTACGGGTTTCTTCACGGCGTTATCAAAGATGGACAGATAACAACTTAACTAGACATTTTATGCTAGTGTCATGAATGGCTCATCATGACAGACCTGACATCAGCCGCGCGACTCAGTCGCACATCACCATCACCGATACCATGAGCATCAACTTCCATCATTGATGGTCATGGTGTTATGGAAGAAGTAGGAGAATGAGTGGAAGGCTTAGGAGGTGGAGGAGGACGCGTATGCGATCCGAGTGATGAGCTGGCACTTTGCCAGTCTCCACGTATATAGCTGGGACCCTTGATGGGATCCCTTCAAGTTGTAATTAGCTTAAGCTAATATTCATTGTCAACATCAGTACAAACCGTTGTACTGCAACCAGCACCACCTAGTCCAACCCGAGTCCGAGCCCTTGCCCCTCGTTGGTTCATGACAGCTAGCTCCCAGCAAAGCAAAACTCTCTTGACAGCCCAACAAAACGCACGACTGAATATGATCGAATGTACTCACTCTTTTCTACAGAGAGAACTAGAATATAGGTGAGGGCTCACGGGCCTACGAAGCAGCTCTACAATAAGACTCATGCACATGAGAGCAGAAAATCGAAAATCATTGAAACAAGGTAACATGAAAACATCTGGAATCTGGAGTACCGAGAAGCGAAAGGCACATAGGGTCTTTTCGAAACGTACAAGGAGCCGATAGGTGAACCAGTAACAATTTGGTATTGCTAAGCGGGAACTAGTTCCGCCATACGTTCAGACAAGACCATTGCGAGACCGAGTGACGCCATGAGGACCCGTCCGGAGAGACTCCCAAGCGCCTCCATCATGTTTCGCCAATTGTCAGGACAAGCGGAGGTCAATGGCCAGATGGTCAAAGCGAGCCGAACGACAGTAAAAATCATGACATCAAATTTTCGTAAGCTAGGCTCGTAATCTTGAGAGACCATTGAAAAGGGCGGATATGTAAACAGATCACAGATCATTCACTGTGGCCAGTTTCGATGCAAAAGAAACCGGTACTGACTGTCTTTAAGGGCCTGAGACACTCGTTCATTTGGCTGGGGCAAAAACGTCACAAGGTGGCTTGCGATAAATGGCGGCACGACAGTAAATAGCAGCCTGTTCCGCAATCGTGCGACACAAGGTTAAATCAGCGTTCCTTCGCAAGACACTTGAGCACCGAAACACGGAAGCGCACCAGAAAACCCAAGCCCATAACGCCAGCCGCCCGTCAGCGGAGAAGGGAGCCAACGTGCTTGGCAGGGTAAAGGTAATGCGTTGTTCCGGTATGAAAAAAAGGATATAGTGCAGAATACGTTTCCACGCCGAAAAGGAGTACTTTGAAGGTGGGAGTTCAAACTGTGAAAGGCATATTGTGTGAACATGACATGTTCTGCGCGCTGTAGGTACGAATCTACTCACATCGTATCGCTGCCAAGGCAAAACGTGAACCAGAAGAATCGACATCTCGAGAAAGAGCAAGATCAAAACCATACGGTTTGCATTGGAAAAGTGCTATAGGGTTTCGAGAAGATTAGCACGGTAAAAGCTTACGCCGCGCGCGAAAGACAACTTGCCGTCTGCGCCTGTTTGAAAAGCTGTTTCGCTTCTCGTTTGCCAGAGCGTTCCCAGGCTGCTAATCCCCGATCCGCGCCCGTTTTGACGAGTTGGTTCATTTGGCTTGCGACCGGACCGATAACTTCTGCAGCCTGCTCAGCATTTGAGACGATTGTATTACCGACATTTCGCAAGTCTGGAACTGAGATACCAGAGACAAGTTGGGTCTCGTTGACAGGATCAATATATCCAAGCCCGTTGACTGCGTACGAAGCCCTAGTGGACGCGTCTCTCTTGGACCTGGAAAGTTTGCGTTGACTGTTCCGTTCGGCAACCGAATCATGACCGATCGTATCGTGTACATTGACATGACTGCCGAGCTGCTCATTCGCAGCGTGATATACGTCTCGAACAGCTGGCTTTAAAGTGTTATGAAACACAGCAGCAGCTCGGGACGAGATGCCGTCAGTCGCAGACTTGATGTCATCAACGATTTCAAGCGAATCCGATGGGCTTGTTTCACTGGCGAAATGGACACATAAGAATAGTCGGCAGGATATCGACCGGTATGACTTACTTGACTCGGTGCCTTCTTCCTCCGAATAACTTCTTGTATTTGTCGTTTCCGATGAGTTCGCTCTCGTGCGCATGAATGTAAGTATTGATCAAATTGGCTAGTTCGGCTCGTAGTATTTCGTCACTGTGGTCGATACCAAACTCGCTTGCGAGCTAGACGTCGAGTAAAAATAGATTAGTAGGG
The DNA here is from genome assembly GCA_030039215.1 of Naganishia onofrii. NCBI lineage: Eukaryota > Fungi > Basidiomycota > Tremellomycetes > Filobasidiales > Filobasidiaceae > Naganishia > Naganishia onofrii. Next base: position 719,803 of record JASBWV010000008.1, read on the forward strand.
GATCGGGCGACAGGAGAGGAATTTGCATACCTCGAGAAGGACGCCCTTTGAGAGATACTGAGGACGCTTATCGTAAACCGAAGCTGCCTCGGGAGACGAAGGTGCCATATGTGCCGCTGTGAGATTGAGGTTTGCGATTTCCGGCCAAGGAAGGAGATATAATAGTTGTTGACGATAGCGCAATAGTTAGTGCTGTGTAAATTCACAAGATGGCCCTTGCGCGATATCATCACCAGCAAACTGCTCTCCGAGCTGCTCTCCGTATCTCTCTGTTCCAACCTTGAGTAGCGGCTGGCGGTAGCCTGGCGGCCCTGAGCCCGAGAACAAGCGGAAATGAAAAAAGCGCAAGATAAATGGCCCCACAAAACAGTAAACCACGTCATCATCTATCATCATTATACTGTCACTCTCAAAGCGCGTGTGGTGGCGGGCTAACCGTACGGAAAGAGCGCTGGAAAGAGCAACCGCAACCCAGTGCGGAAATAAATCAAACACTGCAGTATACTCTACTGTGCTACACTATTTCTCGGACCCTTGTCTTCATCATTCATCCCTCGACACATGCAACGCCAAAGACTCTCCTTCCGACATATTGGTTTGTTCTACGAACAGGTTATCGCCGCTCCATCCATGTGGTGCCATATGTACAAAGTCACACGTCGGATCCTGCTCAACTTTGACGGTAGTTGTGCTACTGATGTTTGTTTGGAGTATCGCTTGGGTCTCCTGTTGTTGGGCTTTCAGCGCGGCAATCTCTGGCGCGGTGAGAAATCGTCCGCCCGGGCCTCGAGGGCGGCGACAAGCATGTTTATGACGAGATTCGTGTAGATATGGCTGGGAACAGTTGACCATTGATTAAGATTTTGTCACTTGAGATTGGGACCGGGTGGAACGCGCCATGCTCACCTTTCGTTGCCGGATCAATTGATTCAACTCCTCTAATCTGGCCCGAGCAGCACGTCGTTTCAGAATTCGATGGTACTGCTTAGCGTTAACGTATAATGGCTCCTCATCCGCATCTTCTTCCTGTTGAAGCGAATTGTGGGGAACAAACCCCAGAGACAACCGATGTTCCTGCGAATCGGGCGCGGGGTGTAATAGTTCTCCAGAGCCGTAACCCGAGGATAACGAATCCACGGGTGAGTGCACAGATACATTGTCACCGTAATTGAACATTTGAGCGTCAACCGGCATCCCAGCTTCCAGAAAGATCTGATCGTCCGTTTGAAAGTCTGGTTGCGGCGAACGCCTATTGGCTTTGAGCGGAAAGTTCTGCATGATCCGCCCGTATGAGATGTCTTGCACAAGGTGGTCTTGGGAATGAAGGCTACGCACGGAAGGAAATAGGGGATGACCAGGTCGACCTGGAACAGTCGACCGACCGTTCCCCGATCCCCGCACCGACACCGACCGAGGTGCAGTATTTTGCGAAGGATGATGCAAGTGAGAATGGAGTGATGAGACGTGTGAAGCCGGCGGGAGTTGAAATGGCGAAGCTCGAAGTGAGCCCGGGTCGATACTACCCCCACGGTCTTCGATGCCAGCGATACCGTTCCGGCCGTACTGTGTATATACTCCCAACGGAATGCCCCCTGACGCAGCGTAGCCTGGAACGTTACTATTCGGCGTTGCTGCGCCACTGCCACTGCTATGCGGTTCTCTAGCGGTGCCTGTCAATGGATCCATGAATGCCCGGGAACCGTTTGATCCATCTGCGAGAATTGTGAGGCCGTAACTGCGAGTGTTCATTCCCTCATATGAAGCTGGATTGAGTATCTGCTCCGCTGTCGTCGTAAGCGTCCTGGCAGGATGACGAAGCAAAGCCGATGAAGAAGTCGGATCGGGAGAAACGCTTGTTGAATGTTGGCTATGAAAGTCTAGCCGATGTGGTGCTGAGATCTCGGTTGTGTTTTTGTCGCGGCGATGACTATCGGTTGTCGGCGGTGAGAGCGAAACACGCTGCCGATTTCTTCGTCCACCCTGCATGGCAATGTGAGCCAGTCCGCCGATGGTCCCAGTATACGGATTGTTGCCGCCGAGTACTTGAGTCATCATACTTCCTAGGCCATTCCGTAACCCGACGTCTCCTTCAATCTCAGGCCTAAACTGGGATCCATCCCCTCCCACGTCATCGTAATCTAGATCACCCTGCACGTAATCGTCAAAATGATCTTCTTCATCCTCCTCTACTGCTGAAATCCCGGGTTCATTCGTGAATGTCGGAAAACTTTTGGCATGTTCCGTTGCGGCGCTGGACAATGGAGGCATTACATTGGCGTCAAATGTGGATTCGAGATTGCGAGGTGATGGATGAAGACCGCTAAGCATAGGACCTGTTGCCGATGCCAGCAACGATGTAGGAAAGGCAGAAGAGGGTTGGGTATAGAACGGAGTCGGAGCGGTACTGCCGACAGAAGGAGGTGAACTTTCGGACAACACAGAAGGCGTCATCTTGAGTGACGCAAATGTCCCGGCAGTCCCTTTTTCTGAAATCAGGTTTACAGACCGTATATTATTCAAGAAGTTACGGGTCAACTGGGCGCGCGATGCCGTAAACGGACAGCATAGTCCAGTGAGGGAGGAAAAAGAGGATAAACCGATTTGACCAGAGTCGTAGTGTTTGGTGTTTCCAATGCTCTTCCTGCATATATGTGCTTGACGACGAGGACGAGCGTTGGGTGAGACTGTCGTCGCTATTGTTTTCGCTGTTCGCCGCCGAACTACGAAGACGATATCATGAGCGGCCTTGTTCGTATGTTGATGTTATACCACTGTACCGAAGAGGAAGAAGAAAGTCTTGAAATCAGCCCGCTCCAGAACCGTGAATTCAAGCAATTATTCAAGCGCACGCGCTCCGCTTGGCTTGCATGGCTTGTGGATCGAAGCCGATTTCTTCCTTGCTTTTCCATTATTATATTATGTAATTACTGGTTGCTTTTACATATTTGTACCTAGTCTAAGACCATTTTGGCTGAGTTTTAGGTTTAGACTTTGAGAGGGAAAATGGAGCTGTAAATGAAGCCTTTTGCCCTTCACGAGGTCCTTCAGGCTTCAGGCCTTTTACCTATTGTTACTTTTCACCCAAGTAGCAAGTGCCTAAAGATCGAACAAGATATCGGGGATTCCACAACTACGGGGGAAAACAGCTGGAGAAAGGTTAAAGGGATATTTGAAGGATCTGCTATACATAGAGTACCCCGCCCGGATTTCTCGGTGTCTCCCCAAATGACACTTCCACTTGCCGCGAAGCTGAAGTGTCATGCAGCAAGTCTTTCAATCTGCATTCAAACATGCTTCATCGCACTACAGCCGAAATCGCTTGAGAAAGTAATCTCACCGCACACGAAAATACGCCTGGGGTTGACTAGTTTAGAACTAGCCATCTGCCGGCCTTCCAGCTGTTGACCAGAAAGATTTTCATATCCTGCCGCATGACGATATTCCAACCTATCTGGTCCGTTGGATTGCATTGCTACTGGAACTGCAATGGCCAATATCGATACATTATCAGCAATATATTCGAGATTGTGTCGAGCGCAAGCAATGTAAGATCACTGATCAAATGCGACTTGCCTAGCATTGGTTTGAGTAATAGTCCATTCGCGCTCTGCTAAAGACATTGATCACCTTCTTGCAGAGGATAAACCACGTTGTGACAGATACAGCGCCTGTAAGAGCATTGCAATCAGCGATCCGGAACATAATGTCAATCCCGGCTTGCAAATCACCTCTTTGGCCTCCACCGACACTCATGATCCACTCCATGGCTCCGGGCATCCATCCTGCAGGCATCCAGAATACTGGTTTCTGTCTAAACCACCAGACAATGGCCCATTGAGCTCCAGATGTAGAGACGGAAAGAACAGTATCGGAAACAGCCTTGAAACGGGTCTCATGCGATTGGATGCTCGAGTCTACAAGGGACGCTGTAAGTTGGCAGTACCTTGACCACCCATTATTCACAAGCTTACTGATTTTCTCAAGATCAACCAGACCCTTGTCAACTTTTCTACGCAGCTTGGCCCATTTCGCAAACTGGTCTTGAGAACTGGTCACCTGTAGTTGATTCTTGTTTTTCAAGATTTCTTGCTTCAAAGAGCGTTGTTGTGCAATGACAGATTGAAGCACAAGTCTCGAATACACCTCGTATGCCTTTGCCATCAAGAATTGAAGAATACCTAAGCTGTACTAACGAGGGAAGAAGATAAACAAGATGATACTCACAGCTAAAGTCAACACAGATCTTCCGAGCCAATCTACCAGGCTACTAAGCAATACTACGTAGAATGCGATAAATGCAAGCTGCATTCTGACGCCGGTTACTGGACTTGACGTGATACGGCAAACGACCTCACGGGCAGAGATCGTGCAGTTGAACGAAATGAGCAGTTCTGCTTTTGGTTACAGAGTAGCCCCTCGTCGATCGTCGTGACGTCGGACGTCGCCCACAACAGCTGCCACGCACAACGGGGAAGCTAAAAGCTAATAAGCTAATAAGCTAATAAGCGCGCCGTCTGCTGATATTATTGAAGCAGCTATTGAAGCCGAGGCGGATGATGGTGTACAGGGCTCTCCCGTTCCCGTCACTTTCACTTGTACGTTTTCTGGCTTTTATAAGCATTTCGTCGGTTTGGCCTGGCTACCTCCTTGGCGCTGGACTTTCTTGTACTGTCATCGCGATGACGGTACCTCCAGGGCTCTCGGTCTCACCCAGTCCCTACAGCCTGTTCCGCCAATCATCCGCTTCAAGCTTGCTTTTGCATGGTCAAGGGTCCCGTTCCCCTAGCAGCCCTGACGATCCCCATAACGTTAAAATCCCGGATCATTTCGAATCGCCCCCTGTTGGTCGAATGCAAGGCACAATCAGCGACACGGAAGAATTGGCTTTGTTTGCGTCGCCACGTAAGGTCCTGCAGAACAGGAGTAGCTTACATGGTGATGTGCAGGGCATATTGAGTGAGGAATTCGGTTTGGCCTGCGACGGTGAGTGAAGGGTTGCATTTGCTGCTTCTTCCGACCAGGTCTAAGGCTAATTCGTTATGCGATGAATCTAGTCATCTATGAGAATCAAAGAGGGTAGGTAGTACCGTTCACCTTGGGCTCCTGAACGTTACGGCTAAAGAAAGCCAATCCCGCACTACCTAGTCTTTTCTTTTGCGGTGTGCCGTACTTTTCCGCATCTACGCTCTTCCCTTTCGACCCTACTCCCTGGACCATCTTTCGGAAGCGTCCTGACCACGCTCCTATCCATTCAATGTTGCGCCAAACTGCAGGGCACGATCCAGCCACAGCATACTCCCGACGACATTGTCCGTCTGGCTGTCAGCGGCAGCATCACTCCCCGCCACTCGCTGCCAGTGGAAGAGATACCGCACAAGCTATTAGTGCGTCTCCTTTTTTACAAGGAACACCTTTCACACCTGCTTCTTTTCAACTGCCGTCGCCCGCCTGGCATTGGACTTCCCGTTGGTCAATCATCATAGGAAATGAGGGCACGACCGACGAGCATGGCTGGGAGTACAACTGGGTATTCAAAGATACAGGTTGGAAGCCGAGGCTAAATGAGTTAGGATGGGCTGGGTACGTTAGGAGGCGGAAATGGACGAGGACAAGGGAGTATCAAGAACCGATCGAAGTTGAACTTCGGAACCAGCCCAATCAAGCATTGCAGCTCATCTCATGATCCGGTCAGGAACTTCTTTGTATCCTCATTGATGTCGATATGTGTGCTGACCACAAGCAAGCTCAGCGAGTGGACGAGGATTAAAGAAACCAGTGATTTACTGATATGCTACCTTCGCTCCCAACTGTTTCTACACTGTGCCACCAACCTTCGGGAATCAAAAGTGTAGATCCGGATTGAATGGTACAAGACGCAGTTCGTGCTTCAAACCAAGCCTTTCGGAATTCTGGATAACGCTGGAAAGAAGCGAAAGCAGGTGGCGACCGTATCTTGGAGGTGTTTGTGTATGGCGGAATACCCGAGATATATAAATGTTCTCGACAGTCTGGATGAAACAAGTAAACCTTTTTCTGGCCGGTAACTAACGAGACCATGTCAGTGAGATTGGTCGTCAAAGGATCAGTCTTCGGCAGAAAAGGGGTGAAAGCCGAAGCAAGACGTACTCTGACAATAGAGATTGTGATAGGGATCGCGGTGAATAGGCGAAAATGTGTTGCGGCCAATCCACACATTACGCCTCCAGAATTGTCGCTTCGGGCCACCTGTAATGGCGTGATCAAGGCATGGCGCATCTTGGTTGAGCGAAGGAATCTGAGAGACACTCAAGACCAGTCAGCAGAGAAGCTAATCCATCACTTGTCATTGAACGAGAAGTCTCTAGAAGGCAAGGTAGAGCCTACCATTGAGAAGAGGTCCTGCTGAGCTACGAACCCAGTCAAGTTCGAGGTATCGTTTGTCATATGGCTAAGCATGAATGCATCGAGAAATGTGTCTGCAGCAGAAGTGTGCAAGATTAGGGCAATATTCGCTAGAGCTTGTCTAGCAAATGTCGTTATTCACCGAGGGGCATATGTAACCTGTCCCAGTCTTGCTCCATATATCCACGATTTTTCGTACCGATTTCCACTTCCACGATTTTGCCAGTACCGTACACTCGAAGATTTCCATATTCCGTAGTCGATGTCCATCGTGTCAACGCAGGCCAATGTGAGCAAAGCCCATTGACCAAAAGAGGAGAAGGTGATGGAAGTGACAAATGATGTCGCAACTCGCTAGCTTGTAAAGTATTTCGAATTTTTGGCGCTGGTGGAAATTGTTGGTACGGTGCACGACGGAGCGTAGAGATACTAGGCATTTTGTGCCGGTCGTGACGAGAGGTCGTCGCAAGGAAATTAGGGGAGGCGATGCGCACTGAATGAGATTATCTGCGATAGATTTTGTTCTGCGATATGGTAGCGATGTGGTCAGTGGTCCCCCGATCATGGTGTGGTGCGCGCCATACAATTATTCACCTACTAAGTAGCTAGAGCTGTAGCTAGTTAGAGCTAGATTCTAATCTTATTACGAGTAGTTGCCCTCTACTTACCCTATCACCTACTACTAATATACTTGTCGAGCAGCTACATGTACATAGAGCATGCTACACCTTTAGCCCACCGCCACTCGACCAGATATTCGACACTTCCGCACAGCCGTCGCTCATTCCATTCACACTCGCAAAAGTGTAGTTTATAATCGAGTACCGCTAGTATGGCCTCCCCGCTCAAGACGAGGGTATCGGTTCATCACCAGCTCATAGCGAATCTGTCGCTTGTACAGCGACAATGCCTAGAGGAATCAGGTAATTTTGACAACATCAGCAACGCTCGCCTTTTTGAGGATAGACTATATCGCAACATGCATTTTCCCGGCGAGTCCAACCTAGACGATGACATCAAACAAGCGCGGGAGCGGGAGCGGGCTATCCTCTTGACTTCAGCAGCAAGTCAAGGTAACTCAGGAGTGTTATCGATCATCCCGCCTACTAGTGGACCCCGACCTCCGATATCCAACGACATTATGCCTACATCAGATGGCGATAGAGCAATTCGCAATTTCATGCCAGAGGAAATGGCGCACAAATCTGTCGCTGGTAAGTTTCAAAAAGGTCAAACACGTCAAAAATTGTAGCCTCCTGCATATCAGATGACCACAATCTTTGCTTTTTATCTGAAAACTCTCCTTCCAGGCCAGTCTACGTCTGAATCAGCCAAGCAAAAACAATCTTACTTGGCCACTGAGCCTAGCAATGCCATGGCTCAAGTCCGGAACGCGAATGACACGGAAGCATTTCCCGGTCGGGCTATGATAGCGAGAATGCGAACATGGCGGCAAGGTGCTATCGTGCAACATCTACATCAGACCGCAGTATTTTGGGGCGATAAAATATTTTCCTGGACTGGTATGTTGGCCGAGTGATTTACGGTGTGGATTCAGCGAAACTAAGTCTCTTCTGCGAGTCAAGGCGAACCAGATGATGCGTTTTGGCTAGCCCAGGCGTATTTCCTGATGGCAGATTACCGTAGAGCGGAGCTCATTCTGCTGTCGCCGCTCCCAACATCTCCGGTGTGCAGAACATCAAAGACATCTGGCAATCCTGCGGTGGTTGGATGCGATTTCCCAGCTACACAGCCGTTCGATGATAATCCATCCCTCCCCAAAACGGTCGTCCAAAGACACGGAGAGATCGCGGGGGTGTCAGGTTTCTACTCAGGTACCAAAGCAGGCGTGTGGGGTGCAATGGCCCCTTCATTAACGGAAAGCGACGACCAACATGGCAGCCTCACGATCGTTGACAAGCACGGCTGTCTGCCAACCGGATCTATAGTAGACTGGAGCATGCCGTGTAGGTATCTGGCAGCACTAAGTTTGGTACGTTTGGATCGTCGCTTGATAAGCCTCAAGAATCTCACTTCGTAAGCAGTTACATCAGGAACGTTTGACGGACGCCCTAGCACTTGTTGGTGAATCAAATCCGTTTGCTGCCACCGGTGAGTATTACAATGTCACGCACATAGTTGAGAGGTACGTTCCACGCTTATTACAGAGCGGTCGGTCACAGGTCGAAATCATGGAAATATACGTAGCGAAACTGGCGACTTGAAAGTGAGCCGTGCGATTCGTATGCAAGGCACTGTCACTGATTCTCGTCCCAGCTTGAGGCGTCCATGTGCAGGCTCCGAGGGATCTTATATCTTCGAATGGATTCTCTCCACCTGGCAAAGGAAAGCTACATGGAATCGCTGGCGTTGGACGTCCGTAATTTCGACGTTTTTCTCGAATTGACAAATTCTTTCATGACTCCTGAAGAGGGTACGTTAAATAGTTTCTTTAAGCACGTCGCTGCCTGATATAGCTGATACTTTCTCTTTAGAGTGGCACTTCATCCACAGCTTAGCGTTCAATGAACAGCTTCAACCAGACGACGCATACTTTGTACGCACAATCTATACGGCTAGACTTCACTCGGTAAGTAAGGGGTCGACGCAGTCATCAGGTCAGCCGTGGCATTTAAACCCATCTCCTTATCAGAATCCTAGAATGCGCGAAATCTCGGAAGCCAGAAAATCGCTGGCCCATCGATTTAATCTTGAAGGAAACCTTGACCTTCGAGTAGCATCCGCACAGAACTTCTTCGTTGAAATGCAATGGGAGAAGTGTCATGATCTGACATCGAGGTCAGTCACCTCTACCCTTTTTGGTTGCACATCGCGTACTAAGGCTTTGTGGCAGTATCCTTCAAGAGATCCCGAACCACCGTGAAACACTTCCGCTTCATCTAGCATGTTTGACACAGCTTCCTCGACTAGCGTCGAGCCTTTTCATGTTAGCTCACAGACTAGTCAGGGATGATCCCCTGTCCGCTATCTCCTGGTACGCGATAGGTTTGTGGTATTTTACTGGCCACAGATGGGTCGACGCTCGAAGATACTTTGCGTTAGTACATGTGACTTGAGTGCGAATGTATAACATGAATGACACTTTTCTTATAACAGTGCCACGCACGAGCAGGACGCTCGGTTCTGTCCTGCTTGGATCTGTTTCGCACACTGTTTTGCATACGAAGGCGAGCACGAGCAAGCTATCACTGCTTATTCCACGACCGCTCGCATCTTTCCAGGGTATGTCGGCCCACATATACAATCGTTTCTTGGTATTGATATTCTTTTTCTCGACAGAACTCATCTTCCTTACCTGTGTATTGGGATGGAATACATGCAACTGAACAATTTAACGATGGCACAAGATGCGTTGAACACGGCTTATGCTATGTGTGAAAGTGACCCTACACTGCTTAACGAGATGGGGGTGCTTCGGTACTATCAGCACGAGTAAGTACCAAGATTTTATGGCTCGAGCGATGAGGACTGATTTGAATCATCATCACTACAGGTATTACATTGCCGTTCAACTGTTCACTAAAGCTTTGCAGCTTGCATCTAGTCTAGCCGCCTCTCAAACCATCTGGGCCGATATTTACTGCAATCTGGGACATTGCGAACGGCGAAGAAGGTAACTTCGACCTTCAGGATGTTCTCCAGGTGACAGGTTGCTAATGTCATTTTCTCTTGGAATTTTGCTCAACGTAAATGATTGTCGCAGGAATACAGTGGCCGCAAAAACTTGGTACCTTCGAGCTGTCAAATATAATGCTCTCTCCCCCAGCCCATATACTGGGTTAGGCATGATTGCCGAGATTGCTGGGAATCTCGATCAAAGTATCGAGAGATATCATCAGGTGGGTAATCTCGCTCCTCTTGTTTTACACTGTTGGGTGTTTAATCATGTCCCTTCAGGCTTTGGCGCTTTCGCCTCAGGATGCCGTGACCACAGTGCTGTTGGAATCGGTTTTATCTCGACAGGAAGCGTTAGCCAAGTTCGAAGTACAAGCGTCTCTTGTGGCATTTTCCGCAGTTCTACCAATTTAAATCCAATATTCAAAGAGAAGCTTGCCATTTGTAAAGCAAACATCCCAAAGTTCTGAAAATGGACAGCATCCAGATCCATCCATTCAAGCGTGTAATCTATTTGAAATGACGGCAATTGCCAGCAACTGTGATAATTTGCGCAAAGAGTTATACAAAAGTGATCTGCCTCCACCTTTAGCGCAGGACCCTACAGCGCCCTAGCCGCCATGATGACTGTATCCTGCAATTGACTGTTGACATTCTCCGAACCGCTCAGCTTGATGCCCTCCGCTTGACCTTGGTTTAGTGCTCCTGACGGGGATATTGCGAAATTGCCTTCCGTCGGTGTACAGAACGACGATGACGGGTCGGAATGGAGGTCCTGCAACTTAGACATGCGGTGACCGGGGCCGCGCACGGATTTCCGTCGTTCTACCAGCCCTTTCACGACTTTGGCGGAGAACATCTTGATGAAATTCTTCATCTGTTTTCGTTTTTCCTCGGTCAGCGTCTCGTATGCTGAACTCAAGTACGAAGCGTTTCGCTGCTCTTTCTGGAATAGCAAATCTGAACACTAATCATTCAGAATGACTGTGAGTTGGAGAGAATACGGACCTGACATTTCGAAGGAACTGACATACCTCTTTAGCATGTTTTTTGAACGTGTCTCGATCATCGATCTCCTGCTTATACTTCGACATGTTTTGGATTACAAGCTCCTTTATTAACATTTTCAAATGCTGGTCTTTCAGTTCTTCAGATGTCAGTCGCCGTTTTTTTTTGTGTCGATCTTTATGTCGCTCTCCTTTGAGGGATTGGCGCCCTCTGCCGGAGCTTTCCCGCGTTTCGGAGGAAGCAGATTCCTCATTACTGGGAAGTTCACACTTGGCTGCAGCTAAAATTGACTCAAGCTTTGCCTTTTGGTCGGCGGTGTCATCGGAAGAAATTTTCCCCTTGCCTTGTGAAGGCGGAGGGGTATCGCGTATGTCCAACTTTACCGGAAACGCCGGACGGACCACGGGTGCAGGGGAGAACTCGATGGGCCTAGTCTCCTCCCTCCACCGAGGCTTCGTGTCAATCTCGTCGTCTTCTCTGGGCCTTTCAATTTTTGTCTACAATAACAAGGCAAACCAAGTGTTATTCATGAGACAATTGCGCAGCATAGCAAGGAAACATAGCTAAACGAAATCTTACCGATGCTATGAGAGCCGGAATTACGTAATGCATGGGTAACAATTGCCATCGGCGGATCAGATTTTTGGCTAAAGTTTGAATAGCTTCGCTGCGATTCGATAAGATTTCTTCGATCATACCAGGCAGGCCTGATTCCTGTACGCTGTTGCCATGGCGAGGCTGCCATTTGTCGGCAGCTTCCAAAGCCTGATACGGTAGCGGAAAGCGATAGAAGATAGCGGGTCAACAAGCATGCATACTAACCGACGGACCTAGATACTCACCAGCTGTACGATAGCTTCGTCGATGTCCGACATCTCTAGAATCTGGCGAATCATTACGTAACCTTTCAATCGAATAAATTCTGTGTGCACTTCGAGCTCTTGCGTAATCTGGCAAGCAAACATTCGCGCACATCAGTAGCAGATCCCGGAACATTCGCACATACTACCGATACCGACGTTGATCCTCCTCAGTAGTTGACTAATAATCACAGCGTTGCTGTCGTTCACAGCTTGACGGATCGCGGTTACAACTACCCTTGCCTCACTTGGTTCCATTGGACGCAAGATGGGCTAAGATTTACGAATAGGAGATTAGCGATACGCAAACGGTACAAAGACTCGCTGGTACTGTTTTCCGCCAATAATATCGTTTCCATTACCTACCTTGGAAGATTCTCGACGCTTGATGCCTCTCGACTGCCATGACTCGATATCTTCGGCTATCCCCAGCGCTAAAAAAGTATAGCAGAATGGGACTTAGCAGATACCGCGATTCGGAAAGAAAAAACGCAATTACCATCTATGTACAGCTGGTCCATAGTACCGATGTCGGTTTGTGTTTTCCCGCCAATGGTGCCCAAGCATTGCGTTTCCCCGCAATAGCATTTTTGTGCATCGTAACTATGCAAAGGACGTATTGATTTTCGACATTGAAATATTCCAATACAAGATACGCATGATGCCGACTCACCCATAGCGGTCGACATTGTAGTTGAAGGTCAATTCTTCTCCCTTTCGGATGTCTCGTTTTGCGAAAATTCCCATTCGCATATGCTCTCCAACTACCCACTTAGCCACGTAGCAGTTCGGGTTGCACGAATGATTTAGAAATCGCGCTATGCCTCCTTTTCTAGTCGCGTCTATATACTGAAAAGTTCCGCAACTCGCAGTCAGCTCAATTCGGTAGAGGTCCGATGCAATTCTCTACTTACTTCACCCTTCTGCAGCATCATAAAGTAGAAATGCTGGATTCCTTCATCTGCGTATTGTCTGATGCGCTTGCGAAACATGGTCTCCGATATGACTTCGCCGATATATTCATACACAAAAGCGTCGCTAGAGAATTTAGATTGTCAGGCTACATACTCTGGAGAAGCGCCAATGGGACAGACCGATGGACAGTATGACTTACGCCGTTAAATGGGATCCGGCTCGCAGTCCATATCCTTTGTTTGCTGTTCGAACAATCTCGATTTCGGGATACATCCGACGAGCGAATCTGTTGTTATACGTGATTATAGCGTGACTGATTTATTTTGACTGATGCTTTTTCCGCCTCACCTCTGATTTCGGCAGAAGTTCTGCGAAGGACATTCTTGGGGAAGACACTCGACTTGTGTGAGTCTATTTATGCAATGAGAGCTAGCGCCACAGGCAACATCCAGATCATCGGAGCCTGCTGATATGTGTCAGCAATTGAAAACATGCAGCTCAACGGTTCAGTCACGCTTACAAGGATCGTATTGACATTCACAGATCATCATGTCAAGACTTTGGTGACTGCAACCTATCTTCTTCTGTACGAAAACGTTCTCTTTTAAAACCTCAAACTCGGTACAAGCCACATCATCGACTCTAGGTAAATGGTCGATGAACTGAGGAGTCGGTAAATTTTGAGTGCGATGTATCTTGGCGGATGGTTTCGATTCAGGGGATGGTAACGACAGGATTTCAAAGGACTTCGTTGGGCTGCTTGAGACCGTTGAAGTATTCGTAGACTCTGCAGGCGACAACGCGAAACTGAGAGTTAGCTTGTGCTGCAGCTGTGCAGGAAAGTCTGCACTTACGCGAGAGGGGTTCTGTAAGCCTTCCATTGTTTGATAGGGAAGAGAAGCTGGACGGGGACGATCGCTGAACGTGTGCAGGATCTACTGAGTTTTTATCCATCTCGTGGCAAAAGTCTGTCTTGACTCGCGCAGTCATACTATAGCTGCGAACCTCGGCTCGGCGATCACGCTATTGATATATCGTATTCGAAGCCGCCACCTAATATTCTTGTCTTGATATTGCCGTCGCACAAGAGGTGATAACACGAGTGGATGTGTAAACGAGTCGGTATGACCTTGATGTAGCTACTACTGATATTCGATGCACAATATTTGACGGATAGAAGCTATACATAAAGCGTGTGATAATGATATTCGACGATACGCTTTGTCAATCTATCGGTGCATGACATCCGACATAAAAGAGGCTTCACTTACGACAAGCGGTCACACGTTCCTCAATGTGCAGCCCGACATCAAGTAGAAGATCGTGCCCAAATCAAGAGCGGTGGGTTGGTGCTCCGGATGCGCAAGAACGTCAGGGCGATATATCTAACCAAGTGAAGCTAGAGCTATAGCAAAGAAAAACAGCAAACGCCTTGAATGCATAATGTATGCACGCGAATTCAACCGTTGCCGTCCGCGCAACGATGTGATGATCGCGGCTCTCGGCTCTGGCAAAATCGATCGAGAAAGATTTGTCAGCTTCCATAACTCTAATCTACTAGGCCTTACTAATGTAGGGCGCAGGTTTCTGTAATTGCGAGGCCCGGAACGTGGCATTACGGCATTACACGATACGGAGTGATTAACACGATGCTCAAGGTCGGCACTTGGCCCAGATTGAACCCCCCTTTTTTGCTCACTGTAACAATTGTAACTAGTAACTATTACCGCAACGAGTGACGATTGGTATTGGCTAGTTGGCTGACAGTCTCTGAGCTGAGGCTGTATGGGCTGAACACAGGAGGCAACGACAACTACAGCTACAACTACAAAAGAGTTACACAAATCTCCCCATATTGCCCATCTTCCGCTTCCGCCCTTGCAATTCCAAGAAGCGGGCGGGCGGGCGACAGACGACCACGACCACCAACACCGTCAGCACCCAGAGTGAGCGCGTGAGCGAGGAGGGGTTCTCTGTCACTGGGTACTGGGTACTGGGTACTGGGTGGGTGTGACACCAGTAGTGACATTCCTCTTGCCTTTGGCCCAATGCTCGCTAAATCCTGACTGCTTCAAAGCTTTGGATTACCACGTTATGCCCGAGCGCAGCTCACCAGTGCTGCCTGCCTGTCTAGACGCTGTGTGGAAGCAAAATCCACAGAAAGCCATTACAGACTATCCGATTATCAACGCCCAGTTTACGGTATACCGGGAATGTCAGGGTGTCGACGTTGATAGCAGTTTGTGTCTCTTCATTCGAGTTTGCCTTTGGGCACACAACCACACAAATATACGATCACACGCCTCACACCACAATCATACAATCATACACAAACACAACCACAACCACAAACACAAACACGCACGACACAGCGATTATTTCGCACATAGGTCGCGCACGTCCACTCCGTCACTTTGCGCTGCGAACCAACACTGCCTTGAAACACAATGGCAACGCAATGTCCTTCGCAGGGACAAGTTACGCTTACGGCTGAACAAACTCTTCGCGAATATGGCCTGAAGCTCAAGGCCACTATTGGCGTGGGAGCTTATGGCGTGGTATGTCGAGCGCAGAGACTGCTCACACCGTCACAGGTGGCCGGGACCGCTATTTCGACAATGGAATACGCTGTCAAAGTTTTGGTCATGGCCCAATCCAATACACCAGCATACAAACAACAACTTCGCGAACTTTCGCTCCATGATTTCGCTTGCAGGCATCCAAATATTGTAACGATTCACAAGACGATACAACGTGGAGACCTCATTCTCATCATTATGGATCTGTGCGCTGGTGGCGATCTTTTCACGATGATAACTGAAAAGCAACGTGTAAGTACATGCCCGTTGCGTCATCTTGCGGGACACTAGGCGTTATTGATCCACTCGTGTGTCGTGCATCATAGTATATTGGCGATGATATCCTCATCAGACGGGTCTTTTTGCAGATCGTGCAAGCGATTCAGCACTGCCATGATATGGGCATTTATCATCGCGATCTGAAGCCAGAGAATATTCTCTGTAGCCTAAACGGCGACAACGTATATCTAGCCGATTTTGGTTTAGCCACTACGGAAAAAGTCTCTCGTGACTTCGGCTGTGGCAGCACGTTTTACATGTCCCCAGGTGAGCATCGGTATCGCTGCGCCAGTCCACAAGTGTAGACTAAGTACCTCGCCTTCTCAGAATGTCAAGGTGGGCTTGATGGACGGCGTGTCATGCCATATTCGACGAGGCAAAACGATGTATGGTCTCTGGGAGTCATTCTGGTCAATCTGACGTGTGGACGAAATCCATGGAGACAAGCCTCTTTGAAAGACGACACTTTCAGAGCATACGTGCATAATCCCAATTTTTTGCGAACTATTCTACCAATATCGCTTGAACTCAACGAGCTGCTGAAACGGATATTCACCTTGGACCCGGAGGAACGAATTACCTTACACGAACTTTTGCGAACTGTCAATCGGCTAACGACATTCACAATGTCGGAAACCGAGCTTCGTATAGCCCACGCCACCGCTCAGGTGGATAATGCTCCGCGCTGCAATCCAGCTACATTTGTGCAGAATGGTCGTCACCGGTACTCTACTGAAATTCATTCGCCGCCCGTGGCGGAAATCTGCCACGAAAGTACTGGATCACGCAGCGGCTCTGCGCAGCACACTCCTCAGCTGGAGCATAATAGAACGTTGTCGTCCTCTGAAGATGACGTAAAGTGGCCGCAGACACCACCTTGCGTGCCAGATCAGCACCGCTACAAAACACCTAAATCAGACCGACGTATATCGGACTCGTCGGATTCAGCAAGGTCGCCATCGCCTCTTGGCATGGTTTAATCCGAGCTCATCAACGTGCCGACGGTCAAAGGTGATTCTGCTGTTATGAGGGCAATTCACCATGGTCTGCTCCTTCGACATTTTACACTCAGGCGCGGCGACCAGAACATATAGTTGTATCCATAGATATCCTGCGACGTTCGCCAGGCTGACATGTATTATTTCAAACATGTATTCCACTGTTGAAGCTTTTCGGAGCTAGCTCTCTATGGACCGCATCCAGCCGCATTCCCGTTTGTGTAGCATCCTACTCGTTACGTCTATCTTTCCAATTCATCTAGCCGTATTCGTGACATCGATGCCTTGGCCTTTCAAATATCTCTGCAAATCTTGAAAAACCTCCAGCTGTTCATCCACACTTAGTGAATTGACTATGGTTTGTATCACCTGCCCGACGCTAACGTGATGAACCTAGAAAATCACGGCTCGTTTAACATATCCGGTGGGTTGTTCGAGGCATGTCTAGCGAAACAATGACTCACTCTGATGATACTGCTGTAATAGACATAGGCAAAAAGGCCCATCATAAATCTGGAGGATAATGAATTAGCAATATCACGCGACGGGACTCAGTCGCAATTTCTTACTGGCAATCCATGCGATCCGTCATTCCGCCATGACCTGGAATACTATGTCCGAAATCTTTGATGTCGAACGCGCGTTTGAATCCACTCGCGAAGAACCCTCCAAAGGGTGCAGCCAAAGACGCGAATGTGGCCATAACAAGTAGATGAAGATGATACGGAGTATATGGTACGTTCGGCAAGCGAAATCCGAGCTGTGGAATGTTTGCTTAGCAGATATCTTGCTTCCAGTATGCCAAGCGAAGAGTACGCACAGTGAGCTCGAGGGTGTCATTCAATAGTCCTGGCCATGAAAACTGTTGCCAGAGGAACACTGGATTAGACTCGCATCGTACATCCGAAAAGGCGTTTACGCCAAGATCATGGGCCGGGCAGATCATGTAGTTGTATCGCATAAGCCAGCTTCCCCACTGTGTGAATCCAAGCATAGGGTCAGAATGTAATGACAATGATCACGAGAATCGAAACTTACGATAAGTGCAAACAGTAAAGTACAGAAGAATGCTCCTACAAAACCTTCCACAGTCTTTTTGGGGCTTAGTTTGATCAAGGGCGTTCTGCCAAAGAGCTTCCCTGTTCGATACACCTTGTCAACATACTCCGTATCAATCAAGATAGCGTTACTGACCACAAACGTAGGCCATCACATCGTTGCAAATGACTAGAGATGCAGGCACGAAAAACCAAATCAAGCCCTCAAGTATGTTATTGACTATGAAGTGGCTTCAATACGAGGGAGCCATTTGCTTCCTCAGCTCACAGCGTGCGTACCGCTCGCAAGGCACTTACCTGGAGACGACGATGACGAGAAGAGTCATGTGCACCCAGCAAAACAGAGCAAATTGCTGTCGAAGGTATTGCTTTTGCAGATTCACGACAAACGCCATGAAGCCTATAAGGTAAAGAGCAAGTGAAGAAGGGCGCCATCTGACGCGACAAAAACACCCACCGAAGACATAGAGCATGAAACTGATGAAACGGTGATTTCTAGCAAAAGGAAGGAAGAGTGCATCCACGAATACTACATGCTGAGGGGAGATCAGGATGATTCAGCATGCTTCAGCAGGGTGATCTATTGCATTAAGAGTCTGCCCACCTTGAAATAGTATATAATGCTTTCACCATAAAGAAAATAATTGGTCACCACAAAGAAATACCTGTATGACAAGTGCTCCTTTTGTGACCTGTCCAGAGCGCCAGTGAAGGGGAAAGATCATACCAGTTGAGCGTTTTATTCCATCTTTCCCTCTTGACAAAACTCCCGGCAGTGCCGCCTTTGCTGTCGTCGTCTATAAAGCGAGAAGGAAAGCCATCAGATCCAGTACCCAAATAGGGGCATCATCAGCTTACGATTTGACAATTCAAAGAGCGCCGTAACCTCCTTGTATACAAGTGTTTGGCAAAGCATGACCAAGAGGATCATATATGGATGACCCATGCAAAGCAAAACTGTAGTGTTTTCAATATGGGTTTTAGTATCAGAAACTCTGCGTTATCTCAAGGGTCCTGTGAAGATGACTTACTGATAAAGCCGGCAATCATAATGAAGGTCCAGGTGGTGCGTTCAATCAAATTGCGGTGTTTCGAGTCTTCCTTGACGTGTACAATGGGTGAAAGTCCTTTCTGATCTCTTACCCCAATATGTCTGTCTAAACCTGGAATGATGGTCTCGCCATCGTTTCCTTCTCCAGGAGAAAGACCGTCCTGAAACTTTACGCCCTTGCCCAAGTTTGGAGGAGAATAAGAGTCTGCGTCTAGTGGCGCTCTCATCGAACTCTGTCGAATATCTGTGTCGCTTGCACTGCCGCGCAAATTCAATCATCAAGCACAGTAAAAGCTTTGATCATCGATGAAAAACCTCACGTTTTCGGAATGGTGACTTTGGCATCTGAAACCCAATCAAGGGTTGAAGCAACGCTCGAAGCCAGAGCTTCCTCCGTCAGACCACCTTGCAAAGTTGCCGCTGCGTCAGACGACAATGCTGCATTTGCCGGGGGCTCTGCCTCAATTGCGGTGCCGTCTATGTCGAGGATACGTGTTGCTGCATGGATTCTAAGGCAGTCCTCAGCATTGAGAAAGTGATGGAGGCATAAGGCAAATCTCAAAGAAACTTACGACAATGCCGATTCTGACTTGGTTATTACGGGGTCCAGTTGGATGCCTTCATCTTCGTCTGATTCGCTGTGAACAATCTCATCTTGAGGCAGAAGCTCGAACCTGCTGCGGCTTGCAACTGCGAGTCGCTGAACCATCGTTTGTATAACACGGCGGCGAGTGCTCAAGGATTGGATGGCTCGTCAACTTTTTCCAAACTCGCTGATCCAGCCTCGAAATAGTGAAAAAGTAGAGTATAGCACCAAGCACCACAACAGATTGAACCAGGACTGGCTTGCGGAACGGAGATGCCTCCTCGCAGACACACCATCGCCCCACCGCGCCCACCGCCCCTCGCCGCCTTAATGCCAATTAGCTGCCAAATTGACCGCAAAATTTGAATTTCAGTCCTTCTTGCAGTCTTGCAGTTCGCGTAGGTAAGCGAGATCGGTTCCGCAACCCGCAGAATGGAGGAAGCAATAAATTATGTTGTGCGTCCCTGCTCTTCTTCTCCGTTCCTTCTTCACAGTTGCTTGCAGGTTGTAGTAGCGTAAAACGGTACGACAAGCGTAGCCCATCGTCAGCTTGCTTAAGCAACGTAGGATAGCAAGTTCATCTCTAGAATGTCACCCATGCCATCATCGAGCACATCAACCGTCTCCCTCAAGCGTAAGAATGCGCCCTCTGACATTATTGGTCCTCCAATCGTGCTTCCGCCATTGACTTGCATTGGGCCTGCATTCGGTACGTCTGTGGTAGTGTTTTCCTGAATTTGTTCTAATGACATGTCTGCATTTTCTAGTCAACTTTCCCGCGATACGACCTGCAGGTAAAACTGTATTCAACCTGTATCGACGGGATCACGAGCGATCTGATGCAAGAGACGCTCTGGTTGATCAGCAATCTGTCATCGCATGCGAAACGCGCGATGTAGAATACTACAGTATCAATAAGGATCTAGCCGATAGAGCCAATGAACAGTTCTCGTGCGAGTAAGTTTTCGAGCTCATGCTGTAAAGTACCACTTTTCAAGCGCTCATCATGCATCATATCATCCATAGATATCTACCTGTAATATACAATCCTTCAAGCGGGGAGATGGTTATACAACCTGCCATTCCAACATACCTACTTGCTCAAAGGGTTAAGCGAACGAAAGTTTCGGACATGATGCTCAACTCTGCCTTCATGTCTACCATTCCCCCCCTGACGAAGCGAGACCAACTGGGAGAAGCTTTTGGAACAAGAAAGGCGAAAAGCAGGATCCGAGCGAATGAGCGAAACAAGGTTGATGCCAGTGCTCAGGAAAGCGCAAGAGCACATTTAATGCAGCACATTGACGATGCTGTGGTTTCAGGGCCACAAGACGGTAAGGACTTTGCCGTTACTTGCTTCTTGGGCTATTGTAACCATACTAATGAATCTGACTGAATCAAACAGAGTTCGACACTGGTATCGCCTCAATCTCTCCTTTGATACCTTTCCCGAACATGACGACATCCGATGCTAGCCAGGTGTATTCGCTGGATATCCTTGTCCCTCAAGAGGAACTCGCCGCTGTGGACGTGAAGCCTTTACTTGACAAGAACGCGAGCGATCGCGAGCGCATGAACATGCTGCCTTTCTCTGGCAGTCGCTGGATCGAGGCGAAAATGCGCATAGCCTTACAGCTCCCTTTGAAAGAGCAGGAGAAGACATTGTACGTCATCTTCTATCGACCCGTTGCCTACCCCAGCTGGCTAAGCGATAATGTAGCCGGGCGCTATACTATATTTCCTGCATGAGGCAGTTTCACAAGATTAAGGGTGCCCTCGGCAACCCATCTTCTTTGTCGGAGAAGATGAATCATATGCCCATGGGCATATTGAATGGACTGGTCGCGAAGTTTACTGAGAAAGCGAAGGGTTCCGCCAAGTACGTCCCCCTTCCATGCGATGAGCGTTGCACATTATTGAGGCTCAGCTGTTCTTTGTCAGACCTGTCATTACGCCTGCAATGGAGAACAAGTTGATGGCATACCAGTTCGCTATCAGGCTTGCAGTCGAAAATTGGGCCGCCGACATCGAGGCTACAGCTTCCGACCTACAGCTGACATCCCAACGGTGAGCGCATATTTGTTATACCAGGATGGCTAAACATATCATACTAAGCGATTGCTTCAGAGTTGCGGATATATACAAATCTCTAGGATGCACTGTTGAGAAAGTGACAATCAGTGATCGCGAAAGACTTGGAATCAAGTCCGGCGAGGCTCGGAATATGCGCAAGGCGATCTTACAGGCCCCTCCGGTATTTCCAAGAGAGCGGAAGCGAGGTCCAGCTCAGCGGTGATATTAGCAGGACGTTTGGTAAATACAGGACCCGTCGGTCAGTTGTCCTCCATATATGTGATGGAATGCTGTGAACACAGCCCGGACAGTATCCGTACTAGCTGAGACGTCCAGGAATGAAAGAGACGAAAGGACTCTTGGGACTATCGCAAAGATAAAAAACTCTAACACCTGTTCCTTTCGATCCTGGATGATCTCACGTTCAACTTCTCCGATATTTTATCGGATGTTTGGTTGTGGTCGTGTTGTAATAGGCTGGAAAATCTCTTTCGTAAACTTCTCTAAATTTCGCCCTTACATCTCAACTTTGCTTCGGATACACCTTCTGCCGTGGGGGAAGGTAAACCTACGGCCTACCGCCTTCGACCTAAATTGTTATATCTACGACTTCGCCTCGCGCTTGTGCTTGACGCTGAGCTCAGCTCGAGTCCGATCGTTTCCCTGAGAAGCTGACTTTACAAGCTAGCTTACAGTAGAACAGCTGCTGAGAATGTTAGTAGTGGTAGGTGTAGGCTACGCGTTTGTGACAGTTAGAAACAGGCCATACGCCTATATTGCCAGCATTGAGCGGGACCAGGAAAGGGAATGGTAAAGCTGGGGATCACATTAATGGACTGGTCGGCACAGGAGAGAATTGTACTGGTATGCTATTTTGTTATGATACGCGCTTTTCTTTGTTTTTGCGGCACTTCTTTTTTCCGACTCTCGCCAATTTTCTTAGTCAGCAATTATTCTTACTTGTAATTATTCGCTCGATGAACGCTCGACCAACATTTCGTCGCAGATGTTGACCAACCTTTTCGCCGAACGGTTGATCAACCGGGTGATCAACAAGTTGATCAGCTTAGGCTATGACTGGAAAACATGGTGGCAAATCTTTCCTTAGGATAATAAATAACTATAAATACCGGCCTTTCCGGCTGTGAGTTGTATTCGCCACTAGACTAATGACTCACGCAAAGTAGTACTTCAATATTCAATTCTATCTTACCTTCAACTTCAATAAGGATTAGCTACCCCTTTGAACTTAGAAAGAAAAGACATTGACTAGTAGTCAACAAGACAGGTAAGTATTAAATACCAACTGTGTAGTACCGGAAAAGCCGTAGTTTGCCTCTAAGACCTGCGTATTCCGTTTTGGAATTCGTATGACGTGTAATATTTGATACTTAGTATATGTAAGTATCTCACAATTTACCCTTGTTTGTCCTTTTGGCTTATTCGACCTTATTCAGTAATTATATAGTTTGCCATCACTTGTAGTAGTAGATAAAGGATTGACATTTGGTTATGGGTTATTAGTTCGAGTCTCGTGAATGGTTAGTCTTTTTGTCACTATGTCAGTTTTTGCTGAAAATAGCAAAGTGACATAGTTTTCTATGTCACTTTGTCCTTTTGTCACTTTGTCACTTTGTGCCATTTCGGGAACAAAGTGACAAAGATTAGGTTGTACGCCAAGGTCTCCTTAGGAGCCCTTGCGCGGGGTTGGCCTCGCCACCCATTTCCGACGTCTATATAAGACAGTCCAAGTTGTAGTAAGTTTCGCCACTATGATTTATGAAAACACGCTTTTCCTCCCTAACTCTCCAAGAAGCGCCTTCTTGATTGTACTAACTACAACTTCAGATAATATCTTTAGATTGGCTCATATCAGCTTTCTATATATTATCTAGTAAGTTAGCCGTTTACCTTATTAGACATCGATAATCGTGAAGCATAATCCTTTCTGACTGATCCCACTTCAGACCTTGTACTGTTTTATAGTTAGTATAATAACATATTTTATACTATCTTATTACAACGCTACGTAGGCTCTTTACAATTGGAATCCTATGTGGTGATACTAGTCAGTTCACGACTATTGTAACTCTGCTTTAACGTAAACACCTTCAAGAAATTCACCACTCTCCGCCAACCTCTTTATTCGGACGCGACTAAAGATCTCTACTTCCAACAACCGGTCATCGACAAGTTAGTCGATTCTTCCTTTGCATTGCAAGGAATCTAAAGCGCTCTATCACAGCTCAGTGTACCTGAGGTGATCCATCACTATAGCCTATTAGGACATAGGATAGTTGACACTCCATCCATACTAAGGAAAGACATACAGTAGATAGTATGCCTCCTCGACCCGCTCGCAGTACCCAGCCTGCATCCAGTAACATCCCTGTAAGGGACACTCCTCTCGTGACTCCTGCCTCTCGATCTTCCTCCACTACTCCCTCCGCTCGCAGTAATGAGTCTCTGACACCTGTACCTTCGACACCCGTTCACGAACCTTTGGAATCATCCACCGAACCCGAAGATCTCCTACTGCCTCAGCCGCGACTAGCTACCGCTGCTGAAGTCGAACGACTGAACGACATTATCGCTGGATTACAACGTCAAGTCGAGGGACTGAACACTATACCGTCCGAGAGACATGAAAGACATCCCACATTCGAGAGAGAAACTCCTCGAAGGGAAATGTCGTACGCACCTACTAGCTATTCCTCCGCCCCTCATCACCCCAAGCTCAAAGCTTCAGACTTACCTAAGTTCTCGGGTAAAGACAACGAGGACGTCGATCAATGGATCGAAAAGGTATCTGCGATCTTTGAGTATTCCGGCGTGCATGACTCTGATCTTCTCCAGCAATTGCCCTTGGTTCTCCAAGGTAATGCTCTCACTTGGTTCACCCAACTTGGCAAGGATCGACTTGCCTTGAGATTGGCATGATTGGCAACTTGCTATTCGCAACGCCTTCTACATGCCTAACCATCGTGCCAACCTTAGAAGGCAATGTCTTTACCGAACGCTTAGAGTAAACGAATCTTTCGGCGATTACTTCGCTGACAAGAAAAGGTTGCAGTCATATGTTTTCCCCGAGTCAACTCCACAACACGAGTTGATCGAGGACATGATAGAAGGAATACCTTTAAATATGCAACCCCTTGTCAAAGCGAGTATCTCTCGCTTCACTACTATGGAAGAATTCCGAAGAATCTTAATCGACTTGGAACCTGGCCTAAGAGGCAGGAAAACCTATCCCAATCCCAGAAACTTGTCAGTTTCCAACTATGAACGTACCGACCGAAAGGACGGATCCACTACCGTGTCTCAAACGAGAACTATCCGTCCTACCTACGGAAACACATCAGATGTTTCCAGTAATGCCAATCCTTCTTTCCCACCTCGCACAAACTGTTTCAATTGTGGAGGTAACCACTGGAGGAGAGATTGTCCTCACCCTTCCAAAACTCGTGATGACTCCCGAAGCTCTGGATCTTCCAGACCATACGGCACGCAGTAAGTGAGAGCAACCGAACTCCCATGAGCGGTAATAAATGGAAGTCCTTCTCCAAGACTTCAAACGCTATTACGACTAGAGCTCGGGCTCAACACAAAGAACCGAGAACTCCTGAGCCGTCTCCCGACCCATATCCAGTACCGATTCCAAAGCCGGTGCAGCCGAAACCCATATCTCCATTTCCCGACACTCCCGGAGACATCCCAACTGTCTCCAGACCACCTGTAACTTCTACTTCTAAAGCAATACCCTCAGAATATAAAGACGAGGATTCTTGGAAAGACAAAACCCCCGCTTATGCCAACTGCGCCTTTGAGCGAGTTGGAGGATTCTCCTTCCCTGTATGTATCGACTCCGGATCTTCTATCTCCATTATCGACGGAAACTTCGCCAACGAATACCTCCCGAACTGTAGAAGAGAAAAATGTAGTGGCTTCGAGCTGAAAGGCCTAGGTAACGCTATTGTTACCGAAAGCCTCTACACTACTCTATATTTCAAAAATCTCAATACGGCCACGTTTATTCCGATGCCAATGAAGTTCTTTGTCGCCTCCAATAATACTCCCGTTATCATGGGTAACGACGTGCTAGTAACCCAGAAATCGAACATTGACTTGCACCAAGGCATCCTGACCTTCAAAGGTATCTCCGGAAAGATTCGATTGACCTGTAGAGTTCCCCAAGAGATGATGCAATTCCCCGTTGCCCGAGTTAAAACGACATGTACCATCTCTCCTGGCCACATGGTCGAGCTTCCTATCGAAATTGAAGGAAGCGTAGACACCGAGTCCTACCTTCTAGAGCCTGACTCAGAGTACGAACTACCTCTGATGATAGCTCGATCAGTAGGAAGAACTGACTCTCGGGATCATCGAGTTCAGGTCATGAACACTACAAACACTCCCGTAGAATTACGTTCGGGACAACCCATCGCCACTATCCATCCTACCATTGAAAGATCTAACACTCGAACTTTGCGCACTGCGCACGTCAACTCTATCAGTAGTACCGATAACGACGAAAGAGAATTCCTCTCCATTATGGAAGAGTTCAACGTTAACCCGGAGCTGAGTGCTAATGAACGAAAACAAATGCTAGAAGTTCTTTATCAGAACCGACGCGCATTCGCTTACGGGACTCACAAACTTGGCCAAACTGATTTGGTCAAGATGACATTAGACACTGGAGACTCGCCGCCTATATCATCTCCTCCTTACCATGCTTCTCCGCATGGATGGAAAGTTATAGAGGAAACCATTGCGGAGCTCCTAACGGACGACGTCATAGAAATGTCCGATTCTCCCTGGGCCTCTCCGGCTATCCTCGTACACCAAAAAGGAAAAGACCGATTCTGCATAGACTACCGGAAAATCAACACCGTACTGAAAGCCGATCAATATCCGATTCCTAGAGTCGATGATATATTGACGCAATTTTCAGGTATGGCCTATTACACTACCTTTGATGCGAACAAAGGTTTTCACCAAGTAGAAGTAGACGAGAAGGACAGAGAAAAGACTGCCTTTCGCACACACGTGGGACTTCATCAATTCAAGCGAGTGCCCTTCGGTCTCAAGACTGGACCCAGTGTATTCCAGCGACTTACTGATCGTATCCTCGGTAGATACAAGTGGCAAATCGCTCTTGTATACATCGATGATATTATCATCTACAGTAAGACCTTCGACCAACATGCCAAGGACGTTGATATCATTCTCAAACTTGTAACGAAATCCGGTATCACCCTGTCTCCTAAGAAAAGTTATGTTGCCCATCACTCTATTAAAGCTCTCGGCCATCGCGTCAGCAATCTCGGAATCGGAACGTTGGAAGAGACTGTCCGAGCTGTAAAAGAGTACCCTCGACCACACAATGTTAAATCTCTACAGCGATTCCTAGGATTAGCTGTATACTACCGAAAGTTCGTAAAGAACTTTGCCCGAATCGCCTCTCCACTCTACGAACTCCTCAAGAACCAAACTGAATGGAAATGGGGAGACGCACAGCAGAAAGCAATGGAGGAGCTCCAAGAGAAGCTCGTCACCGCTCCCGTCTTAGCTCATCCTAATTACACGGAGCCATTCATCATGGACACCGACGCCTCCACAGATGGTCTTGGAGTCGTGCTTTCTCAAAAAGACTCTTAGAATAGGGATCACCCTATAGTGTTCCTGTCCCGTACTCTATCTCCTGCCGAGAAAAACTACTCGTCTACCGAGATGGAATGTCTCGCAATTATCTGGGGTCTCAAGAAACTTCATCCTTATCTCGACGGTTCGAAGTTTGAGATTATCACAGACCACTCTGCGCTACAATGGATTCTCAGTTTCTCCGGAACAAACAAAAGACTTCTCCGATGGTCTATGGATCTCCAGCCCTACAAAGATTTCATGTCTATCAAGTACAGGCCCGGTCGTGTCCACCACAACGCCGATGCCTTATCACGAGCGCCTCTCCCTTCCGTGAACGGCATGTCCCATGTAACCATCGACCCATCATTCCTAGAGAAGATTAAAACCGGATATCTTCATGACGACCACTGTAAGAAACTTAAGGAACAACTTTCGTCGGAAACCCCTCCACTTCACTTAAAACTCTTTCGTCTAACCGACGATGGACTCATCCTATTCCAGGCCACCCAAGATCGCCTACCGCGTATCTACATTCCACATCACGAAACCCTCCGACTTGATCTGCTCCATGATCATCACGACGCTGTGACATCCGGTCACCTAGGCTTTGCCAAGACCTTCAACAACTTGTGCAAAAAATACTTTTGGAACCATATGAGCAAGGACGTCAAAGCATACTGTAGTAGCTGCACCTCTTGTCAACGTAACAAAGCAAGGGCCGATTCCGGGCCAAGTGGACTGTTGCAGCCTTTGGAAGTACCTCCCAAGAGATGGCATACTGTTTCCATGGACTTTGCTGGACCATTCTTACCTTCTGGTGAAGGAGAATGGAACATGATATTCATTGTGGTTGACAAGATGACGAAACGTGCACACTTCATCCCCTCGAAGAATACCGA
Source organism: Naganishia onofrii (assembly GCA_030039215.1). Classification (NCBI taxonomy): domain Eukaryota; kingdom Fungi; phylum Basidiomycota; class Tremellomycetes; order Filobasidiales; family Filobasidiaceae; genus Naganishia; species Naganishia onofrii. Next base: position 747,769 of record JASBWV010000008.1, read on the forward strand.
CAAAGCTCCCGACACCGCTACAAGATTCTTCGACTCTATCGTGAAACTTCACGGAATGCCTCGTGTCATCGTGTCTGACCGTGACACGAAGTTCACCTCCTTGTTCTGGAAAACTCTCATGACTCGCTTCGGAACCAAGCTAGCGATGTCAACAGCTTACCATCCGCAAACTGACGGACAGCCAGAGGTGATGGTTAGAACTGTAAAAGAAATGTTAAGGCATTACATTTCTCACACTCAAAAGGACTGGTCTGAGTTGCTTCCAACTCTCGAGTTCGCGTATAACAACTCAATTAACGCTACTACCGGTCTTACCCCTTTCGAATTAGACCTTGGTTATCATCCAGTGACTCCTCATACTGTTGAGTCTGACTTAGAGGTAGTGCTCGGCACGACTACGTGATTATGACTAAAGTCAGGACTATATTCACAAATCATGACTTTTGATTGATTACGATTTTTGCTTTGGAGCTTATTCCAGGAAGTGATTGACTATTCACAATCAGTCACTCGAGCCGACTAATCGCTTTTCTGTGTGATTAGTCCTGATTTAAATGACTTTTTGACTAATTAAATTATTGCGATTAGTCAAGCTTTATTGCTCTTTATCTCCCGCCGCAGGTCTCGAAGACAACTGAAATCCAGGCAGGCAGATCCTTTAGGTCAGAAGTGTGGTTGTATCGTCTTTCCAGGTGTAGTCCCGAAACTCGTCGTCAAGCTGCCAACGCATACAAATGTGACATGTTTGGAAGGCATGCCACTCGCAGTCTCCATAGCTGAGTAGCAACGATGCTCCCTTTCCACCTTTCCCGCGCGGCACGCTGTGCCCACTGTTCGACTTCGGCCCATCGCCACTTCTTTTTGCTTCCTTGGTTTTCGCGATTTTACTTGTGGTTTCCCTTTTTTGCGACTCTCCGAGATCTTCTTGCTGCTAGGGTTTTCTCCACCCTATACCTCCCGATTTCTCCACCCTATACCTCCCGGTATTCTTACAGCCTTACGTCTCTACCCAACCTACAGCTTTATTGCTCCGGCAAGTTTCTTTAGCAAATGCTGACTTGAGCCTCTACGTCGCTGAATACAGTTACTCGGTCGCAACAGCATCTGGGTCTGTGCGCAGGTCAAGTGGTAGGCGATGTTATGAGTTTCACAAGAGAAGGTATACGTTCGTTCTCACCAAAGAACCGCGCTCATGACGCTCAACAGTTGTGCGATTACAAAGGCTATAACATTCCCGTTCGAAAATAGAGGTCTTCAATCCGCAACAAAGTCAACCTCCAGATATATCATCGTGGCGACGGCGGAACGTCTCCGCCCTGGTGCCTCTCACCTCTCAGTATGCCTGCTGTCGCTACGCTGGCGATAACGTTGCTATGCGGCTGGTCGTTTCCGAAAATCAGGGCTCAAGTCATGAAAGCGGATGGGTGTCTCTTGTTATCTGAGATCGGATACCAGAGTGGCAAGGGCAAGTTATAATCTTCACATCTCAGGACTACTGCTTATCCGGTTCTACCTATCTGCTAGAACACGGTGTCGTCTTCCCGGCATACGAGGTTGCGGAGAGGCAAAGCTTGAGCTTCAAGCCAACGAATGACATTACGGTGGATTTCCACTACACCGGCGCCAACATGTACGTGCTGACGTCGCAACATGCCGGGAGCGGAGCACTTGGAGCGGAAGATACAAAGGCTATCGTTGCCGGACGGGCGTGGTTCGACGAAGCGTCGAGAAATATGACCGAAGCTCTCTCACTCGGTAATCTAACTCGATGGACGCAGGAAGAGTTAGATGGTGTTAAGACGATGCTGCATGAGTACGAATCCTGGGCGAAAGACAAAATGGCTGCTCAAAAGGCTGTTGGGGAACATTCTAAAAGCAGAATATACACATTGATACACATTGGATACATTGCGACGTAATGCGCGTGGTTGATTGTCCATTCATTATCCATCTATCGCATTCATTATCCATCTAGATCTCACGCCGAGGAGTCCGAAAGGGAGGTTTGCCCTCCAATTCCCGCACCCAGGCGGGGAATGTTTGTGCTCCATATGTACATGTCCTCCATTCGAGCTGTTATACAATCGGTCAGATGACCTTGTTATCAAAGCACGACGCTGAAGTTCACTCACTGATGGTAAGCATCATCTCGTTGCCTCGCCTCAAGCTTTCCGCATGGTCACGCCACTTGGACGCTTCCCGCGCAATCCAGGTGACATCAAGCTCGGGTTGTCTCCAATCGAACGTGCGACCGTCAGTCCTTCGGTCTGGGTTGACTTCCCAATCTCCATTCACATGTCGTTCTGTTTAGGGGTCAAGGTGGTCTGAGCATGGTTACACAAGCGGGGATGTGCAAGGTCGACTTACTGATTTCCAGGACCAGCTGAGTACTGATCGGCATCGCTCCCACCGCGCTTGACATCACATCCAGTGCCCAGTCGACAAGGTGCATCCCTGTCCTGTGCTGTCTCTCTTCAAGAGACGGCAGCATCGATATCTGTGCGTGACCGGAATTCACGTCCGGGTGATCGGACGTCCAGTCGAATCGGTCAGGGTCTGTTCGTTCTAGGTTTATGAAACGATTGGGTCAGGTGTGATGCCTAACCTTTCGAATTCTCATACTCACTGATTTCAAGTTTCATCCTAGTATTTCGTGGCATTCCTTCCACAAGGTGTGTGATCTGGTCAACGATATCGTCAAACCACATAGTTTCTGGGTCAGGGGGTTGTGCCTGTTCCCGCCTCGCCAATACCATCTCGTTCGAAATGCCTGTAGAGTGAAGACCATGAGCGTTTGCATAACCTGGAAGGAGACTGCGGCGTATAGGCTTACTCATGTTGGGAGCGGTGTGGCCTGCGACGAAGTTTCCCCTCCGATCTCGTTCTAACTTGGTGTGCACAAGTTAGTACACACGTCATGGAGTAAAGGAGAACAGACATCACTTACGCAACGAAAAGGTCATCAAGATGCCAACCCCCATCTTCAACAAGTTCCTCCTGATGATCCGGAGTGCCTTCTTGGCGGTTAGTTTGCCTGCCCTTATCTGTGCACTGAGAGGACGTGTGGCTGCAGGCAAAGGTCCTAGGTCTGGTTCTTGCAAAGGAGGGGCGATGATCGCAATGTTCGGCAGGTCGGGCTGGGGAGCATTGATGGTCTCCGACATGGCGTGAAGGTGATGCAGGCGACGAGGCAGAAGAGAGATCGCTTTGATTCTATCAAATCAAATGTCCGATGTGAGAAAGCGAACGAACGAAGAGGCTGATCATAAGTGACTTACTCGGGGTAGATCGAGCGGCAGAGGCAGTTGGCAAAGGTGGCAGAGGTGGCAGAGGTGGTGGCAGAGGCAGAGGCGGTTGGCAGAGGTGGTGGCTGACAGCAAAGGCACAATGAATTAGTATCGGTCGACAGCAGCAGAGTTGTAACTCCTTACTCACCTTGATGGCAGCGGCAGAGGTAGAGGTGGTGGCAGAGGTGATGGCAGAGGTGGCAGAGGTGGTGGCAGAGGCAGAGGTGGTGGTGGCAGAGGCAGAGGCGGTTGGCAGGGGCGGTGGCAGAGGCAGCGGTGGTGGTGGCAGAGGCGGAGGTGGTGGCTGAAAGTAAAGGCAGACAGTATTAGTAACGTTTGGAAGCAGAGATATAACTCCTTACTCACCTTGATGGCGGCGGCGGTGGCAGAGGTGGTGGTGGCAGAGGTTGTGGTGGCAGGCGTCGAGGCAGGCGACGAGGCCGAAGAGAGATCCAGAAGTGGAGAAAGCAGTGATTTTGTGGAGGGAAAATGATTGACGTTTGATGCAATGTACTTGATGCAATGATGAGATGCCCAGCACATCAGGCTACCGAGTCACGCGAGTCAGGGGCCGAAAAAAGCGCGTGCTAAGCGCGCTGAGAACCCGTACTTGATCAACAAAAGACCTCGAATCGTTTTCTTCGCATAGCTCTCCTTTCTACATCCTCATCTTCGCATACATTCTCTTCTATCTTTCCCATCGACTCCACCGGATAGCCGAACACGACTACAACGTATCATCAACTCGTTATCCGAAAAATAGCAGCTGGGACGTCGTCGCCATCCACCACGTCAGAACGTCTCGTGGTATCTCGACCGTCGTACGTTCCACATACACCCCTTTCTATTCCACGCCTCGTTTCTTCTCGTCTCCACTGTGTATCCTCCACTGGCTCTTGTCCGCTCCCTCTGGCTGGTCATTTCGTCATGGGGCTACGACTTACATGCTAATTCATCGAAACATCGTTGACAGGTTGCATATCGACTCGCATTTTCTTCGAATTCTCACGACTCCACTCTCCTCTTCTCCACCATCTGTTTACGACTATCGCTTCTTCCGCCTCTTCCTTCACCACTCTCCTCCTTGATGTCTGCAATTCCTGCACCCAAGAAGGTTCTCTCGGCGAACATCGACGAGGACACTGCGCCCAGCCACGACCTCCTTATCACTTGGGCCTCCAGCATACCGACAGATCGTCTTCAACCGTACGACGAATGGATTCGCGCCGGCAAGTCTACCGGAAGCTACATCGGACCCTGTCCAAGCTACCACCTCAGGTTTGACTGGAACGCCGTGAAAGATGATGTTGGACCGGTGGAAGTGGTAAATCAGGCGATGGAAAGATGTTTCGGAACTAGAGGGGCGAGCGGGTGGGAGGTGTGGATTCGAGGTGACCAGCTGAACATTCTGGTGGGAGACTTTCGAAAAGAGTTTCTCAGGTTGAAGGGTTTGCGGGATCCCCAAGCCGCCCTTCTCGATATCTGGGTCGACGACTTGGTGACTGAGTTCAAACGGATGTAAGTGCCTCTCTGTTTCTGTTCCACCAAAGCTCGCAGGCGCTGACCGGTAATGCCACCTTCAGTCATTCACTTCCTGCATCGATGACTTCCCTGCCAGCGGTCTCTAACCATCTTCCAGTTGAAGATACCGAAACTCAACGACGCCGCTCGTCACGATCTCCGTCTCAAGCACCTGGCCTAAACGATGCACCGATCCCTCGCACTTTACAAACATCAGTTGTCGGCCGGCCTCCCGGTACGAAGACTACGAAAACCAGTTCATCGACATCCACCGTTGCGACAAAGAGAAGAGCGAACTCTCCTCGTCCGCCATCCATGAGTCCTAACATCTCACCAGCGGTACCACTTGCTCCCTCGACAAACAACCCTCGACCTCCGGCAACTCGTCCTGTGCCTCGCAAAAGGGCGACTGAATCGAGCACCTCTATTGACCATCTTGCGCCGGACTCCGATCTTGCAGAAAGTTCCGCCGATGGCCCCAGCAGCTTCCTAAAGCCTGGAACTATAACCCGCCGCATGGAGACGGTTGTCCCGGAGTTGGATGATCTTCCCACCGACGAAGAAAACCAGTCGGGAGTCGATGTCGAGGGTGAGCCACAAGATAGTGATCACCCGGAAGAGCAAAATGTCAACGACGACGATGATGACGATGATGAGGAAGATCAGTTTGACCCGTCTGCTCACGAAGAAGATCGCTCGGAATCAGAAAGTGTCATAGACCTTGATGAGCCATCTCCAGGATCTACCAGCAAGGTAGGCGCGCACCGCATATCGAATGTCACCCGTTACTGATTCTTTTCCGTCTTCACAGTCAAACAACAAAGGGTCAAAGAAGCAACCCAACAAGAAGCAACCCACAAAGAAGCAACCCACAAAGAAGCAACCCACAAAGAAGCAACCCACAAAGAAGCAAACCAAAAAGAAGCAATCTACCGATATATTCAATATCTCCGATGACGATGACCCTGGATCTGACCAACAACCTATCTTTGTCGAAGTCCAGCAGGGGCCTGCTCGAAGCCAGAAAGCCGCTAAACTCAAGGAGGCGCAGGCCAAAGATATCGCTTCCCGAAATCACACTCGCACGAACCAAACCAAACGCAAAGCCGGCACGTCGAAACAACACTCTTCTGCTGCTAAACGACGTAGGGTAGATCAGCTGGCCGGTGCACTTCCCCATACGCCAGAATTTTCCGCCAGCGGCCGCCGAACACCTACCACCGCCACCATTCAAGCATCTCAAGGAGGTACCGACTTCGAGCCGGACACACCTACTCCAAGAAACGGCGAAAGCATCTGGGATTTCTACATTGACCGTACCACGGCGACGGACTCCAAGAACAAAGTCATGGATTGCCGAGCATGTGGAAAGTCTGTCAAAGGCCAGAGCACCTCGAACTTCCATATCCACCAAAGGTACAAATGTCCCAAGCTCGCCGAAGCCGCAACACAAGGCATTCCAGGTATCATGTGCGATGTGCCTACCGCAGGATCCCAAAGTACCATCAACCAGCGCACTGGCGGCCTAGTGCAACCGTTCCACCACCGAACGTTCTTGGACAAGGTCATGCTGTGGATTATCGTTTCCGGCCTTCCCTTTACAACCATCGAAAACGTTCATCTCCAGGCGGCCTTTCAGGCTGCAAACCAATATGCCACACTCCAGTCCGCTCGAAGTCTTGCGCGTAAGCTTGAGGACACATGGGACGTCTTGAACAACAAGGTAATCGCGAAGGTCCGCAAAATTCGTTCTCTGGTCCACTTCAGTCACGATTCTTGGACCGATAGTGGGCGCAAAAACTCCTACTTCGGTGTCTATGTTACCTTCATCAACGACGATTGGAAGTACGAAGAGATGCTACTCCGTCTCATACACATGAAAGGGGTGCATTCGGGTGAGCGCGTGGGAGATGGCCTGTATGGCTTGTTTGACACCATTGGCCGCATTGGTCGAATCGGTCCTGGAACTGCGGATAACGCATCGAACAACAAGCGGGCAGCCTTGCGCCTGGCGGAACTTATGAAGC
>JASBWV010000009.1:600000-751579 GCA_030039215.1 Naganishia onofrii
TGGTAGTGCAAATAAACCCTGCTGTACGCGGTCAATTCGCTCCATACACCCAGTCCTGCGACTAGCACCCATCGGGTAACCTTCTGTGTCGTTGTCGAGCGAATGGCGAGGGGTGTGCCGGTGACAAGCTGACGCTGGTGAATGAGAAGGAGGTGGGTAATGAGAAATGTTGACGAGAAGCCTAGGAACTGGTTGGATGGAGGGGGAGTGTTAGCGTCGTTAAAGAAGGTTGTCAACCGAACCAATTGAGTTGAGATGGTTTTGCTTCCACTGTAAACCCACACCTCGGTGAGTGGAACACGAATCCATTTACCGCACACGGTGAGTTGATTCCCCTTGTCTCGGCAAGATTAGAGGTAGACCGAGCTTCGAACGTAGATGCCAGAAGTGATTCGATGGCGAGTGATACCCGTTTGTCCATTCTTTAACGCAAATCTCGGAAGGAAGGACGAAGCACTGAAGCTCTGGCGCGCTCGATGAACCGATTGCGCTGAACGACGTCCCAGACGACAAAATCCAAGCATATAGCAAATGCCACTGAGTCTCGCGCACTCGTAAGGCCACTGCATTCAACCGTTTACCGACGGCGTCAATGATGCAATGGCACTTTCGCTCTAACGCTCATGCATCGAGAAAGACAACCGAACTCTTCCAGCTTACGCTGTCTTCGACAGATCCTCTCACGCCGCTCGACCTATTGACTCCTCCACGGCGACTCACTTGCGAATGGCTACTCGGCATACCCCACCCATCACCGACCACCCACGGCCTCTCCCCCCTCAACGACTTCTTCAATACTCCATTCCACGCCTCGTTCCCCAGCTGTCCTACTAACAGATTGACCACGGATAGCGGCCTATTGATCACGATGACCGCGGTGTAGGCGGAGAAGAGGAAGAACGGGCTTAGTGTCAGGAGGGCGAGTACGGGGCCAACAGGATGCGTTGAGGGATCGTCTGGAAGTGCAGCGAGGCGAGTGTTAGCATGGCATAGATACAAGTTGATGGCGAGACGTACATAGGACATGAGTATAGTCCAGTGGAACGAGAAGCGAGTGGTCCGGGAACATTATCATAGCAATATGCAAGAAGAATCCAGGGAGAAATAAGCAGGCGGCCGACGTTGTATCGTCGTGACAGCTGTCGTAACAGATTCGCTTGTTGAGGTTTGAGGTGTTGAGTTTGTGTTGAGATGAAGAGGCCGCTTTTCACAATCGATGCTGACGCGTTATTTCCAGGTCGCAAATTCTTAATCTTGCTTGAGTCCTATTTTGTGTAAAAGTCGAGATTTACTACACCGGGCTCCACCACCGAAAATGAAATCAAGCCTCTTCGCTTGTTTCTGCTGCCGGCCCGGCGGTCTCGGCGGCGTAGCTGGAAGCCCATGACGGCAGATCTGACCAGCAACCGCTTATCTCGGCTGAAAACCAGCCTAAAAGGGGGAAAAGGTGGACATAAACCAGTATACACCCGGTCTGCGGCCTCAGTCACCCCGCAATTTGATTGATCCAACCTTTCCCTTCGACCCGCGTTTTACGGCATTCTGTTCCAGCATCGCATTGTTTCCCCTTGAAGTCTTGACATCGATCTGAACATCTAACTCGACCATCATATCCGCTGAATCACGGAAAGGCTTTCAGACTTGCCTGTCGTTCAAGGTGCAACCCAGCGTTGGATCAGTCTTGCAACTGCGTGGTATCATCACAACAACGCAGTAGAAGCGCGAGGCAGTCATTCCACCCTATCGACAAGGCTCGGAAAGTGGATATAGCAAGCTATATGACCTTGCAGGTGAAAGTACACGATCCCTGGCATAGTGTTCGGCAATAGGTGAGTGTCCTTTGCTGGACAAGAAGTGGAAGAACAGGGACAGAACGCGGTCGAATTCTGATGATGGTGCATTCTTCGCCGCAGATATCGTTTTCGATCAACTCCGGTCTTACCTGAACGTGTCGTCCCGCGTGTTTGGCTCGGCACTTCATCCTTTCCATCTTGAACGCCATCAACAAACCCTCATCAACATTGTTATATAAATACCTGCACCATCAGTAAAGCAACGAATCCACCTTCCGGTTTGTGAACCACAATGAACCCGGTGGATCTCGATCAGACAAGCTCTGCGCCGAAAAAGCAAGACCGGTCTAATCCTTCATCATCGATACCGGATCAAGAAAGCATCATGCTCGCATCCACAACAGCATCAAACGAAGCATTCGCTGAACATCTCCTCAGTCTCCTCGCGCTTGTAGTCCCCGCACCTCAACCAATACATCAAGACCAGGATCAGCAGTCTCCGGATCCGTCGACGGTGGAGGAGCTACTGAGTCATCACTTGTCCAGATCAAATGCCGAGTTGAAGGTCGAAAAGGCGCTTTTGGAGCTTGGTCAGAGGTTACGGAATGCCGAGTTGCAGCTCCAGATGAACGAGCAGAAGAAGGATGGTATGCAGTATGCGCATGGTGATCGATATTTGATGGGTAAGTCGTGTCGCAATACTTGTCCTTGCGGTATCTCGCGCCGTTCTCGTGGCCCTAGTCCTTCCTTTTGCAGAAGAAGCGAATGCCATGAATGCTGTTGATCCACTGCTCAGGGCAGAGGGACGCGGTTTGCATAGTTGTCGGAAGGATCTGGTGATTGCTCTACAGAGATCTTCAGACGCTGACACAAGCCTCCTATTTCCTAATTTATAGGGACAAAGCCATCGATTCTGAATCACGACTCATCTTCAGCAGACGTAACATCATCGAGTAGTGGAGCTTCTGCCATTTCGTCCCATCTCACATCATCGAGTGTCGAAGCAAATTCTCCAAACTCCAGCCGTACGCTCTCCTCTGACGAGTCGAGCAAGGAACAAATTAGCATGCATTCACTTGGATCAGTATTGCCGCCTCAATGCTCTACATGTCCATCTTGTCGGCAACCGCTACCATCACAGGAATTGACCATCCAGCGGCCTCCATTTACCAATGTCGGCACCCACGAAGACAATAACCAACTAGCGATCTCTAAACGCGCTTCGATCATGTCCGATACTGATAGTGCGGCGCCGATGAGTGCCGAGAAGGAACTGGAGCTACTTAAGGCTCAAGTGCAGGATATCGCGAGGGTCTGCAAGGCCGTAGCGCTTGGTGATTTGACGCAGAAGATAATTGTACCGGTGAAAGGACAGGAGATGGTGGAGCTCAAAGGTAAGTCAAAGAGTTCACGCCGACAGAAGAGGCACGCTAACCCGGATCATCTCTTGCTGCAGAGATTATCAATAACATGGTGGATCAGCTATCGACGTTCGCGCTAGAAGTGGAGCGAGTATCAACGGAGGTAATTCACACACGCTCGTCCGGTCAATGTTTTCCTTCGCTTACGTGTCTCTTCAATTCAGGTGGGATCGCGAGGACAACTTGGCGGACAAGCTCATGTCCCAGGAGTAGCCGGATCGTGGTTCTTGGTTACGGACGCTGTCAACCGAATGGCCGACAAATTGACAAATCAAGTCCGTGGAATCTCAGCAGTTACCAAATCGATTTTGGCTGGAGATTTCTCGAATACTATCGACGTTGAAGCCGAGGGAGAAATCGACGAGTTGAAGGAAACAATCAACGGGATGGTGATGCAGTTACGGCATTTGGCGAGTGAGGTTAGTAGAGTGTCATATGAGGTTGGGACGAAGGGATTGCTTGGAAAGTGAGTGAAGTCGGAAGAAGTAGATGTTTCACACATTTGCAATGACTGACGGGAGCCTCTTCTATATGTAGGACGGCGGAAGTGGCGAACGCTCAAGGTGTCTGGCTCGAGTTGCTAAACAACCAGAACGAATTGTGCATGAAATTGACGACCCAGGTGCGATCAATCGGCATGGTCTGTACAGCCATCGCTCGAGGTCAGCTCGATCAGACGATCGACGTTGTTGCAGAAGGAGAGATTGCCGTCCTGCGAGACACTGTAAACGACATGGTTGTCCGACTGAGGGTCTTTGCTAGTGAAGTCTCCAGAGTGGCTTATGAAGTCGGTACGAAGGGTAAATTGGGTGGCGTGGCTGAGGTACAAGGTGTCGAGGGAACGTGAGTAGGCTTGAAAAGGTTGTTGTTTGGACAGTTTCGCTGAATCATTTTGTGATCATTACAGCTGGCTTTTCCTCACCCAGTCCGTCAACTCGATGGCTTCCAATTTGACATCACAAGTTCGAGAAATTGCTCAAGTCACTACCGCTGTCGCCCGTGGTGATCTTTCGAAGAAGATCGATATTCATGCCGAAGGCGAGATCCTCCAGCTAAAGAACGAAGTCAACGGCATGGTCGATTCCTTGCGGTCTTTCTCATCCGAGGTCACGCGAGTTGCCCGACTTGTCGGAACGGACGGCAGATTAGGAGCTCAAGCTGATGTCCCTGGAGTTGCTGGTGTGTGGAAGGAATTGACCGAGAAAGTCAACGTAATGGCCAGCAATTTGACGAATCAAGTCCGAGAGATTGCAGCCGTAACGACTGCCGTAGCACGCGGTGACCTATCCAAGATGATCAAGATCGACGCTCGAGGCGAAATTGCGCAACTTAAAGACGAAGTCAATGGAATGGTGGAGTCTCTGCGATCGTTCTCGTCTGAGGTCATCCGTCTTGCCAGGGAGGTAGGAACAGAAGGCAAACTCGGAGCTCAAGCCAAAGTTCCGGGTGTTGCCGGTGTTTGGGCCGATCTTCAGGATACCGTCAATGTCATGGCTTCCAATCTTACGATGCAAGTGCGAACGATTGCCAAGGCCACGGAAGCCGTTGCTCAAGGTCGTCTGGATCAGCAAATTACAGGCGTACCCTTCCAAGGCGAGATGAAGGACTTGTCTGACACCATCAACTCGATGATTCGAAAACTGGCACTTTTCTCTGGAGAAGTGAAGCGAGTCGCGACCCAAGTAGGTGTAGAGGGTAAACTCGGTGTGCAAGCTGAGGTCGATGATATTCAGGGCGAATGGAGATCAATCACAGAGAACGTCAATGTCATGGCCACCAACTTGACATCTCAGGTACGAGCATTCGCACAAATCAGCGCTGCGGCCACCGATGGCGACTTTACGCGATTCATTACGGTCGAAGCGAGCGGAGAAATGAACTCGCTGAAGAACAAACTCAACCAAATGGTGTACAACTTGCGAGACAGTATCGAGAAGAACACTTCGGCTCGTCTCGCAGCAGAACTGGCCAATCGATCCAAGAGTGAATTCTTGGCCAACATGTCCCACGAGATCAGAACGCCAATGAACGGTATCATCGGTATGACGGCTTTGACGCTGGAAACGGAGCTGACGCGACAGCAGAGGTACGTCGACAGAGGTGCAGAAGTCTTGGACTATGTTGCTAATCATTCATCGCCTCAACAGGGAGGCGCTGCTAACCGTTTCCGGACTGGCGAGCAGCTTGTTGACTATTATCGATGATATCCTTGATATTTCGAAGAGTAGGTTTGCTTCTTTCGAAGCCGATAACCTTGTCATTTACAGACTTTTTTTCCATGAACAGTTGAAGCTGGCCGAATGACCATCGAAATGATCCCCTTCTCGATTCGAACAGCGGTCTTCAGCGTTCTCAAAACTCTTTGTGTAAAGGCTTCCGAACAGACATTGGACCTTGTCTGGCACTTGGATCCAAATGTCCCAGATCAAGTCATCGGTGACCCGTTGCGGCTGCGACAGGTACGTTAATAGCTCGAACGTCTGCTTGGCTTAGGTCTCTGACAGCTTGAATTGCTCTCAGGTTATCACCAACTTGGTGGGTAATGCGATCAAGTTCACCCCGAAAGGCAGTGTCGCTTGCAGCTGCAAGTTGGTCAATGTGGGTAAAGATGAAAATGGGGAAGACGCGGTATGGCTGGAGTTCTGCGTAGCGGATACAGGTATCGGTATCAAGGTGAGACAAGGCAAACACGTCGTCTCGCTGACAGGATACTCTCTGACCACTTCTGTTATGTAGCCGGACAAGCTTGACGTCATTTTCGACACATTCGCTCAAGCCGATGGAAGCACACAGCGTCAATACGGCGGAACCGGTCTCGGCCTATCCATCTCCAAAAAGCTGTGTGCCCTGATGGGTGGCAGTCTTTGGGTCGAAAGTGTGTTTGGAAAAGGCAGTCGATTCCACTTTTCGATAAAATGCGGCGGTACAAGGATTTCGGAAAACCTCATGACTCAGCGGATGTCACCCTTCAAGGGTCGAAAGATACTCTACCTGGACACGTATGGTGATATCACCGGTGTAGCGCATGCCCTAGAGCAACTGTTCCTAAAGCCAACGGTCGTCAAGTCAACTCCCGATATCGCGAATATCACCGATGGGTTAGAAGGAGGCAAATTGCCATTTGAAGCTGTGATTGTCAGCTCTCTCAGTTCCGTAAGTTGAAGCACGGACAATGAAAATACCGAGCGTTGGCTGATGTCGTTTCGAAACAGGCTCAAACTCTCAGAGATCTGGAGCACTTACGGTTTATGCCCCTTGTCCTTCTGGCACCTGTAAGCTGCACGAGCTTGTCGAACGAAACAAACGCTGACTATTCACCTAATGTGCAGCGTTATCCCCAAGCCGATGAACAATCTTTCCTCGATATGCCTCAGGAAACACGATCACACTTGCTCCTTCCGGAACCAGAAAATGGTGAACCCTTGCCTTCGCCGATTCCTATCCGAACCTGCTTGGACATGGGTATTACATCCTATTACACTACTCCGCTCAGCCTTGTCGATCTCAGTACGGCAGTCCTCCCTGCTCTAGAATCACATTCCGCCCCATCCGATGACCTCAGCAAAGAGTCATTGGATATATTGCTTGCCGAGGACAATGCGATCAATCAGAAACTCGCTGTCAAGCTGCTGGCCGTCGGTGACCATAGGGTCGATATCGCAGACAACGGGCAAATAGCTTTTGATAAATACAAAGCGGCACAGGAGAGAAAGAAGCCTTATCACGTAGTACTAGTACGTTGTCCATCCTCTAACCTAGCCGTCCTCGAAACTGACTGATATGGTTCACGCGACAGATGGATGTTTCGATGCCGGTAAGCTTCAGCTCGCGATGAGTGGCATCTGCCGGCAACTGATCAACTTTATCTCGCACAGATTGTCGGAGGATTCGAAGCTACAGGCATGATCCGTAAATTGGAAGCCGAGCAAGGGTACAGTCATGTACCAATCATCGCTTTGACGGGTATGTCTACGACTCATCGGTTGCGCCATCAGAGGTGAGACTGACCATGCTATTTTGCTTCAGCTCATGCGATGATTGGGGACAAAGAGAAATGTATCGAGGCGGGTATGGACGATTTTGTCAGCAAGCCAAGTAAGAGCATCTCCCCCGCCGTTCTGCCTCTGCCAGCGTATTGACCATGCTGCATATCTATAGTTCGTCGAGGAGATTTACATTCGACAATAGCTAAAGCGGTTAACCGACAGAAACACCCAGAAAAGTCTCATCAAAGCTCGTCAAGCCAATTCAACGGCTTCGGCGGGTTGGCATAAAGTGACAGCCGGGAAGAAAAGAACAGTTATTTTCTTGACTCGAGAACGTGGTGAATGGTACTCCGTTGTTGGATCTGGCATCCACGAACTGCGAGTTGCGAACACCGCTATTCCTATTTGACGTTTGAATATCCGTGAAAATGTTGATTCTAAACGGATTCAACAATAAGAAAGACGCGTTCGGTCAAGCGAACCAGTAGCGCTGCTTGACGTAGCGAGCTCCGTTGTATAGTCCAAGTAAAGTTTGCATAGTTGTGCTCAAGTCGTCTGCTATTATAAAAACTTTCTTATGTCTTTCTTTTTCGGCTCGTGTCGCCAATTAAACACTAGAGATGTTGCCGTCGCAGCTGCTGTTGGCCAGATGTTGGCGTCTTAACCTGTATACAATCTCCTGTCAGCTTTTAGCAGAGCTCCTCAGCTGTCGTGGGCCGTTCTTGGTCTTTGGTCTGCCTACTATAGACCAAGCCCGCGGAGGCAAATGACGTCCTCGATCCTTAGCAGCCGGGCTTTGGCTCTCGATCGCCTGAGCCTTATTGGGCGACGACCGGGTTAGCTAACCAAAAGTTGCGTGAATAGCCACGAGCCACGACAGTCTGCATTTTATTTCCGGAGCCGCACGGGATATCATATCAGATTCAGGTCCTTCTGCTGTTGTCTGCCGTACTCGGAAAACAACAACATCGCTATACCACCCTTGTGTCGAAGGTTGAAAGCTATCGTTCGGTCCCACAACGAATCTTGGAGTGACGCTGCAGCGCGATCGAGTCGGACTATCTAGAGCAGCGACCTCAACCGTTGTCCCGACCCCTTCTTTTCAGCCCACCCAAATCGAACAGCAACTTGGACGATTTCCAAAAGCGCAATCAAGTGCTCAGTCTTCAATACCAAACGGAATACAAGGAAAATACACTACGGCACGACGACAGAGTATGGTATCACCCTACTAGTCTCGTTGTGACGCTACAAGAAAACTACTAGAAGGACCCACAACGACTGCTGTAAGGAATATTCGACAGTGACAGTCAACAATGTCTGAAAAGGCACTTGCAGACATTGCGCCATTAGCGTATCTGGAGGTGAGTCACGCTGCATGCTTCTCAGCCGCTACCGTATAGACTGAGCTTTCCATATCGATTCCAGGAATGGCCTTTCCCAGCATTCGTGTTCTCTTCACTGGAGTTTGGCGACAGCGCGAGCAGATTCAATGTGCCTCTATCTTCACCTACGACACCGACCCTAGGGACGATCCGACGCAAGAACACTAGTTCCGAGATACCGTTGGTATGGACCAACGAAAAATGGCGATCATTCAGCCACAACAGGCATCCGCGTGCCCTTTTGGACCCGAACGATGCCAAAGTCTTAAATGTCTGGCTCGTAGACGAGCATCAGTCGGGTGCGACGCTTACGGTAACAATGCACCTTTCCAGCACAGTCAGTAAAAAGCTCGAACTTGTGCGAGTGCCTCGACATGAACCGTCGACGGTTGCCAGAGGGAAACTGCCGTCCAACAAAACCCAAAGAAAAACGGCATCGACGGTGATTGTTCATGCAATCGAACGAGTCCCCATCTTACACAGCGGTACCGAGACTGTTGCCAGTGGAAAAGCCACTTGGCCATCGGAGAGCGAATATAATACAGGCAAGAGCTTCCAGGCAACTAGCCCAAATGCCTTGGACCCGCTGGAGCTGGTGAGCCCGATGATGGAAGTAGAGCAGGATCCGTTTTCGCTGGAAGATGATGACGATAATGATGAAGCTATGAATGGGTGGAGTGAACACTTCGGTGGTAACCAAAGGGTATCGGTAAGTATTGACTGCCTATGAGTTTCGGCTATATTGCTTTGTTTAGGATCCAAATCCTGATCAACGCATATTCTGAGCTTCAGCGATCCGCAAGCAACAATTACTCGGATGGGTATCTCAACGGAACCAACGGCTTTGTCAATCCTGTCGAGCTTCCGTTCCCCTCCATGCCGGGCTATGTTCTCCAACCTATCCGCCCGGAAGAATCCAGCACTTTCCCAAACAACTGGGAAGACATCGTATGGGAATCCACCGTCCTTGGACCTCGTGAAAAATGGCCGTCTTGGTTGGAAACTGTCATCTCGATGGTCATGCAAGTCCCGACCGAATGCGCATTCTACTTTGGTCCCGAATTTCACTGCTTTCACAACAAGGCATTCGCGAAGTTGTTGCCTGGGAATCCATCGCCATTCGCCGAACCAGCTAAAGTTGGTTGGTACAGGACATTCGACAGATTAGAGTTCTATTTGCAGGCGGCTTGGCAAGGAAAATCTGTGGCTTTCCAAGATGATCTTTGGTTCTTCCTCTCGGCTGAACATGACTACACTATCGAGACCTGTATGTGCAGATGGATTTTTCCCTTGTATTGTTGCTGAATCTTTCCGTTTCAAATTTAGACCACAGATGGTACATGTTGCCAGTCAAGGATGACAAGGGGAATGTGGTTGGGGTCTACAACTCTACCTCAGAGACCACACAAGATGTTATATACAGGAGGAGAACGGACTGCCTCCTGAATCTATCCAAATCCGTTTGTCAGTACCCAGTTTCTCGATTCCTTTGCTGATGATATCGAGTTGACATGACCTCCCTTGTTTGGTCAGCTTCGGCCAAAAACCAAGCAGACTTCTTCCAAGGTATCGCAGAGACGGCTATGCAGACCCAATCTGCCATCGATTTACCATACATGTTGATGTATCAAACACAGCTCTCTGAGGGTAAGTTTTCAGTTGTTTTCGTTACATCAAGAATTGTCTGTCCTAATTCCGTGATACCAATTCGGCAGCTGCCGAGGAAAAGATACGCGAACTGGAAAACGCGAAACCTTTGGATCCTATGCCCTTACCAGGCACCGATCTGCCATTGAACATGATTTTGAAGGCTAGTGTTGGTACCAACCCTCCGAATGCAATTGTCGAGCAGGAAATCGTGGTCAATATCCCTCAAAGGCTGTTGCGAAAGAAGCATTTCCAGTCGAAAGCTACGCAACTCTTTGACGCAGAGGATGAATCCCTCGACAGGCGCAGTTCCGCTCAGTCTTCCGAGCCGACGATTCACCTCGACAACAGCCAACCTGCCGAACCGGTGGAGCCAGCTTGGCCGATCCGTGAGGCTATCGTGACCGGTAAAACTGTCTTTGTTGAAGACGCCACCGAGTTGACAAGGGGATTCGAGCTTAGATCATGGGAGAGATTACCGCAGTCTGCGGTTGTCATACCTATGCAACAAAAGAGTTCACGGGTACCCAATGCCGTACTTATCATCGGTCTCAACATTCATCAACCCTGGAACAAGGCGTACAAAGACTGGATCTCTACCATGCGCCTGACTTTAGCCGATGTGCTCGCCGCTGTGAAAGCTTTCGAACAAGAAACCAAGCAACGAGACAAAGCCAAAGCGTTAGCGGATGCCATGTCGAATTTCCTGTCGAATGCCGCGCACGAACTGAAGAGTCCTCTTACACTATTAGTCGGTCCTATAGAAGACATTGTCAATACGACTAAGGACCCATACACAAGGAAGTTGTCGAAGACGGCTCGGAAAACTTGCTCGCGGTTGACGCGTCTAGTTGCGAGCTTGATGGACTATTCGAAACTTGAAGCGGGAAAGCTGACAGGCACGTACCGCCCATTACCGGTAGGCGGTATTACGATGGATCTCGCTACCGTCTTCGAGGGGCTTCCCGCAGTTTCGACAGGTCGCATCAAACTACACATCGATTGTGAACAACATCACGTAGGCCGCAATGCATTCATCGACGTGGACTTCTGGGAGAAAATCGTCACAAATCTCATGTCGAACGCTTTCAAGTATACCCGGGAAGGATCCGTTACGGTACGATTGAGGTACACCCATGATTCCTGCATACTCTCAGTTATCGATACCGGTGTGGGCATCCCGCAAGCCGAAGTTGGCTTGGTCACTCATCGGTTCCATCGTGTCGAGAGCTCAGCTGGTTATGCAGAGGGCACAGGTACGCTTTCGTTGGAAAGACATATGGGAAAGAGCTAGAACTGATTTCTCGCCTTTCAGGAATCGGTCTTGCATACACTGCGGAATTGGTGAAGATGCATGGCGGTCGTCTGGATGTAGAGTCACGTACAGAGGAAGAAAGCGAAGACGGTTCTCGTAAGTCCATATCATCAGGCCACCTGCAGGTACATTGCGTTAAATTCGTTCTTGCGACAACCGCAGATGGCAGTATCTTCAAAGTGACAATACCGTAAGCATCATGTGCCATAGATGTGCAAAAGGGACAAGGCTGAATTAGATCCGGCAATATGTCACAGACTCGGTTACGATCATCTCGATAGGCCTTCGGTGGACCTTGATTCCAGCTTCACATATGAAAGTGGCCAGTACGGAAAATCATTCGTCGATGCCGAATGCCAGAATAACAGCGATTCCACCGAGAGTACAGCCAGTGATGCAGGATCATCCTCTGTGCTGATTCGAGGGATCGACCCTAGCACTCTTTTCTTCCAGCCCGATGACGTGCTACTCGTCTGCGACGACAACCATGACCTCAGGGAATACATCGCCAATCTTTTCAGCCCATTCGTTCGAGTAGAGCAGGCAAGAGACGGAATAGAAGCCTATGAGCTCGCTAAAAGAGTAAGACCAGGCCTGATTCTTTCGGATGTGAATATGCCCAGGTGTAGCGGTACAGAACTACTCGCGAAGGTGAAGAACGATCCGGATCTGGAGTTTACCCCTGTGATCCTCATGTAAGTGGTTATTTGAAAAGACATTGAGGTTATTCTAACAACTCTACCCACTCGATTCAGTACGGCCAAAGCAGGCGAGGGTAAGCTGATAGTGCTTATTCTCTTGGAATCGTTGTTGACCCAATGAATGATTTTGACAGATGCCCGTGTTGACGGAATCTTACAAGGCGCGGATGACTACATGGCCAAACCATTCCGCTCTAGAGAAGTCATTGCGCGAGTCAATATGCAAATGATGATCGGCAAGAAGCGGAGGGAACTGGAAGAGAGATATCTGAATAGGACAGCCGAGATGGATACCATTGCTGAATATAGTCCTGTTGGTATAGCAAGGACAACGGCGGAAGGTATGATCTATCGTTGTCCTATGGCGTACAAGCACTTGACTGACCCTCTTCTCTGCACGTCTAGGCTCCTTCTATTTCTGCAACCGTGCCTGGTACGTTCTGGAGATTGTTTGCCAAATCGATATTGGCTGATCTGAAATTTATCTTTGCGCTGGCAACAGGTTCGAATTGAGTGGCATCGAGCCTCAGCTGCCCGTTCCCGACTGGAGCCACCGCGTGATGCCTGAGGATCTACAAAGGCTTTCCGATGAATGGTTCGGTTTCTTGGCAGGAACCGCCGAGGAAGGAAATTTCGAATGGAGGTGGGACAATGGGAACCATGTCGCGGGGTGAGTTCTACTGACTGCAGCCTCTAGTACCATCATTAAAATTCGTATCTTCGGGTATCAGCCGATTCTTGCGTCTGGACCTCGTCAACCCGAAGCTCAAGGGTACCATAGGCTGTGTTTGGGATGTAACGCCAAACAAGCGCAACGAGGCGCTACAGCAGGAACGACTGGACGCAGAACGATCTCGTCGAGAGGAAGCGGAAGCGGAACGTCGTCAACAAGAGTTGTTGATTGATGTCACCAGTCATGAGTTGCGGAATCCTATCAGTGCTGTCCTTCAGTGCTCGATGCTTATCAGTCAAGATCTGCAACAACTGAAAACTCAGGTCGAAGACCATGTGGCGAACAGGAAGCCATATTTGCTCACGCAGGAGACAGTCTCCCTGATCGACGAGTCACTCGACGCCGCCGAAAGCGTATATGAATGCGGCCTTTCTCAATCGCGTATCTGCGACGACATCCTCAGCTTGGGAAAGCTTCAATTGGACAAACTTCAAGTGTTCCCGATCGAGACCGACATTGCGAAAGAAATCTCGAAATTGATTGGAATCTTCAGCGTTGAAGTACGCAAGCTCGGCATCACATTATCACATTCTCTTGGGCCAGGCGTGCAGGCTTGCCCCAAAGTCCGTATGGACCCTGTGAGATTCGGACAATGTTGTACCAACATCATGACCAACGCCATCAAATTCACCGCTACGAGCGATGTCAAGAAAATCTGGCTCGAGATAGATATTTCGCCGTTTTCACCCAACGACGGAACCTGTGTGCGACCTACGCAGGAATGGAAATCGGAGGACGCTGGGGACGATCTTTTGGTATATGTTAGCGTCAAGGACACAGGCCCAGGGCTGACGGAAGCGAGTCTAAATAAGCTCTTCAAGCGTGAGTTGTCCATCCCATCGGGACACTGCCATTGACATTCTGACAGGTCCTCATCTTACAGGTTTTGCACAAGCAAGCTCGGAAACTCACACAGTGTGCGTTCTCCGAACGTTCCGTTCCGAAAATAGTCGTCCAAGCTAACATGCTCTGTCTTGCGTTTTCCAGTTTCGGAGGATCAGGTTTGGGTCTGTTTGTGACGCGACGCTTGACTGAGCTTATGGGAGGCCGTATCGAAGTCGACTCCAAATTAGGGGAGGGAAGCACTTTCCGATTCTTTGTGAAGGTTGGCAAGATCTCCGCCTCTTCTGATATCGCTGGTCCCATTGGTGAAATACCAACGCAAGGCAATTTGGCGCCACCCGTCATGATGCAGCGGAAGTTGAGGATCTTGATTGTCGAAGACAATGACATCAACCGAAAAGTACTGAACAAACAGTTGACCAAGGCCGGGTGTATCACAACGCTCGCAGTCAACGGACAAGAAGGTCTCGAAGCGCTTCGAACCCAAAATTATTCGGCATTTGACCTTACGTTCCTCGATATCGAGATGCCGGTGATGGACGGATTGACAGCGGTCAGGAAGCTCCGAGAGGAAGAGCGGCGCCTGGGTATGACGCATAATCTGGTCGTCGCTCTCACAGGGAACGCACGAGAAGCTCAGAGGGACGGAGCAATAGAGGCAGGCTTCGACGATGTGGTTGTCAAACCGTATCGTCTGGAAAAGCTGCTGACGCTAATGAACAAGATGGTGAAGATCGATCATTCGGAGTAGGGTTTTTTGAGGAGTATGTAATCTGTACATTAATCATCCAACTGTATCTGCATCATATCAACTAGTCAAAGACTGCGTTGTTACATTGTCGTCGTATACTGTTCTAGATCATCCATATGATCACTCGATCTGTTCATCTTCGAAAGGGCAGCGGTGATGAGGTACATGGCATCAAGTCGAGGAGTGCATAAAGGCATTATAGAGGGCAAGGTAAGCCTCGAGGAATAACATGCGGATAAGGGGGCATGTCGAACACAGATATGAGGCAGTCTAGTACGACAAAGAGGAGGACTATATGAATAGGTCATTGCAAGGTTGACTACAAGACCGACAGCCCTGATAAATCTCTAGCTAATACTCAAAAGTGAGCAGTGTATATTAAACGAAGAGGCGTCCCCGTGAATCAGATCGGAGTCGTGTCATCAACCAAATCAACGTCATACTCTGCATCATCGCTAACATCAACAGGCAAAACAGCACGCAACACCTTCCCCTCAAATGCCGGAATAACGGCCTTGTTGATATCAATCGTCACCCGCTTCGGAATTCCAAGGATCGCGTCCTCATTGTCCCCGGCTTCATCGATGGCGTGGAGGAGGAAGGCCCATGTTTTCAAAGTGTGAGTAGAATATTCGTCGCCTGACATCGGGCAGGAGATTTCCGCGTGGATTTGGTAGGGTACGGTGCAACCCAGCTGGTGGAGCATCGACCAACTGACGAGCTGTTTTTAAGGTCAAGGACGGGGGTATGAGTATGGGATGTTTTGAAGATGGGGGTGTGTGGGGAGGGTTGTTGACGTACCATCGAGATCCAGTTCTGCAAGTGCTCGTAGTCGAGACATTGAAGCTTCCACAACCACGTCTTCCCTTCCTTGACATGAGGGTGCTGACTGAAGAGCGACGTCATAGCGACGAAGAGAATGTATGCGTAAATCGATTTGATGGTGTTCAAGGACGACTCCTCCCTGTCCGGGACCATGTAGAGATCGATTGCAGTGAACGTCGCGCCGTCCATGTTCTTCAAGTACATCGTTCCATGGGGTCGTTCACTTTGCGGCGCAAGTGCACGAAGAAGGTCCTCATCCGCGGGTTGTCGGAACCAGAGTTTAGGTCGAGCATTCATGACGTATTCGACTCGTTCTCGCAGCTTGCCTTCGGACATAGGAGGAGCGCCGATTAGCTCCAGGTCCGTGGGTCGTGGAGGCATAGTACAGGAGCTAAACTCGGGCACAGGAACAGTATAGATGAATTCCTGGATGGGGATGTTGGCGAACTCTTTGGAGTTGAGGCGATACGCAGCCTTGATGAGCTCGGCAAGAACCGTTTGGCGGTCCGCCGTTGGGGAGATGTACGCGGCCCAGTGGGTACCGTTGCCCTTGGATGTTTCCACGATGGCTTGGAAGTTGGGAAAGAAATGGTAGGCAAGGCCATATCGGGTCTTGTGCTCGGGAGCGATCTGGTTGAGCTTGGTCCAAAAGTAGTCCTTATCGCTAGACTTTGCAAAGTAGACGTATCTGGCGGAAAAAAAAGCGTAAGCTTGAGATCGCAATTCGTAGAAGCGGTACAAGCAACTCGACTGACTGGATATCCTTCCAAGTAGAAGGCACGGCTTCCTCCAAATCAACCGTAGCAAAAGACTTTTCATCCCAATGAACGATTTCCCATAGCGCGTGCTTGCTAGCTTCGTACAGCTTCTTGCTGGTTTCGTTAACGCTAGCTAAAGAGCCCGCGCTGAAGCTGTTCTGCAAGTTGTCTGCGACGAGCTTGAGGACGTCGATGGGGAGGTCTGTGAGGTTGGTCTACCAGGGGCGGTATTGGTGCGGGATTAATTGCTGTAAGATACTCCAGTTATGCAGAGGGACTCACAGGAGTTTGAGCGGAAGGCATTGTTTCTTGTTGACAATAAGAGATTCAGGCGGTGTTATGGAGTAGACAAGTGTTAAGTTGATAGACTGAAAACAAGGAAGTTGCTGAACGGACAAATGATCGCTGGGTTATATATGTCGTCGACGAGGGTAAACAGGTATCCTCTTGCTCGACAGCGTTGTTCAGCTGTTGCGAGAGAGGACACGTCTGCGTTGAAGAACAATGCGAAAGTTGTTGAATCCGGATCATGGCGTATAGTAGCTGGTTGATAAGGATTGCGAAGCGTTTGGACAATAGAAATTTGGACAACGAAGAAGATGGTTGTTTCAGCACTGAGACAGTCTGTGCACAGAAAAGAAGAACAATGAATGAACGATGAAGCGAATCGGGCGCACTTTCACCCGTTCGTATCTTGGGCTATTATCGCGATGCTGCGATGTTGCTAACATTGTCAATACCTGACGTTCCTGCTGCAATTTGCTGTATCACAGGCGCAAGTTGCCCAAAGTCTGGAGGAACTCGAGAAGTAACGACCTGCGCTTTCATTATTCTTTGCGGCCTGCCTTTTGGAAACAAAATACAGCCCTACTCGACGCACTGGTGTAAAGAAAGATGAATGGCAAGGACGCCGTGCCATTCGAAGGCCTGTGGAGGATGAGCATGCCGCTGCGCTTTGTGCTCGCAACTGTAGGCCCCCAAATGTTACGACCCAAGAATGACGACCAATAGCACCTTTACAGCGATTTCTTTCTACTGCTGCGCTACAGTACGTGCCTTTGACAGTAGTAGCAACTTGTACCTGTCTAACTGCTCCGAGTCTGTGCTGATTACAAGCTACTAATCAGTTCGCCAGATGTGCTTGATGAACGAGCGCGGATGGCCGCTGGGGCGAAGGTCGCGTGCGAACATCGCGTGCGAACATCAGTTGCAACGATGGCCTCAGAGAAATGGCTGACCTTGCGACACTATTGTTTGTGGTGGACATTTCGCTCGAGAGCGCAATCCATGGCGTTGTCAAGAAGATGATAGCCAAGGGGATAAAGATGCACAATTCGAACAAGCGGGAAGAAGGGACGAGCAAAGGTGAAAACGGTGTGTGAAGTGCGGGAGACGTGGAAGGTGCTAGCTTGAGACTTTGTTACGTGAACCGATGTTATGACATTTCCATCTTTATCTCCCATTCATAACTCTGCTATAGCGTCTTTAAACCCATTTTGCTACTGCGCCAATATACGTCCTTTTGAGAACAGCAAGTTGTATCAAGCGCCTAGCTTCTCCGAGTGTTATCGGACACTCCTTTCTAGATACCTCCTTGATCTACTTGCGCCTCTGACCAATCCAGCAGATCTAGAACATCCTTCAAATAGCGACGTGTTAAAGTCGAATGTGACACTCGCAAAAAGGTGCCTCGAATGGCAGGTGGAATCCAAAGAATCTGTTCTCCTCGATGCCAGTCTTACGCTGCGACAACCCCAGCGCCTTGACCGGGACCTGGCGACGGAGAGACTGTCCTCCTCGTTACTCTGACAAAGCTCTACAAGTGGTGCTGTATGCCTCCCCGACATCCGCCAACAGTCAAAGGTATTCAAGCCGTATTCACATTTTGTCCCCGCAAGAGCGACACCAGGTCCTGGAGGGGCTCTGCAATCCACTGGTGTGGCATAGACGTGCGGAAGCCCTCTCTTTATTGAGGTACGCCATCGTGTCGCTGGCCAAAGCGAGAAAGCTTGTTCGCTCACTGAAGAACGAACAATGCCGGGACTCGCGGATCGAACGTGCGATCCGACATTCAGATCGTGCGTGGGCAAAATTCCGGATGGCATTCGCACTACAGAGCAGAGACGATGTTGCGAGAGACGGAGCGCGGACCGGAATGTCGCAGGGAGACCAGAAACGCAGACAAGCTGTCCATAACGCGTTGTCCGCGTTGAGTGATGCGAGGGAACAATGCGTCAGTTCGAGTAAGCCGCGGAATGCCTTTCTTCACCTCGTGGGCCAGATAACTGAAGGTATCAATCAGTCCACCAGATGCACTGGTTAAACGACCAGGGATGGCCGCTAGGAGAACGATCATGGGCAAGCATGGAATGTGTAGATAGCCTCAAGGAAATGGTTGACTTTGGAGACTTGTTGAAGATGGTGGACAGCTCACTCGAACCCGCAATCCGCAGCGTCGTCAAGAAGATGGTGGCGAAGGGGATAAGGATGCACGAGCCGAACAAGCAGGAAGATTGGACGAGCAAGGGCGGGAACGATGTGAACGGTGGTGCGGAAGCTTAAGGCGTGGAAAGTAGTATCTGGAAACTTGTAACATGAACCGATGTAAGGTATATCGACTTCGCCTATCCTTGTAAATCCTAAGTAGGGTGGACAGATACAATTCCATGAGCACGAATGGAAAGAAAGCGAGAGGCCATGGTGATGGCATGGTGATGGTGGTCAACTTAAAAGGTGTATTTGAACAGATAGAGAACCAGTCCTTTGTCAGATGCGACCAACTCAACCCCCACTCTCTGAGAAAGGTCACCTCGATCAATGGCCGTGCCTCCACTTTGCCCCCGCCGCGGCCGACTCGCTTGGTCAGCTGGAGGAATTGAATCAAACTTCGAAATTACCTTATTCCTTCCTCCTTGACTTTATTTCCCATCTTCCACCACCTCCCCCTGCAACTCACACCATGATGCCCGCCACCGCAGAGGGCAATCCACTGTCTCCGGACTCTCAGGCGTTCATGGACATGCTCGAACGCCACCTTTCGGAGCACGACAGCGCAAGTGCTCCATCGGGTAATCGAGAGGCCTTGGTCTCCAACGCCGCTGCCTTTCCGTCGTTTGCAAGTGCCGCAGGCAATGTATCCTACCAAAACACCAAGCTTCCTCCGCCTCCTTCTCTTCCGCAGCCGCAACAGCAACAACAGCAAGCACAACAGTCGGCGCCGTCTCCACAGACGATGGCGGCATTGATCAATATCCTTCAGATACAGGCTCAAGCACAGGGCATGAATCCACAAGAACAGCAGAGACATCTCGTCAACGTTCTCAATTCCTTCCCGAGCTCGGTTTCATATAATCGAGATCAACAATTGTCTCCGACTGGAGCCACAATGCCGGCCACGTTCAACCGACAAAGTCTTCCGTCACAGCCTTATAACACTTCCGCGCTCCTTGACCATCAACAGCAACAACAACAGCTGAATCCATACCCTTACCCTGGTGTCGACACGCCTGAACACTCCGGACCAGGATCGACGAGCGCGAACGGTGACTCGGGGAAGAGGGCCTTCTCAGCCGGTACCGGAAGCATTGACTCAAACGGGAATACACCACCAATAAGTTCACCTGACGCTATCACTCACGGCATTCCTTTCGCCGCGGGGATAAGCCGTGATGACAGGGACGCTGTGGAAAAGCAACGAAAAGGGTTGGAGAACGCGTTGGAAGCGCAAGCGAGGAGTCAGTTGGAAATGCTTGATCGTCGATGGGAAGCTGGAGCGTTAAGGGCAAATGACACGGCTGCTTCTGTTCCTTTTCCTGCCGTTGGGACTGGTACTGGTCCAGCTGTCGCATCAAGAAAGCCCGGTAGTGGTTCATCGGCGAAGACGACGATGTCGGATGGTCCGCTAGTGAAACGTAAAGCCGGAGACGAGGAGATTGAGGGACATCAGAGCCATCGTAACCGGCCCGCTGGTGAAGCCGGTGACTCGAATGAAGATGGTAAGTCGAATATAGAGAATAAATTAGGCATAGGACAAGCGCTAATTTATCGGAGTTTTGGTGAACCAGATTCTGAAGCGGACGACCATGAATCGCCACCCAAGAAATCTAGCAGTAAACGTGCGGGAGGAGCGGGCTCACACAGTCGACGAAAATCTACTGCCGCTGGTGATGCTGCAGCCGGTGGAAAGGGGGACGAGGGTTTGGATGAGAAAGCTTTGAAGCGGAAAAACCAGAATCGAGCTGCTCAAAAGGCGTTTAGGGAAAGGAGAGAAGCGCGCGTCAAGGATGTATGTTTTCTTCGTTACCTCTACGATTCGGTATATCGGCTGGTCTCCTTACTAACTGCATATGTGGTATTTACCTCTACATAGCTCGAGGACAAGGTTGGCGAGCTGGAAGCCAAAAACGCTGGACACGAATTCGAAAACGAGAATTTGCGTCAATTGCTTGCCAAGTTGCAGCAGGAGAACATGGCGCTGAAGAACACAGCGTTTACATTTAGCATGCCAATGCCCAACATGCCTGCTGCAGCTGCTGCCACCGCGCCTGTAAAATCTCAATCACCTCCAACGCATCCTGATCAGTCCTTTGCGACCGCTGAGGCGCTGCGTAATCTGGTAGAACGTTTTTCACCGTCTCAGCAACAACTTCCACCATCGCACCCTCTCCAGCATCGCGGGGACTCAACATCCTCGTCCGCATCAGGGATCAGCAATACCGTTCGTTCTGGTGGTTCGACTGGGCCTTCCGGTTCAGGCTCGACAGCGACAACGAGATCGCCTGGCGAATTATCTGCGCCGGGATCAGCGTCTGTATCGCCCCTTGGAGCACCAGGGAATAATGTGTTCAATCCGGAACCGTTTAATGCATTCGCTTCGACAACATCGACCGGTCAAGGTTCAGCAAATGCCTCACAGTCTGTCCAGCAGCAGCAGCAGCAGCAAGGATCGTCGTCGAGGAATGCCGTGTCGCCTATGGATCAAATCCGTAGACAAGGATCCCAAGGCAATTCATTCGCACAATTCGCCGCTGCTGTCGTCGACTCAAACGTGCCTTCCAACCAGAATAACTTCCAACATCGTGCGTCCGCGTCGCCTACCGTCAATCTTGACCAGAACATGACGTCAATGACGGATTCGAACAACGCTCCCGCGGGAGGTGCCGCTGCTCCAAGCGGCAACGAGATGGACTGGCAGAATCTGCTCAACAACAACTTTACCATGTTGGCGCAGGCGCCAGAGTTCATGTCGTTCAGTGATGATGCTGCGTTTGGAAATTTTGCTGGATTCTCGGATATCTGGCCGGGATTCAGCGGTCAGGATTTCTCGGCGTTTGAAGCGGCTGAAGGGGAGACTGGTGACGCCGGTCCTTCGAGTGATATGAATATGGCAGGTATCCAGTCGACGTTGTTGGATGGTCCAGCTGGAGGGGCATCCAATCTAAATCAATTCAACACTCTTCAAACAAAGTCGTCCACCGCGGATGATGCTTTGATGAATATGGCCGACGACAACATGGAGGAATTCCTGCGTAGTCTAGGAGCTGGCGGTTCAGGTATCGCCGACGATGGCTTCGACATGAACTTCATCGACCCCAGCTCGGATGAAATAGGCGCTGCGACCGTGGACAGTAGTGGTAATCTCGGATCGGACTTGTACAAGCAATTCACCAGCTACAAGAGTAGCCCCGCTGCCTCCAACGCGGGTGGCAGCTCGTCGCTCTCGAGTGCGCCCTCTTCCATATTGTCCCCCAGCAACTATTTCACCACTAGTCCAGATCCGTCATCCGCTTCGAGTATATCGGCGCACAACAACCAAAGCGCACTGCTGCCCAACAGCCAAGGGTCGTCGTCTGAATACCCGGAAAAGCAAGTTTCGACAAGCAGCAATAATGAATCAGCGTTTAGAGTGGGCACGTTTGGCGGAGGCAAAGTATCAGATTCTAAGCCGGCGATGCTGAGGAGAGATGGATCAGTCGTGACTTGTGACAAAATGTGGGAGGTTGTTGCCACCAAGATTCCTGTAAGCAATTTTATTCGCGGGTCCGTCGGTTGCGCCAGGTTACTCACAGCTTGTGTATTCATGCAGATTAACAGCGGGTTCGACTTGGATGATCTTTGTGATCGGTTCAAGCAAAAAGCCAAGTGCACTGGACGTATGTATAATACCCGCCTTTTCTCCACTCGTGCTTACACTGACTTGATCTTCTCGCATTCTTTCTGATATGGCAGAGGGTCCTCATTTCAAAGAGGAAGAAGCTGACGTGATCTTGGCCGAGTATGCTGCTGAGCGTCAACTCAAACAACAAAAGCAACATCAACAGCAACAACAAGCGGCAGCCATGGCCAATCCATCCCAGTCGGCGATGACCAACAACGCCATGTTCTTCCAGTAGACTCGTCCAACTGCCTCGTTATCAACCTTGAACCGACATTTATACATCCATGGACCCTTTTTCGTATATCACTCTGAACGACTAACCTTCGCGATCGTGTGTTGGCGTTGGCTTTCTTCCCTCTTCTCTGTTGTGTTTGCCTCCGGTCATCGCTTTTCATCTCTCTTAGTTCTCGCAGCCCGCCTTTGTAGTGGCAGTATTGTATCTGATTGTAGTTTCCGTAAACCTTTTGTAGACTATTGTAATCTGTTTTGCTAGCTATATGACAACATGACCGAGATTGCAGCCTTCGGCCAGACTGGAGGAGGATGAGCGAATGAAAGAGGTGATAAGAGATGCTGATAGTTCACGTTCATGTTGGAGTCTCGATCTATTGACATCACCTTTCGAATATTGCCAAATTTATCGCCACTCATCGCTCGAAGTCCCGATCTACTGTACATTTGAGTTTCTGTCGAGCAGCAACCATAGGTGCAGCGCCAGTAACACATGAAGCGCTCGTTGGGTGGAATGAGAAGAGTTGCAGTCCTACTTCGTCCGAGGAAATGACAGCAGATGTATTACCTGATATCGCGTTTAGTACGTATACACCCATCGTTACTCACCCACCATGCATAGTCCCACACTGTGGAATTACCAACCTCATAAATAAATTACACTGTAAAGTGCTTGGTGAATGGCTATTTCCTTCCTTTTATAGCTACAGTATATCCATTCACAAGCCGACGAAAGGTCGACGAAGGGTTTTGGAGACCGCATCACCCGACAACGTGGTCAATACTGAATGCGGAAGGACAGCTATCAGCCTCCGGACAGGGTACAACAAGCAATGCGAGTAACAGAAAAGGGAACAGGTGAAGAACAGAGAACGAGAGAACAGCAGCTGACAGAGAAGGTGCGCCCGAACTACTTTCCTGACTCGAGCGCACCGCGCACCGCACTGCATCGCCCTGACTACTGACTACTACTGGTGGGCCGGGGATAAAATGACGTTGTTGTGGCATTCCCATTCCAGTATACCCCACTTGAACCACATGAAACACGGAAAACATGACGTCTCGTAAAACCCCTCTTCGTTATTGGTTGTTTACCTTACCCTGGGATATACCGGTATGCTCATTGGATGGCTGGAATAGCGTCTTGATATCACGAGGGAGTTTGAAAGTGGTTCCGGATATATTTAGTAGCTACCTCTTCTGTCCTTGTTCTTTGATTCCAGTTTTGAGGAGGCTGTCCAATCCATTCGTCGCGTGGTCACCTATATAACAAGTTTGTCTAGCTAGGTCCGTCGCTCCCACTACCTGTCATCTGCTCTGCGCTCATCACCTACCTACCCGCAATGATCGCTCACCATCTGATCAGATCTAGACCAACCACTACCTTCCGTCACCTCTTGCCAGCATACACAACCACCGTCCTCAAGATGTCCATGTCCTCCACCGCCGGCCAAGCAGCCCAAGGCCCATTATCCCAAAAGATCATCCACGACCACCAAGAACTGCACGAGTACTACGACAAGATGATCTCCTCCTCCGACCATACCATCAAGACGCAATACCAGAACCAATTCGTCTGGGAGCTCGCACGCCATGCGATCGCTGAAGAACTCGTCGTCTACCCGGCGTTTGAAAAGTACCTTGCAGACGAGGGCACAGCAATGGCGGATAAAGACCGCGCAGAGCACGCGGTCCTCAAGAAGGAACTATACAAATTCCAGAACCTCGCCTCTACGTCTGATGAGTGGGAACCCACGATCAAGCGCTTGTACGAGGATCTCAAGCAGCATATCGCGGAAGAGGAAAAAGATGATTTGCCGAAACTGGAGCGAGCGATTGGTGGCGGGGCGGGGGGAGAGTCCGAGGCGTTGGCTGCTAGTTTTGCAAGAACCAAGTTGTTTGTGCCTACCCGTTCCCACCCGAGTGCGCCTGACAAGCCCGTAAGTCTCTCTTCCCTTCTTCCCTTCCTCCCTTCTTCCCTTCTTCCCTTCTTCCCTTCTTCCCTTCTTCCCTTCTTCCCTCTTTCCTGTGCACGCTTCTTTTCCCCTCTCTTCCACCGTTACCTGCATCTCCAAGCCAAAACGGGTTCTCTGACGACCAACTCCTCTGGGAACAATTCGCGTTATAGCCGTTCGAGACCGTCGCTGGCCTCCTCGCTGCGCCCATAGACAAGCTCGGCGATATCTTCCGACAGTTCCCGCAGAAGCCCTAGTTGGTTGACTGGTAGTTACCGTCCACCGGGGTCTGTCAAGTATGGAGAACGGTGAGATGAAAGACGAAGAAGTAGAGAGAAAGCGTGTTTGTTTGAGGAGATCGAAACGTTGTATGAACTTTGTATGATAATGCTGCTGATTGACTGTTCATTGATGTATGTAACAACGTCGACAGCTTATAGGACTGTAACATCCTTTGTCAAGAGGCGGCCTACATAAGACCAGCACGCCGTGCAATTGCTTGCCCATCAACATACAACTCGGAATAGCAGAAAACCTACTCCAAATCCTGAGCTGCCGCCGATGTAGAAACCACCAACGCTGCTGCTGCATCCTTCCTCCTTCGTTCCTGCTCTTCATGCCGCCGCTGCAACACTGCTTTCGCCTTGTAATACTTTTTCCGTTTGAGCAGCGCAGTCGCGATCCCCATAAACGTTCGTTCGTTTGGTTCGCTGGATACACCAGTACGAACCCATTGTCCCGGCTGTTGCACACCGTCGACGGCAGCAGTTTCTGGAGAGATGGACACAGGACCGTCGCTCCGCTGCTGCATCCGATCGAGGATCCCATGAATGTCCGCCATTTTCCGCGTCTTTGCGTATTCAACAGCCACCACGCTCCACCCCTGCACTCCGACCTTACACCCTTGCCTTTCTTCCAGCCTCGAACACCACTCTTCCGCTGCTTTTGCACCAAAGTTTCGCGCGCAGAAGAGGATAAAGGGGAGGTGGAGTACTGGGTCTGCTGTGCCGGATGTGCGGGTACCGATGGAGGAGAGGGAGTGGAGGAACTCGGTGTGTAGTGCTGCAAGCGCGTGAGGGGTCGTTGGATTGACGAGGTGGATGAGCGAGGGTAAGACCGCTGCAATGATTTCCCGAGACGGGTAGAGTTTCCGGCTATTAATCCGCCGAGTCGGCTTGGTCGTGGTCACAATATCGGCATCGGCATCGTCGACGTTGTCGTCGGCCGCGCCCACGGAAGAGGTTAAAGGCAGCCTGATCCCCTCGAAAGGCAACCCCACGGCATAAAACCTATCCCTGAACACCTTCAAAGCATCAACATGCCTCCCCTGGCCCCTCATCCGCATAATATGGGCCATCCACCAGAACACTGCCGTGGTCTCATTCGCATTCCTGGTCAACGAGCTGCCTGTCCTCGTCCAGGTGGAGGTGTTGGTAGAAAAAGGCAATCGGATGAACCGCTTTTCGAGGCGCGAGATCAAGGTGTACCTCCCTTTCTGCTCGAGTGTGGACAGGAGGTCGACTAGATGACGAACGGGTTGTCGGGATCGGGCGTGTGCGATACGTATAGTTTGTTGCGGGAGTGCGAGTCCGTTGAGCGGTGCTGTGGGCGCTGATGGAGTCGGTGCCATCATTGTCTCGTCGGAGGAAACCGGTGTTTCTTCTTCCGAAAGGGTATTTTGTGGCTGCTCTTGAGGGAGTTGCTTGAGACGAGCCTGCAACGCCTCTACCAACGCGCTTTTCGTTGCTCGATCCCACACAACACCCGCTTCTTCTCCCGCCTGGAAAATCATCTTTGCCTCTTCTACAAATTCATCCCCCTGGAGCACTGTCCGAAGGTGCAGGTTCCTCCACTTTGTAACTTGGGCCACCACGTTCCTCGCTCGTCGTTCACGGAGCTGTTGTTCAGCGGTCACGGTTTCCCCTTCCCGCTGCACTGGAAGACGAACAGTGGCCGCCGCAAGGTCGGGTGTTTTGGTGGAATAAAAAGCAGCCATCTCATTAAGCAACTGCAACGACTCTACAGGCCCCACACAGATCGTGTAATGCCTAAATAAGACAGGAACGAGCGCAGGTGCCCATCCTCTTTCCGCGGCAAGCAGCATCAACTCTTTCAGAAACTGAAAATCCGTGGGCCATCGTTCGATTACGATCTCTAATAGCGGCTCCAACGCTGCGAGATGAACGTGCCGGAATTGTTTTGTAGGTGGGAAGGCATGCCATCGACGTAACCAGGTCATGGTGTCTGTTTTGATTTGAGAGTGTATGCCACGGCGTCGGGCTTGGTAGATGGCGGCATCGAGGTATGCTCGGTGCGGGAGGATGGGGGTACCGAGTTGTGTGAGCTCGTCGATGAGGCGATGTGCAGAGGCAAGGTCTTTATCTATACGGATGAGCTGGTGGACGGCTTGACATGGTGTCTTGTTTGTCCTTGTTCTCGTCCGTGTGGTGGTCGTCTTCATTGGTGTCGAACGGGCAAGGTAGGTAACAGGTGCGTGTGGCGGGTGCGGTATCGGTTCACTTGAGGGGTGACCATGCGCGAGGATGGTAGGCCATGCGGCGGTGAATGGTGTGCGTTCTCGTGCGGGGAGAACGACACGGCGGTATTCCTCTGATTCGGGTTCAAGGAACGATACAGACGGTTCTACCGGGGTGTACCCGTCTTCATAGAATGACTCGGATTTTGCGGCTGCGGCTGCTGCTGCAGCTGCTGCTGATGTCGTTGGAGGAGATGTCTGGATGTACCGTGCATGCAAGGCGAGCGGCAAGACCGGTGTTGAACGACGTTGACGTTGTCGTGAGAACGTCGTCGTCAACTGCGCGACGAGTGTTTTGTTTCCTGCCATTCCATAAGCGAGACTGAGGGAGACAGGGAGAGTCAGCAGAGTCATCGAGGAGTGAGAGGGAGGGTTGGCTAACCTGCGAGAACACAGTGAATGGTTGTTGATTTACTAGAGAGTTAAAAGAAATGTAGCAAGACGTTGCAACCAGTCTCTATACTTAGCTTGACCGTCCAAAAACGCAAACCCGAGCCTGAGAATAACACGTCATTTACAATCAACCCAATCCAGCGAGACCATTGGACACCTCCGGCTCCTTCCCGACTTGATATTCAACGTTTACCCATCTTCCCCTTCTTCTACTCTACATGACTGTCAAAGAGCATCCCTACATACACAAAGATGGTCCACCAAATCACCCGTACAGCCATCACTCGGTCATCTCGCTCGGCGGTCCAGGCGACGAGGAACATCTCTTCCTCTCGGTCTATGCGAGCTGGACATGCGGAGACTGCTCATTCCGGCTCCAAGTCGGCCAACACCAATGAATGTGAGTTATTAGGGTTGAGCAGCGCAGGGAGAGAGGTACGGGAGTCGGACGGAGCGGATGATGGACGGATGAATTCCCGGTCGCTTTGTTCTCGTCTTCTCGGCTGACATTCTCGCTGTCACCTTTTTGCTGCCCTATAGCGTTCATGACATCCACATGGCGAAACACCGCCATCGCTACCGTCCTCGCATTGGTAGCATACAACACTCTCCCCTCTCCTCCATCAAAAGCGACCTCTCCATCAACCGACCCGGAATACAACACCTCAACTGCCGCAAAGTTGCCTATATTCTCCAGAATCCTGGCTAGTGTGACACCTGAAGCAAAAACATGGACAGAGAGGAATGAAAAGCATTTAAAGTTGACCATGGCAGCGGCGGATGATAGGTTGTTGTTCCAAGAGGCCGAGAGACCGAGGATTCATAGGTTGAGGAACCCAGGGTGAGTTTTCTTGCGTGCGCCTTGATGTTTGGACGAGCGGATTGGACTGGCGAGGAGGGTAGAGTGGAAGAGGAGACCGCCTGAGGGCCAAGCGCGGGATCGACTCGAGGTGAAGCGAAGCTTTCTTGTCGAGAATGATTCTCTGTTTTAGCGCGATGTATGTCGCCCGAGTGTGCAAGCGCGAGCGTCAATGCCTTGTGTTTCCGAAGGTAGCATCGGCTGCCTTGACTTTGAATCAGTGCCTTTCCGGGTCCGGATGCAGTACGAGGGTGGTTTGAAGAGTCGCTTGAAGGCCATGGCGTATGTAGAAGGGTCGATACAACGAGGCCTTCTCTTGCCCTACCAGAGCTCGAACACACCCCTTTCTTACCAACCACGACAACTAACTCCTTTCCTCCCCTTCTCGGTGTATGAATAGCATATTCGAATCCGTCTCACCCAACTGTATCCCCGTCGGGGAAACGATCGACTTGTCCGACCTCGTCGTCAAGGGCGACCAAACGCTTTCTGCGCAAGTCGGTTCGCAAAAGTAGGACAATGGTTCGTTTCGATGTGACGTGGTGGGCCGAGGAGGATCGTAAGAAGTGGAGGAGATGTATATGATTGGCTAGATGGGGCGAATGGGCGGAGAGAAAAAACAATTGAATCTGCTTCGCTTGAAATCGTGCCTTCCCCGTTCCGTTGTGCACTCTCCCCGGCGGACGATGGGGGTCCTGTTGCTGTTGCTACTGCTGCAGAGGGAGCAATTCGTGGCGAAGAAGTCTGGTCTGCGCTTCTGATGTGAATGGCATCGAGGCGGATATATCCATGACGCAATGAAAAGAAAGCACGTCTGGAGGCCTGTTGATGAGTATACCACCTCGCTCCGCGTGCTCGTTGTGCTAGGTCATCGTAGTTAAGGATTCATCACTACCATCCATCCATTTTTGCTGTTGCGCTATAGTATATCCGTGTAAGAGCACATAGGTTGTGCCACGTGACTGGCTGATTGGTGGCGTAGACGTTCCTCCTTTCAACGTGCCTCCTCCTTGGAGGGCTGACACAGGGATCAAAGCCAGCAGGACATCCTCCAAATAGCGACGCATCGACTCGTAATCCGTGACAGTCTAACTTTGTGGCCTCAAACGGATCACGGAGGAGACTCAAATAGTATAATATCGCACATCACAAGAGCTATCGGAAGTTCTGCCTTCTTCGTAAAACGCGACGATATCCTAGCCGGGATGTGGCGGGAAGGAAACAGTGCTTCGCGTTATCCTGACGTGGCTCTGCAGCTGGTACCATATGATCCCCTGATAACGACCGCTGGGATATATGTGTATACATACACTCATCGAGTCAAATCTCTGCGGGAGCAGCAAGACCTCGTTGAAGGTCTCTGCAACCCGCTAGTGTGGCATCGGCATCCGGTATCTCATTCTCAACTGAAGGCCGCTTTCGATCCTTTGGAGAAAGCAATGAAGCTTGTTCGTTCACCACAATACCAGGACTGTTGGGATTCGCGGATCGAACGTACGATCCGGCATTCAGATCTTGCCTGGGCAAGGTTTCTGACGGCATTCGCACTAGACAGCACAGAAAATGTGGCGCAGGACGGTGCAGATACTGGAGTGTGGCAGGGAGACAACAGACGCAGACAGGCCGTCCACAGTAGACTCACCGAGCTGGGTGAATCAAGGGACCGATGCGTCAATATGAGTAAGCCGCAATTTCCTCTCTCACCGTCGCCCAACTGTGCTATATTCAGACTGCCAATCAGTTCAACAGATGTGCTTGATGAACGAACGTGGATGGGCTTTGGGGAAAAGGTCGTGGGCCAGTATAAAAGGTACAGAGAGCCTCAGGGAATTGGCTGACTTTGCCGTCTTATTGTCAATGGTGGACTTTTTGCTTAACCGCGCAATTCAGGGCGTTGTCAAGAAGATGGTCGCGAAAGGGGCAAAGATGAATGCACGAGTCGGACACGCGGGAAGAAGGGACGAGTAAAGGCAAGAACGGTGTGGAAGGTGCGGAAAGCTTGAAAGGTGGTATATTGAAACTCGTAATATGATAAGAACCGACGTTGTTAGATCTGACTCCCATCTCCCATTCATCGCTCTTTTTGTATGGCCTAAAAAAGCCTTTCAGTTGCATCGTCTGTCATCAGGTGTTATGCGGCCTGGAGGTCTCAAAGACCGCTTTGACAGAACTAACATCACTTTGGCCATCATAGAAATTGGCATAACGATACTACAAGTGGAATTCTTCTGAAATTGCCTCATCGCCCCTTGTACCTGCTTGATCACGAACCCTAGAGCGTCGCAAGTCGATACCGCCAAACGGAAGGCAAGCGAAAAGCGTGTTGCGTGCGGTCCTTGTATCGATCTCGCACAAGCCGTCTGAAGCTTGTTGACGTTATTCCTTTGCTATTGTGCGGCGGCCTGATCTGCAGCCATTACCAACGACCAGGTGGCCTGTAGAATATGTTCATTTCTTCTTCGGGCGATAAGACTCGTTCCGGAGATCTAGGGTTTCTTTTGAGTAGAGGCAAAGAATCATGTATATGTCAGTCACCTTCCCTTCGCCATCGCGCCTTTTGGCTTACCTGGAATCCATAAGCTGGGGATGGAGCATGGCATAACGGGTCGATTCATAGTCTTCAAACGATCGCAACAGAGTGGTTCTTTTTCCATTGTCTTTCACTTCAAGTCCATTCTCGTAGATTGTCAATGGCATAAAGAAGTTGCAATGCATAACAGCGTGACCAAATCGAGCAATGCTAGCTTTGAACTTGTTGGTAAAACTCATGGCGAACCGCCTAGCGTCGTCGTCACCTTCGCGCAGAGCTAGCACATCCAATTCTGTCGGTAGTTCGTCGAGAGAGTGACCATTGGAGTGATATCGCCCGTAAAGCAATGCATAGGCGTTCAACATGGTACGTTCGAAAGGATAAAAGGCTCCCGCACCGACCAGAGGATCCATTTTGATAGTCATTTTGTAAGCAGAAATTCCGCCCTTTTGGAAAGTCGCCTTGTTTTTCTCGTGTTCCACCATCTAAAGTGAATACATCAGCTCACTGTTCTGGTGAAAGAAGGCTCGAGACACGACTCACCGTGGTAACCCATTCATGAACTGATTCCGATTTCCCAACCCTTAGCTGAAAGTGCATCATCGGACCCTTGCGTGCGTTCTTGTCGTTGTAAAAGGCATTGATAAGTAGAAATAGGCGAAAGATGGAAAGCGTCAAGTCGCAATCTACACCAGCATCATACAAGAGATGGAAGCAGAGCATGCCGATGTTCGGAAATGTGAGTGCTGCAATGTTCCGATTGAGCTTGGACAGCTGTAAGGCTTGCTGAGAAGAATCGAATTTGGCGAAAGGAGAACCGGGTTTCTTGGCAGACCTTTGCAGCGTGACGGCTATCTGTGCCTTCCCGCGCCAGACTTTCGGATCGTGGTGACTTCGAAAGTCGGGTAGAGGCATCTGCTGCAACGACTTGTAAGCCTTGTGCTGGTGGGACGAGATTCTGACAGCGGGTTCGATGGAGCAAGAGTCGAGGATGAGTTTCTCCAGTACATGCGACGAGCTTCTGATATCGTGATCCAGGACGTTCCTCGCCGAGACCCATGCTACGCTAACAGGTTGTTTGTCACTGTAGGTTGTCTCCAGGATGAACTTGAGATTCGGGAACCAGAAGTGTGCGACGGCATCGTACGAGTTGGGGACGCTTTCTGGCGAAGCATCGAAAAGGGGTTTCCAGAACCACTGGTCCGCACTTTGTTTCCCGGAAAGACAAATGTAGCTGTTGCGCATGTAACAAGAAGGTCAGGACTCGAAGAGTGATTGAAGAGATGGACATACGTGATTAGCGGCAAGACATCGGCTTTCAAATCGGCAGATGAGATTGGGTTCCAGTCTTTTTCGCTCCACTCGACATGCTTTTCTTCGGTTGGTGATGGTGCAGACATTGTGTACGATAGGAGATGATGGATCGTTCGGACAATTTGGCGAGCCCAAATGCGTGATGCTGAGCCTTGATATGATGGACTGTTTTGCACCTTGACAGACGAAAGACGCAAGCCCATCAACACTTTCTCTTCTCCTCTCTGCCATCCTCGAGAAGCGGCGCCGGGGCAATAATAAGATGCACTGGCTCGCGTTTCATCCCTGGCTTTCCGACCGAAGCCCGGGGTGTTGTTGAATCAGGATACCATATAGCACAACGAGAAATGATACAACTAGGCTATAAGAGGTTACAAACGGGACTTAGTGCAAGTCGGCATTATGGACAAGCATTGTAAGGCGGAACGGGATTGTCAAGAGAATGATAGACAAACAAAAAAAGCCAGACGAAACACCGAGCACAGAAGGCAACGTGGAAACGGAAAGTATTCTGCGCTCTGCTGCGCCGTTTGTTGAACATGTAGTCTATTCCAAGCGAAGCCATCTGACGATCGATAACCGATACCCCCTAGATCATTCGTATCGTCTCGCGCTCCTGTCAGAACGCCATGCATGCCCACCTGTAGTATCCATGTACCAAATATGGCATCTCGTTTCGCTTCGGATAACAGGCCACGGAATGCTCTGATCTGGCTTGACGGATAATTTTCGCAGTTGGAAAGGTGCTCCTGTTGTGATGGTTGCTGCTGCGGAAAAGTGAAAGGTCTAGTCTGTTAGATGCCCTTGAGGGGATCTGTTGAATGGATGGATAATATCGATAGGTTGGGCGAAAATTGAAGCAAATTGTTCGAATACTTTGTAGAATGTTATTCCACTGGCTGCCCTGCTAAGTATTGGCGGACGCAGAATCAGAGATGGCTGATGAAGATGCAACCTTTAAGGAAGCAACGCGTCGACAAATTGCCGCTGAAGACTTGAATTTTCGATTTGTAGCCAACTGCAGCTGGGACTGCTGACCTTTGAACAAGTTGTCAGACTTCGAACGATATGCGTGACACAACCGAATGACCCATATCCTCTGGTATATGGGAAGCAGGATGCAGCTGCCATGATATGGGGTGGACCGTGGTCCCCAAACGCCGGCGGCCGTATATGAGCAGGGAGCACCTAGCTGAGAGTCACGTGAGATGGCAAAAGCTCGTACACAACCGTAAGACGTTGGGTAACTTCTTGGACAGACCGTTGTGAATAGTTCGCATCTAGATCAAAAGAACCGGGAGTCTTAGGAGCCCGTGAGTCAAAATGACGCTGTCGTACTTTAAGGTGCGATGGTAACCCAACTGCCATCCATAAGAAATGTGGGGCGGGGAAGGAGCCGCAGCAGACCTGAACTTCCGAGTTCAGGGAGCGCGAAACTTCTTGCTGCGCGGATGACATGAAACTTTTTTGTGTGTGTATCCATTCAGTCTTGTAAAGTGTAACAACTTTGCAAATCGGTCGCGTTGAATGCAGAACATCTCTATCATTCAA
The DNA here is from genome assembly GCA_030039215.1 of Naganishia onofrii. Taxonomy (NCBI): domain Eukaryota; kingdom Fungi; phylum Basidiomycota; class Tremellomycetes; order Filobasidiales; family Filobasidiaceae; genus Naganishia; species Naganishia onofrii. Next base: position 633,685 of record JASBWV010000009.1, read on the forward strand.
ACCTTTTATAATTACTTGACGACTTTGCTTGCGTTCGCCACTGGTTCCATTTGAATTGCTGGCGCTGATGAGCCTTCCTTTCTTCGATCTACCCCCTTTCAGCTTGCACAGGCGAAGACAAGAGGTCACTCGGAAAGCCTCTCATGCGCGTAGATCCGAGCGTTATATTAAACGCCCGGTCCTTGAAAACCAAGAACAGCCAAGGACACTCTGAGTCCAGCCCAGATTTCTCCTCCATGACGTCCTCAGACAACTTAACAGCAGCCTGGCGAGAAGAAGACAGTCCTTCTCGACACTTCGACTTAGCCCTTCAGCTTGTCCCTTACAGACGCAAAGCCGACAGCGCAAAGTCTGAGAGTGCACGAGATATGGATCCACAAGAGCGCAAGAACCTCATCACAGGTTTATCCAATCCGCTGCTTTACCATCGCCACTCACATTGTCTATCTCGGTTGCAAGATGTCATTCTTTCTCTTGAAACTGCGAGGAAGATCGCCCGCGATGCCAAATTGACAGAAGATTGGCAAGAACTCGTGGCGCTTGCAATCAAATGTGCTGAGAGGGCGTGGGAGGCTTTCATCAATCCTCTAGCGTGGATGAACCAGAGAAGGTATGTGGAAGCGGGCGATACTGGGGGAATGTGGAAGGAAGATAGGAAATGCAAGCTAGCCATAGAATATAGATTGCGCGAGTTGGCGAAATCGAAGGAGCGTTGTATCAGTGCTAGTAAGCCAAAAGTCTTCTTCTTTCGTTCGTTGCACTTGCGCTAAGCCTGTCGAGTAGTCCAACAGATGTGCTTGATGAACCAGCAAGGATGGACTTCGGCGGAAAGGGCGCTACTGAGTATGAAGGCGTATAACAACCGCCTTGCGGAGCTGACCGATTTCGCGACTCTGCTAATGACAATCGACAAGGCGCTCAAGGGCGCAATTGAACGGGTTGTCAAGAACATAGTGGCCAAGGGGAAGAAGATGCATAAGCTGAACGAGGGGAAAGATGGCGAGAGAATGAAGGAGTGAATGATGCTACTTGACAAAGGTTGTTGTCGACGACGTACTAGTACAGATCAATAACGAACTCTGCTGTCGCGTATTGCGATACTTGACTTCCATTTGCCATGCAACCGCCGCATCGTGTTGTACCGAAGGGTATGTTATTCGTTCTCCATCTTACCTAATGAGATACACTTGCAACTGTATCAGCGACACGCTCTGTCGCATATAGGCTCTGGCAAGCAATCCTTTATGTTGTATCCCTTTAGTAAAGGGGGCATCTCCCTTCTTGTGTACTCGCTAGACCGCAGCAGTTGAGCCTATGACGATCTATATAACGAAAGTCAGTGGCATACTAGCTGGGAAGAGTTCCGATCCTGAGTTCATACACACACTGCCCCGCTCCCTACCACTGCCCATAACAGAATGGCACCCATCACCGAAGAACAATCCGCCCGCGCACCTCGCACTCAGTCCAGTTCCAAACCCAAACCCAGTGCCAACGCCGCCAGAGCAGCATTCCGCATCGTCTTCCAGAAAGCGGGCCACCCTGTTGTCCCGCCTCGTCCTGCACCCCCGACTCCTTCCAGCACACGTCACAACCTCGCCGCCGCAGCGTCTTCCGACCCGAAAGCACAAGCCGACTTACGAGAAGCGTTGTCCAATCCTTTCTTGTACCAACGTCATGCACACCTTGTCGCGTACTTGCAAACGCTCATTCAATCTTTAGAAACCGCGTGTGCAATGGTACATGCCTATGCGCGAGGGGAATACATGACTGATGATCCGATCAAGTTGGCCCTCAAACGGGTTGCGGAGGAATGGAGTCGAGTGATTGTTCCGCTTCAGTTGTTGAATGGACCAAAGGTCGGCAAGGTCATGGGAGAGGTACCAGGTTGGGAGAAGGAAGAAGCCAAGAAGAAGGCGGTGGGACGAAAGTTGACGGAGATGGCGATGGCCAAGCAGAAGTGTATCGGTTCAGGTAAGCTCTTTCCATCCTTTTTTGGAGCCACTGTATTTTCCACTCGTTGATATGGATGTATCGAGCAGTAAAGAAACTTCAGTTGGCATACGAAGAAGGCTCGCAATCCGACTTGGCAAAGGCTGAGAAGACATTCGACGCGGCATTGACGCAGTTGATCGACTTCGCGACATTGGTGGCGACGATTGATCACGAATTGTCGATTGCGATCCAGTGTGTGGTCGTCAAGGTACTTGCCGAGGGTGATAAACTACAAGCGCTTGCCAACCGGGACAAGCAGAAATAAAGAAAGCCAAGTGAGGGAAGCAGAGAGCTACATGTATACTTAAGATGTCATTTTCAGCATGTTCACATGGTACATGATCGCCGAAGATCACGGCTTTGGATTCAACAACCGTCCTACGAACAGAGAATGAGCACACCAATACCTGTTTGTAGACGGAGGAGGTGAGGCTCACCTTCCATTCCTCCATGTATCATGACGACCTGTCCGGTAGTGTGCCCTGACACGCGGTTTGATGCTAACAAGGCGACCTGTCGTGCAACTTCTTCCGGCTCAGCGATCTTGTTCAGCGGCGTCCTTTTCAGGGATAACACTATGTTAGTCCCACTCTCACATAGAGCTGAAGCAGGGCAGACCCAAAGAACGGAACATACGTGGCAAGTGCCTGATATTTGATCCGCTCATCCTTCATACTCTCCTCAGCCATCTTTGTCCTCACCCACCCAGGTGCCACAGTATTTACCCTGGCTCTCGGGTGAAGTTTGACAATCTCGTTTTTCAGTGATAGTTGGAGACCGTGGGTCAGCGCTGATTTGGAAGCAGCGTAGTCTGCGTGGCCAGCTTCCCCGAATTCACCGGCTGGAGGAGGGTCAAGACAAAGATGAGGTCAAGAAGAATGTTGAGCAGAGATGAGACAGACAGACATACCGGTACTTCCGATCAACACGACAGCAACATTACGCATCCATTCGCTGTCTCCTCCCTGCTCCTCCTTTATTTTCGAGAGCCGAGCAAGAAACTGGCGAATGACAAGGAAGCTCCCGGTTAGATTGGTGGTGAGTGTTTCATTCCACTGCGTGAGTGACATCTTGTGTAGCGGTGCCGGAGTCGAGTTGTAGACGGCGTGATTAACTGTGAAAATGTTGCGTTCGTCAAGCGGCGAGGTATATATGGAAGAAAATGTTGACGCTTACCTACAAGCACTGACACGGGCTTGCCGATCTTTTCCTCTGCCTCTGCAAACATCCGCACCACATCCTCTTCCTTCGTAACATCCGCCTGTACACAAGCCAGTCGCGACTCTTTCAAAGCAAGGGCACACGTAACATTCTCCTCCAATGCCGCCTTGGTCGAGCGGTAGTGTGCTGAAACGAGGGCCGAATGACTTAGAAATTCAGTGACTGTGGCCAAGCCGATGCCTCCTGCTGCGCCAGTGACGAGGACGTGTACGTCGCGAAGATCGAGGTCCATGGTTTTTGAGGGAGAGTGGCGGAGATGTATACGGATGAACGTGTCCCTGTATCCTCTATTCACAATTGAATTGTCAAGTCACAGACAAGACAGTGAAGGGAGCAGGTGGTGACCGTGGTGAAGCTGGTGAAGGTAATGCGGAGGAATGGAGCACTCCGGGACTATTCTGGGCTGGTCGGCTGGGCAGAGAAGAACGCGGGCGCACCGTTCGACTATCTGGCAACTGGCAAGCGAGAACCTTATCACCCTGTCCTCCATGTCAAAAGTTGGCCATTCGCACTTGACAGGAAAACTCTTCCCTAGCAAGTATACAATACACCATGAGCACTCCCAACACAGCATCCGACATGCCTCAAATCCAGACCACCATCTCCCCCATCGACCAGAAACCCGTTCTCACTCGGCCGCTGCAGACCGAGGAACAGCTGGACCATGTTATCGCCGAAAGCGTCAAGGCGTACAAGAGCTGGCGAAAGGTGCCTCTGGACGACAGGTTGAAGATTGCAGAGCAGTGGATGGTGCGTTCTCCACCTTTTGTCCCCCATTGTGGTGATGGCCTCTTATACTTGCGTCGCGATGTAGACCGAGTTTGAAAAGCTCAAGGATGTTCTCGCTGAAGAAATCACACTGCAAATGGGTCGACCCATCTCGCAAACACCTGGAGAGATTACTGGGACACTCGGTAGAGCCAAGCACCTGATCAGTATCGCAAAAGAGAGTTTGGCAGAGGTTCCACAGACGGATACGGATACGGACGCGTTGAAGCGTGTGATCAGGAGGGAACCGCTGGGTGTTGTCGCTATCGTTGCGCCATGGAAGTAAGTTCATTCTCTCACGGAGGATGGCTTGACGGCTTGTATCAACATATGGCTTGAATCACTCCCAGCTTCCCCTACTTGACCATGATCAACTCGGTTCTTCCCGCCATCCTCGCCGGAAACACGGTCATCATTAAACCCTCTCCTCAAACACCCACACCAGCCGAACGTCTCGCCGCAACCTTCTCCGCTGCGGGCCTCCCCTCCAACGTATGCCAAGTCGTCCATCTGTCGCCGGCTAGTACATCCCGCCTTGCAGCAGACCCAAGGATCGGGTTTTTGAGTTTTACGGGGAGTGTACAGGGTGGGAAATCATTGGCCAAGGCAGCGGTGGATTGCGAAGCTTTCAAGGGCGTTGGATTAGAACTCGGTGGAAAGGATCCGGCGTACGTCAGGCCGGAAGTGGATGCCAAATGGGCCGCTGCCGAATTGGTCGACGGTAAGCATTCTCTCAAACATGAGCCCTCCGTTGAAATCTAAGCACCTCGCCTTGTCCTCCCCTCTTCACAGGCGCCATGTTCAACTCTGGTCAATCATGCTGCGGGATCGAGCGAATCTACGTCCACGCCTCGGTCTACGACACATTCGTGGAAGAATTCGCAAATGTGGCGAAACAGTACAAGCTCGGTGATCCACGGGAAAAGACGACGAATCTGGGTCCTGTCGTGAGCGTTGCCAGCGCGGAGAGGATCAGAAAGCAGGTAAAGGATGCTATAGCTGCTGGTGCGAAAGAGCTTGTTGGACAGGAAGGGTTCGAGGCGGAAAAGGAGGGAAATGCGTTCGTTGGACCGAAAGTGTTGGTAGATGTTACGCATGAGATGGACGTGATGATGGAAGAGGTGAGTGCAATTCCGGTATCGAGCATTTCATCCGCTGATCGCTTTTCTGGGATAGACCTTTGGCCCAGTCGTTGGCATCATGAAGGTTGAATCCGACGAAGAGGCACTTCAACTCATGAACGACTCACCCTACGGCCTGGTACGCCCCTACCTTCCTCCATCAGTCCGCTCATCCATAGCTGACATTTGCTCACCTCCCAAATTAGACCGCCTCCATCTGGACAGACATCTCCGCCCCTGGAGCGGCGGAAGCCTTTGAAATGTTTGCCCAGGAACTCGAGACGGGTACCGTTTTCCTCAACCGATGTGATTTCCTTGACCCGGCACTCGCATGGACGGGTGTGAAGAACAGCGGAAGGGGTGTCAGTTTGTCAAAGTTTGGTGAGTCGTCCCTGTGTGGGCTAGCTTCGGTGGACTGAATTACCGGATACTAATGCGCCGTCTGAACAGGCTACGATCAATTGACTCGACCGAAATCCATTCATATGAAGATCAAGACTGTGTAAAGCGGCGTGTTCGACATGAATGCATAGCTAGTCGAAAGGAGTATCTGATATGAATATAAAGGATGAACATAACATCGACCGGTCGCATGTCATCACGGTGGTTCATTCACAAGCTAAAAAGACCAGCGGGCATGCCCAAACAACACTCGAGCACATATCTATCTACCTTTCCACCTTATCCTCTCATCATCTCTGCCGTCTTCCATTGTATCCGATCCCTAATACCCCGAAGCCGTCCTCGGCCGGGTAACCTCGCGTGTCGTCTGCCGATAATGATAGAACCGACCATCATTACCTTGCCCCGTCGTCGCTGTGGTTCCCCCGCCGCCGCCGTTTGGCCGCACCTGATCTCCCGGCCAGCCGATCAATAAGAGTCTGGTTCACGAGCGGGAGGGTGTGAGCGTTCCGTTGCAGTGAGAAAGAAAGGGAAACAGGGGAGGGAAGGCGAGGCTTACAGCCATTGAATAATGAATATCGACAAGCCCATCCAGATTGCGCCGCTAAATCGGTAGATTGTAGGGAGAAAAGAGATAAGATTCGAGCACCAGAGTGGATGCCAAGGAATGGGTGAAACGTACCCGAGTTTGGGAGCGCTGTTGGGTACGCTGAGAGCAAAGCTCCGTTTCGCAATGGACCAACCGACGATGGAGATTGGCCATGCTACAGTGATCAACGTGGCCGAGGCGTACTATATCGGCGGCAAGGAGACACAACAAACAAGCATCAGAAAGGCCACGTAAATGGTTAGTGTTGTGAAACTCGATGCCCAAAACGAACTCACGCTCGACACATTAAAAAACGTTGAATTCGCAACCGCATTCAAGGCCAAACTATCATGCACCCACAACAGCGGAATCACACCCATCAACTGGAAGAACAAGAAAACGTCCAGTATCCCCCACAAGATCATGCCACTCGTCAACGGCTGTAACACCTGTACGCCGTATTCGTACCCCAACCGACTATCAGAGATGGTGGTGGGTGTGGCGAATCCGAATGCGCCAAAGAATAGGGTGTTGCGTGATGCGGAGAGAAAGTAGATCGATTTGATAAAGGGAGCGGAAAAGGTGATGAGGAGGCTGGAGGAAGTAAGAGCCGGGTTTGATACGGGGCCGGCGGAAGTGAAAGATCAGTCGGCCGAGAGAGTCCACCCTGAGGCACAATCGAACTCACGACATGAGAAACACGGCGAATGCGCCAACAAACAAGATCATCACATGCGCTCCATACCCGAGTCTTGTCTGTATCGCCTTGACTCCCGGCATATTGTGCAGCAGCGGTGGTGGGTAGTAGTCGCGGAAGGTATCAAGCTGGGCTGAAGAAGCAAGATGAAAACATGTCTAACCGATGATATACTGTTGGATGACTTTCTATTTTCCCCATTTTGTTTGTCCTGCGCCGTCAGCCAAAGCCGAAGGAAGGAAGGCAATCGGAATCGATGCAAAACCGAAAGGATGCCTAGTAAGAAGCGCGACATGATGAAACGCCGTACGTTCCAGGGGTAAACGTTTCAGATGCGTTGCTACAACTCGGTCGCAACGCGTTTGCCAATCATTTCATCAACAGCACGCGAGTCTACTAGCTACATCTTTTCGTTCGATGCTGGCGGGCCTGTTTCCGGTGTCAGTGAAGGACGAGCGAATATGCATACCCTCATACCGCACGTCTGAACACGTGTCTAGCTGGACAAAGCCGTCCGTTTTCCAGCTGACCATCACCATACACTGCGGACCTTTTATTGACCAGAAACAATGGCCTAATGCTCGGACGGAACCCAACCACAACACAGATACACGGTATTCTGCCCCCCAATCACCCAGATATAGCTCATTCACAATGCAATGATAGTCTGGTATCGATTCACCAGCCGCTTTACCGTCGAGACAAGACATCCTTTTACCTCTGCAGGAGCCACACGCAATCATCTCCTTTGACAAGATACCCGCAGGCAGGAGACTGTTACAGCGTCCGCAGCCCCAGCTTTGGCAGTCAAGGTATATGGCCAACCTCACCTCCAAGTCGCCAAGCGCAAACCCGCACCCAAGGATCTCGCTTCTTCAACTCACAACCAAACTCACGAACGATATACCGCAGGTACGCCGTGCAACGCCGTGCGTGCTCCTCCTTCCCCTGACTCGCTCAGCATCAGGACAAGCCGGAAGACACTGTCTTTCCAAGCCCCACCACGGCCACCACGCCACCATACCAGCATAAACCATGCGCTCGCAAACGCACGGCCATCGCCAACGACGCTCGTTTATCAACATATCACAGACACCATCTCGTGTCCTTCTCTTACTCATTTTCATTCTCTCAATACATGTGACGTTGGTGCGAGCGATGCCAGCTTCCGAGCCGAATACTGGTTTAAAGATTGAGCATGATGGTGAACAGTCGTCTTCGAATTCCACAGAGCCCATGATATCAGCTTCTGCAACGTCAAACTCGAGTGCGATCTCGTCTCACATGCCGATAGTGATATCGTCAGAGGATGTTGGATCTTCTACATCAGAGGTCTCACCGCCGTCATCAACAGAGACTGCTGAACCATCACCAACAGGGACTCACACATCATCACCATCAGATATACCACCATCTTCCACAACACAAGCTGCAGAATCATCGTCCGAGTTTGACCCATTCGCCATATTCGGTCAACCCACCGCGTCCTCCTCCTCATCTAGCCTCACCTCAACAACAACACCGACGAGCACAGACACCCAGAACAGCCAACAAAGCGCCTCCGCCTCATCTCCCGTCTTCGTCACCATAACCCACACACCAGCATCAACCATCACCCCACTCGCCGCCGTCGCCGCCAACCAAGCATTCGCCCCCTTCGTAAAACCTGCCGCCGCCGCACCCGGGCCAGCCGTCTCATACATCATCGACCCCAAACCCGCCATTGTCACCCTCCAAGTCGTCGATGGGAAACTCGTCCCCGCCGGCTCCGCAGCAACAGCATACGCTCTCGCCGGTCTCGGCGGCGTACAAGGTAAAGCCGTCGCACTTGGCACGGGCACGGGCGCGGAAGTGGGTGCAGACGATATCGTCAATGCAGCGCTAAACGCTCCCAACCTACACTATGTGAACCCACTGATGAACCTCGCAAGCGAGATCGTCATCCTCACCCAACCCAAAGACGCCGGGTGTAACATGCAATGCCTCCCCTTTCGTACCAACACTGTGAAATGTAACACTGATTTTCCGTTGCTCACCGCCGACTTGAAGAAATCCTCAACGACGACGACGAACGCGGCCAACCAAAAGACCAACACGTCGCTCACTGCTTGTATCTGTGAGCCGTTTATCCAGCGCGGGTCGTGTGAGGCTTGTTTTACGAAAAACAGCACGTTGGCGACGATGCCCCAGATGTCGTATTTCTCGGGAATAAACAGTCGCTGCCCGGTGATAGGTGAATCGTCGGTGAGTCTCTGTCTTTTTCCCATGCCCATCATGCTGTCATGGCGACTCACGGGAGTACTCCAGGCTGCATCCTCTTCCCGTGGTGCGCTTCCCAGCATTACCAACGATCCGGACGGAACCACCACGGCAAACAATGACCCTCTTCAAGGAGTCGATCGAAAACTTCTCGCCGCCGTATGTGACGGCACAGGACTCTCAAAATCCGATCCGAAAAGTAAGTCCTCCCTCCCTCCGTACAACTTCCCACCGTTCGTCCCCCCTGTTCCGTTCCCCGTGCTAACCCGCTGTATCATGCTGCAGCCTACGAATCGTGCAAGAACGGCCTCAACGTCGCCGCAATCCTCAACACGACAGACGACATGCTCCGCCAAAAGATCCCTGCATGGAAAGGTTCCCTCAGCAGCAACACTGTAACCTCCTCCAGCTCGAATGCCGCGAATGGCAATAACAAGACTAGGAACGCGTATTGCGACACTGTTCTGGAAAACAACCAATTCTGGTTCGAGACGTGCATTAGGCAACAGGGAAATGCTGCACTGGGTTCGTTACAGGGCACCATAGGGTTGAGTTTGGGCGTGGCTGCGATCGTCGTAGGTACTGGTCTCTGGCTATTGGCGTAAGAACAAACGAGAAGAGGAAGCGGGTCGGTCTAGAGACGATCATGTACCAGGTCGGTCGCGCAAGGGATCTTCAAGTGTATATCACAAGAGAAACGTGAGGGGAATAGGTCACTAAAAGCGTTGTACGCACAATATATGATACCGATGTTCGGAAACCATATCAAATGGTTATCCGTTTTCTACATGTCGAGCCCATAACCGATCGGATGGTCTAGTCGTCTGACGTACGTGAAGTTGATTCGCGTGGCGGAATGCTTCATCGTGGCTTGTGTGTCTAGTCAATCTCTCGAAAGATGGTCCGGTTCTCTAATCTGGAATTCCAAGAGAAGGGAAAGAAAGAAGACATCATCGAGGTGTATGAGGGTGAGGTGGACTCGACGGTGCGTCCCGCTCACACGCTCGATCGCTTGGGTGGGCGCTCTGACTTGTTGCTGGGAGCAAGCAACCTGGGTGAATGACTGAAGGTGAATAGGTTGTGTATCTGAATGTCGGCTCTCTGGACTTGTAACGTACCTGTATCTGACTCTACCAACTCGGGAAAAGCTCACATCCAGTCACAGCACTCTTACGGCTTGAAGGAGACAAGCACCGGGTCATTCCAATCCGACATCTGATACTTTCGCGACTTCCGGATAAGGTCGAGCTTTCCACTCGCCTCGTGATCGTTACTCGATAAAGAATTCACTTGGCACCTAACCGACGGCTGCGACATACGATAAACGTACCTAGCCCGGTCGAGGGAACCCCCAAGATGGATGTCAGGACCTATATCAGTGACAACGTGTTAAGGGTAAGTTCACCCATGTTTCACAGGCAAAACCGGCAGCGAGCTGACCCGTTGCCACTCTCATAGTTCTTCGGTGCTTCGGATGGCAGTACAGTAGATTTCATCCAGACCCTCGGTATGTAACGCCTTTCTTTAACCGCTTCGTCTACGCGGGCTAGACCCCTTCTTCTCTTCTAGCATCCTCCGCGAAAACGCCTAGCGATCTGTACCACTCCCTTTCCGCTAATGGTCTACCTTCGACGTCAGACGCACAAGCATTCGTCACCGAACTGCATTCTCTGATTCCGCGCAAGTCAAAGAGTACGAGTTCGAGTAGCAAAAAAGCCGCCACCGCCAACGGATCGTCGGGTCAGGGGACGCTTGTGAATCAAAAGTATGCGTTGATGCTCGATGACGACGATGATGGAGTGGCGGCAGCAAAGAAGAAGAAGAGAAAGGACAAGGGAAAGGAAAAGGAAAAGACGAAGGATGAGAGGCCGTCGAGGTCCGAGCGGGAGAGGGTGGAGGAAAAGGACGGAAGGAGGGACAAGGATCGAGACGGAGCAAAGAAAATTCAGAGATCAACAAGGAAACGAGAGGTCAATGGTGATGAATGGGTGAGCGACGAGGAGGAAAAGGAGAGGGAGCGAAAACGTCGGCGGGAAATGTCAGAGGAAGAACGGGACCGAGCGTACCGACGACCCCTGGATGGCGAGGAAATGCTCGAGGATGCTGAACGACATCAGCCACCCGCCGATGAAACGGAAGAAGAACGTATCGAACGTGAACGTCTGGAAGATATCGCCGAACGAGATGCCTTCGCCGAACGAATGAAGCAAAAAGACGCGGGAAACACGAAGAAGCTTGTGGTGGACCGAAGTTCGAAAGCTGCTGCCGAGGCTGCAGCCCGGCGTAGTTTAGCAGATGATAATGAAGCTCGACAAGCGGCCATGCCTGATATCAGAGGACGGTCTCGACAGGAATACTTGAAGAAACGAGAACAACAGCGTCTTGATCTGCTTAAATTGCAGATCCAGGACGAGGAGATTCTTTTCCGCGGGCAGAAAATGTCGAGGAGGGAAGAAGCGGAACATGAGCGAAACAAGGAATTACTCCGGATCATGGAGGAACGACAGAAAATCGACGAAGGAACAGACGGGTACATGCTTCCGGACGATTACATCACCGAACAAGGCAAGATTGATAAAAAGAAGAAGAGCAACGTGCTGTATCAGCGGTACGAAGAAAACAAACCCATCGACGGCCAATTCGTCACGGATATCGATCAATGGGAAGCTCATCAGACGGGAGCGAGCACGTTCAAGACGGGTGCGATGGACAAGATCGTTTTGGAAGATCAGTATGATTATGTAATGGATGAATCGCAATTCATCAATTGGATTCAGGAAGGAAGGGATGAGGCCGAGATGACGGAAAAAGATAGGGCGATGAAGGCGCAGATTGAAGAGCTGGAGCAAAAGTGTAAGTCGAGCTCGTTGGATAACGTTAATCCGCCATTCTGATTTAACTCTCCACCTGCCAGACTCCAAAATCGAGGCGACAAGAAAAGCATTACCGGTCTACGAATACCGTGACGATCTACTCGAGGCCATTGCCGAACACCAGATCCTCATCGTCGAAGCCGAGACAGGTTCAGGCAAGACGACTCAGTTGCCTCAATACTTGCATGAAGCTGGGTACACCAAAGACGGAATGAAAGTCGGTTGCACGCAACCACGTCGTGTGGCTGCCATGTCCGTTGCCGCGCGAGTAGCTGAGGAAATGGGCGTCCGACTCGGCCAGGAAGTCGGATATTCTATTCGTTTCGAGGATGCAACTAGCGACAAGACGGTACTCAAGTACATGACCGACGGAATGCTGTTACGTGAATTCCTCACTGATCCGGAATTATCAACGTATTCGGCTTTGGTGATCGACGAGGCGCACGAAAGGACGTTGAGCACGGATATTTTGTTTGGACTGATCAAGGATATTGCTCGTTTCCGTCCTGAACTCCGCCTGTTGATTTCCTCGGCCACACTAAACGCACAGAAATTCGCCAAGTACTTTGACGATGCGCCAATCTTCAGAATTCCCGGTAGACGGTATGCGGTTGACTTGCACTATACGGCTCAACCAGAAGCGAATTACATTCATGCCGCCGTCACCACAGTCTTCCAGATTCATACCACGCAACCGAAAGGCGACATTCTCGTATTCTTGACTGGTCAAGACGAGATTGAAGCTATGGAAGAGAACTTGAAGGAAACGGCGCATGCATTGGGCGACAAGGTAGCGGAACTCATCATTGCTCCGATTTATGCCAACTTGCCGAGTGACATGCAAGCCAAGATTTTCGAGCCGACTCCGGAGGGTGCAAGAAAGGTTGTATTGGCAACCAATATTGCCGAAACATCCATTACGATTGACGGAGTCGTATACGTGATCGATCCGGGATTCGTCAAGCAAAACAACTACAACCCAAAGACCGGAATGGAATCTTTGGTCGTCGAACCCATCTCACGAGCCTCGGCGCAACAGCGATCCGGACGTGCTGGTCGAGTTGGACCAGGTAAAGCATTCCGACTATACACCAAGTGGGCATTCCAGAACGAGCTACTCGAAGACACTATTCCCGAAATCCAGCGTACAAATCTCGGGAATGTCGTGTTGATGCTGAAATCACTCGGAATCAATGATCTCCTCAATTTTGATTTCCTCGACCCACCGCCAGCAGAGACTCTGATCAAAGCGTTAGAGTCGCTTTATGCGTTGGGCGCTCTTAATCATAAAGGTGAATTGACCAGACTAGGTAGAAGAATGGCAGAGTTTCCGGTGGACCCAATGTTGTCCAAGGCGATCATCCAGAGCGAGCAGTTCCACTGCACGGAGGAGGTGAGTGTCCACTCTGTACCTACACTAGTGTTGATACTTATAGATCTTTCCCCAGGTCCTCACTATCATCTCAATGCTGCAAGAAGGACATGCGCTGTTCTATCGTCCGAAAGACAAGAAGATGCATGCCGATAAAGCTCACAAGAACTTCTGGAAACCTGGAGGAGATCATTTCGCAATGTTGAATATTTGGGAACAATGGGTTGACACTAATTTCTCTCAGCAGTGAGTGGTTCTCTGGGTCTCACCGTAGAGTCTGTATCTAACAGGTGCTTGCCTTCACAAATCTAGATGGTGTATGGAAAACTTTTTACAGTTCAAGTCGCTTGGAAGAGTGCGGGATATTCGAGATCAACTGGCAGGATTGTGTGAACGTGTCGAAGTGGTCATCGAGTCGAACCCAAGTCCTGGTGACAACGTACCGATACAGAAAGCATTGACGTCGGGCTACTTCTTCAACACTGTAAGTGACATCCACCGTCGTCAATTTTGATTGGTGCTAATATATTCTTGACGACTTTTCGCAGGCGCGTATACACAAAGACGGCGGATATAGGACAACAAAGTCGAACCAGACAGTGTACATTCATCCCTCCTCCAGTCTATTTCAACATCAACCACCGCCGCGATTCATTCTCTATTACGAATTGGTACTCACAAGCAAAGAGTATATGCGACAGTGTATGCCAATTGAAGGAAGTTGGTTGCTTGAACGTGAGTTATCCATCTATCTCGACCGCATCATCACAACGGGGATCTGACATGATTTATGTTCCGTAGTTGCTCCTCATGCATTCAACAAGGAGCAGATTGACGTAGGGTCGAGTAACAAAAAGATGCCAAAAGCCCGGCAATTGGCACCTGTAGGACCGGATCAGTAGTTCATGCGAAAGCGGGATTCAACGATGGTGTTCCTTGTTTTATGGTTGAGGAGATCGATACTTGATACGGTTATTGTACCCGAACTTCCGTGTCCTAATCAGATCGCTCGTGACATGGTGGACAATAGTGCTGTAGCTTGTCAAGCTGTTATTTCTGGCCCGCTGACCCACATCATTATACCATATAAATTCGACAGCACATCCGACCCCCCGTGCCCAGCACGAAAGTAGCTACCACGCAGGTCGAGAGACGGACGACCAGCCAATCAAGCTCAGGCTGGGCATCCCCGTTTCCGTCGGCGAGGGTGGGCGCCAATCAGATTGAAGCCTGATGCCCTCCACCGCCGGGGGAACGCCGATTCGGGTGAACCAATTTGTATACGAGATGCATATGTTTCAGATTGTGCCGTACACGGTCAGCCCATGCAGATCCCTGTAGCGTCGGCCGTCTGAATGCTATCAACTTTTTTTTTTGGCAAAGCTGAGAGAGGAGCCGAGTTGCAATTATCTGAAGCATGTCCAATGTCAACTTTCTGGCATTGCTTGCGTCTGAGTCTCAGAATGACACATTGTCCCTGTCCGTGAACACCACAGTAACGACTCCGCCACAGATGAACAAATTCAAACGTTACTTTGGCAAGGATCGTGTGCCTCTGCCACGGCCGACCACTCGAATCCGGCTACAGAACGACCTCGTTGTGGTGCATCCTCGCTCGACTGAGTTACCCCTGGACTCGCTCGACGACCCCTCATCCAATGTGGAACTGTGTGTCCCAGACGACACTTTGCTTTTCGGACATGCAACAATCACAGCCGAGCCGTACATTATAATTCACAGTGTACGAGTAGGGCTCGTAGTGGTGTATCGTTATAAGCAACCAACAGACGACAAACTATGCGAGTCAATCATCTTTGAACAGTATAAACTATTCTCGCCTGACGAGATCCAACTCACCACCAAAGAAACCAGTCGACTCGTCCACCGCCGTGTCAATTTCGACATTCTGGTCCCAGCGAGCTTACCAACGTATGAACACTCGACGCATGGAATTATCCTACCCCAAGTGCGGGTGACGGTCGACTATGGATATGGTCCGCTCAGCAAAGAGACGATAGAGTCGATTACAGCAAACCCGCCTACAGCAATGGATGACAAGGAAGAGCCATCATTGATTCTCGGAAGGAAAATGATTACGGATAGATGGCAAGGAGGCGGAACTGTTTACGTCCCCAAAAGTTAGTCGATCCGTGTTTCCAGTCTCGGCTCCGGCTGCTAACACGCTCAAACGTGACTATAGGATCGTATGCGATGACAGCAACTAGCAATGACTCGGACTCGTCAATCGAAACAGTCACCGAGCGGCGAGTCCAGACCTGGGTGAAAAATATGGCCGTGATTGCCAACTCAAATCCGACGGGGGGAACGCATTCCCTCAGAGTGCATAAAACAGGGATGGCTCCGGGGCTAGGTGAATGGCACGTGTATCTGTTCAGCGATTCAGTGAGTTGCATTTGAACTCTCGATGGATTTCGAATCCCGCTTCAACCAACATCCTTCCTTTACAGTTCTCTGTGGGAGGCTACGTTGTCCCGAGGTTAGAGCTCACAAGTCTCGCCCCCGGCTCTACGATATACGCCATCCACCTCCAACTCCATCAAATATTCCACATCACACCACCAGAAGAATATCGCTTCAACCCAAGCGGACAAGAACAGTATAATCCCTCGGAAACGCGGTGTACACCAGAAAAGATACCGATATTTCAGGACGGGACGATTCCGATGGAGCGCAAGCCGAGAAAGGGGACGCCAGCGTTATGGACTGGACCGAAAAAGGGACAGATGAAGGAGTCGGTTGGCGCTTTCGTATGGCAGCAACAGAAGTTGAGGATTCCGGATGAGACCAAGACGAGACCATCAACTGTTGTTGGGTAAGTCATTCTCGGCCTTTCAGGAGAGGCTGCGAAGTTTTGAACCTGACGATGGCCGATGCGGATTCGTAGAACGTCAACACTGATGAGAGTCCAGCACGAAGTCTCGCTAAGGATCTTTTTCTCCATCGACGGGGAGACAATTGGTGGACAGGCAATACAGGATAGGGATCAGACGGGCGAGATGCGAATGCTTGTCCTCTCTATTCCATGTTTCTTGGCTTCAGTAAGTCCCTGGCTAGAGACCCTTCCAGTGGGACAGCGCCACTGACACTGTTGAGCGATTTGCAGTGTTGCTGCATCAGTGAAAGAATTATACTGCCAGAATGTAAGTCTATTCTCAAACAGCCAACGTGCGACGCCTCTTCTAACCACTCTATACCTAATCTGTAGACTCTGAGAAGAAGAGCAACGGCTCAGAACCACCCATCGTGCCCATGTGCGCATGTTGCTACAAAACGGAAGACTTTCCGGAACCCGTGATCTCGCCAGAGTTTATGGGTATAAGAGAATCGCCAGCAAGTGTACCGACGGCGGAACCGAGGTCGTCGTCGAAAAGCCGAGCTGCTGTGACTCGACAGCTTACTCGTCGCGAGTCGTCATTAGGACCGTCGGCTGGACCATCATGAAAGAAGAAGGAGTGCGATTTAATACACGGTTAACGTACGATGAGTAGAGAGAGTACGGGATAGGCTTCCGACGTATGGATATTTGTATTTGGGACCCATGTAGCCTAGGTAGTCACATTGTATCGCGTAGTAAATCGAATATTCGCCCGTTTGGGTGTAGGTAGGAAGCCATCCAGCATGACCAGGAGTCTACATCATAGAGCAAGTCTCAATCAGCAGTCAGCAAGCAAAGTCTTCCGCTGTGTTACGTTGAAAGTCGCCAGCCTGCGGAACCAAATATGACACCCGACTTGATTGCGAACGATACGCGGCGGGTGTCATGTCCTTGTCCACTCTAAGAGGATTATTGCAACGTAATTGACCTTACCATACCCTTCTCCACGTCCGACCACTTTCCCCTTCAACCTATCCTCTCTCCAAGATGCAAGCGTAAGCAAACTCACCCGCAGCTATTTTGAACCAATTGGCCGTTCAGCTGACATATGGCGCACTTGCACATCAGATTCAACTTCAAACACCTGACCGGAGCTCTAAACAGTTCCTTGAACTCGGTCGATGTGTCCGGTCTTACCAAGAACTTTAAGAGCACCGTTCAAAGTACTAGAGAAAGGTTGGGACAGGTTGATCCTTCTGAAGTCACCGAGTAAGCCAAATTTCAGAACGCGCTGTGGTTGTGATTTGCTGAAGACTCATACGCCTTTCCTTTCCAGACTTCCTGCCGAGTACAAGGCCTTGGAGAACCGAGTTGATGCTCTTTACAACCTTCACAAAGGTCTACTCAGGATTGTCAAAGTCCACGAAACCGAATCCGTATGTCGGTTTTGAATCATGCAAGCTTGAATGATGACCACAAACTGATCGTCTCTTGACAACTCGGTATGCTAGTACGACTACCCAACTCAGCTCACAGAATCCGTCGGTGAATTGAGCCATGATATCGCTCGTGGATGGGCTTCTTTCGCAAACAACAACCTCAAGGTGTGTTTCTCCGTGGCAAGCAAGGACAAGCAAGGACATACCATACATGTATTGACCATGTCTTTTTCCGTGTGCATAGAACGCCAACCTGCCCTTCCCTATCGCACCAGCGACGCCAGCTACCAGTCAGCCAACTCCTCCCAAGACCCTCCCGCATGCATTGAGCCGTGCTGCAAGAGAAGGCGCGTTGCACGTAGGTACCGAAGAGAGGCTTGGAAAGGCTTTGGACACGTATGCTACCGCCATGGAAAAGGCAAGTCCCCAGACTGTATCGCGGTACATATCCCGCGAGGAGTAAGCTAATGATGATTGAACATGGTTCCTCAGGTCGGAGACGCACGATTGCAGCAGGATGATATCATTGTTGACAAGTTCATCACTCCTTGGCAAGCGACCTTGTCCTCGTCCCTCGCATTGGCGAACAAGGCACGAGCAAACGTCAAGGCCGCTCGACTGGAACTTGACACTGCACGAGCTGCGTACGTAATCGACCTGGAAAAGACCTTTGGCTCTACCCACGGCTGAACGACGCTGATTCTACAACATTTTTCTGTGTGATAGTTTGAAGACCGCTGGACCGAAGACGCAGGAACAGGCAAGGCTTCAGGTTGAAGAAGCGGAAGACAAGCTCGTTCAAATGACCGAGACTGCTATCGGTTTGATGAAGGCTGTTTTGGAAAACGTAAGTCGAACTGTCAAGCATGCCGATGTGAGGCGTTTGCTCATTAGTGTCATCTCTCCCGTGTCTGGTCGTGTCAACCAGCCTGAACCTATTCAGAACCTTTCTTCATTGGTCAAGGCTCAACTTATCTACTTTAGCACTGCTGCGGAAACCCTTTCCGTGAGTGAATCATCAGTACTTGATATCACATGTTTGCTGACCGACCGTGCGTCGTGCTCTACAGAGTATCCAGGGCGAGATCGAGGACGCTGCTGTTGCCGCGGAATCCGAATACCGACAGAGCCGAGCTGCGTAAATGGCAGTCTGGCCAAAGGGACTCCTTGACTTGAGAGAAAGGGATCTGCAGAGTAGTTGTAGTGTTTGGAATCCTAGATGAAAGATGTATTTGCTACACTGGGTAGCTCACTGGGTTTACATGGCCTTATAGGATGACGTGTGCCGGACCGTCACGTGACTCTATGTGAATCATGAATGCTCTGGATCGATAGCGAACTATGCAGGTATGCAGGGTATGCATGTAATATCTGTGCTCCTCGGTTCATTCATGTCATTCGCCCAATTCTGATCAACGACATCGGACGGAATCCTGCCACGTTGCAACACCATGGCCCAGCCTACAATCGTCGACTCGCGACGACGAGGTACGCCCACGCAATGCCCAAGCTGCAGAATACTCCTCGACTTTGATCGACCTCATTCCTACTCGGGTCAATTACAAATCCGATGCGCTGAATGCAAGTACGTATATGCGTATATTCCACAGCAAGACAGCTCTGCATCAGGAGCATCGAGTGGGACAGGAAACACGGCAGGTCAAGCTTCGCGGGCTAATGGGAGGAGAGGAGCAGGAACCGATGCGGATCCCGTAGAGACGGAGTATTACGAGGTTTTGGGAGTGAATGTGCTGGCGACGCAGGATGAGATTAAGAAGGCGTATAGAAAGATGGCAATCAAGCTGCATCCAGACAAGGTGAGTTATGTCAGCTAGACAGTGGTGAAAAGTATTTGCGCTGAAACGCCCAAGTCAACTCGTAGAATAGAGATGACCCGTCCGCGGAAGAGAACGTAAGTGTGCCACTCTAAGAGAACTTCTCACAACGTGCATCAAACGCTAACGAGCGAACCATCACTCGGTGCAGTTCAAACAACTTAGTATAGCGTATCAGGTACACCTTGTTTCGATGCCACTCTCATCAGCATGCGCTGACTCTGGGATTTCAGGTCCTGTCCGATCCGAATCTTCGAACAATATACAATAGAAATGGGCAAAAGAGCGGCGGAGGCGTCGAGCCCGCTGGTGGTTTCCAGGATCCGGAAGTGGTATTCGGTACCATGTTTGGAGGGGAGAGATTCCAGGACTGGATTGGGACGATCAGTATAGGTAAGTACCTTGCTTGTCAAGACATTTTTGTTGAATGATAGTTGAGAGAGTTTGCTTCTTAGGTAAAGATATGAAAGACGCACTCGAGAATGAGGCAGAACAACAGACCGAGATGGCTCAGGTAAGCCTCAGATACCTTTATACAATATGTACCAAACTAACCCGACTTTGACGTCGCAGTACATATCACAAGCGCAAGCAACCGGAAAACCCGTCGTCACTGGAGCTGGAGGTCAGCCCGTGCTGACACCCGAACTGCTAGCGAGGAGACAACAACGGCAAAAGGCGCTTGCGGATAAGAAAGCGGCTGCACGGAAGGAGAGGGTAGAAAAACTCGCCCAGAATTTGATCAACAAATTGTCAATATACACGGAAAGTGCGCATGGTGAGAATGATAAGGCAGTGACGGCCTCGTTCAAGGTAAGTTGAACTCGAAAACCGACAAGTATCGGTGAATGTCAATGCCGGTCGATATTGATCCCATTTGCATTCAGGAAATATGTCGGATCGAAGCCGAGTAAGCGGGAATAGGCATGACACAGTTGATGAGAATGCTAAACAGCCACTGCGCAAACAGAGAGCTTTCGAAAGAAAACTATGGGTATGAACTGCTGCAGGCGATCGGAAGAACGTACATTTCGAAGGGAGAGTGAGTTGACGATGTTTTCTGCGCATATTTGACACCTATCCACTAACCTGCGTCATCTAGGCACTATGAAGCGTCGAATCAATTCGCGCCGCTGGGTATGTTGAAGGAATACTATGCTGTAATGGCGTCACTTCAATTGATCAGGAGTGTTTTCACGAATTGCAGGTTGGTTCCATGGTGCTAGGCAGAATTTCAACTTGATCGGTGATACGTAAGTCAGACTTGCAGGATCACGTCCCACGTCAGCAAAAGCTCACGTTCATCTGACTATTGTTCAGCGTCTCAACACTACGGGCTGGTGAGTCTTGGTCGAGCTTGTTGACGCGTTGAGGTGTATTGACAAATTGACCCTGTCTATCAGCAATCGAATTGAAAACCGTCTTCCAGAAACTCCAAGAAGCAGAAAAGTCTGGCTTATCGGCCGAGCACGTTCGCAATCTTGAAGAAAAAGCTGCCGAACAGGGTGTGCGGGTGATATGGAAGGTATGTGCCGTTACAATTATCACCGACTGGCCATTAACTTGTCTACTTCTCGCTATCTTCTCAGGGAGCAAAGCTCGAGGTGGAAGGTGTGATCAGGAACGTGTGCGATGAAGTACTGAACGACAAGAGCGTGAATGCACGGACACGAGATTTGCGAGCTACTGCGCTGAAGTTGATGGGCGAGGTAAGTGAACCGTCTTGGCAATCACAGCTCTGTACATCTGTACATATGCTGATGGGCACCTTGCATGAAAATAGGCATTCATCTCAATCAAGAAACCTGGAGAGGAAGACGAGTCGCCGAAGCCGCCGTCAGTAGCGCATTGATCGGCAGTCGTCGGTGAATATGACAGCATAGATGACGTAGAAACCGTTGTATATTAACAGAGCCCTATACATGCGATACAGGGCATAACCATGAATTCAAGTCATGGACCGAAGTATCTAGTCATCGTCCCGAACAGGTTTTCGCTTACAGTCAATGCAAGGCTGCTTTCAAAGGCTTCATGTAATTTACAGTCCACAGAACTCCTATCGGTTGCCTTTCTATTCCGCGAGCAGGAAGCCGACCGACGAGGTATTAAAACTGCGACCGAGGGACATAGATATTTACGGCGAGCGATAACGGAGGATGACCGCATTCTGAAGCCGGTCACAAGTGACATAGCTGGCTCATGTTGTGGACTTGTACGACATAGACGGCTGATCGAACAACATACAAGGATAACAAATTCAGGGAATGGTATTGGAGACATGGGTACAGTAGTGACGACGACTGCTGTATAAGAAGGATATACGCACGTTTGACCGGATCCGACACGCTGATGACTTGAATTGACTCGACTTTGTGCATGGCTATCCTGCTTGCGGCTGTGCTAGACTGCTAGTGATCCCGAGTCATTGTGCTCTTTGCCACTGTTCATGAACCGCCATAGGACGTTCTTCAATACCCTTGATATAGTAGGCCAACTCTTCGGGCTATTCTCTGTAGTAGCCATCGAATCGGCAGGTCGGATGCTAATAGTAACCTGATCAGCAGAGACCAGCAGAGACTTGATGAGATTGCTGGTGAGTGAGGTGAGTGAGTACCTCGGTGAATTCATGTTGCAATACTGATTGAGCTGTCAACTTATTTGACTTTCACTTGCTAGCGGCATACATCACAAGTCCTGGACACCATGTCCCTCGAAAATCTCCGACAAACTATCGCACGTGGTACCGCCGCATCCAAGCTCACCGTCCTTCGCGCAAACAAGGCACATCTCGATGAAGCCATCCGGTCGCTCAGGGCGGCAGACGGAATTGAGGATCGATGGACTCGTCTTCGAAGCAAAGCCGATATCGTCAAGAGTCTACAGCTACCTCAGGCTACACAGGCTATCAGCATGGCCCTGGATGCTCTCGCTTTCATCAGGGTGCAGGAGCGATACACCCCGCACCGCTGCGAAAGGCAGCTAAACGAGTGGCTTGAAAGGTTGGACCAGGAGCTCGGCTTTCTGACGAGGCGGGTTGATCATGCAGTTGTTTATGCAGATATGGTGGAGGAATGGCTGGATAAGGACGGTACAGAACTACCCGAGGAAAATGCTCGGGTTCTCGATCCGCCATATGCGTCTTCACACAATCAAAGCTTGCCGTCACTTCCCTCTCAACGGTTCAACCCTCACAATTACCTCGTCTCCCAAAACGTTCCGCCTCCGCTACTCGAGGCCATTAGGTCTCTTGCGAAACGAGCCACTACCTTTGGTCAGGGACAACTCAAGGCAACCTTACATCCAAATAAGATTCGGTCGGCAATGATGACCTTGTCTCGTGACGCACGTTCCTACTCACCGGATATTCGGAAACAGCTTGTCGAGGAAAGTACGAAAAAGATGGTTCTTGACGAACTCGCCGGAACCTTGACTCAGAGCTGGTCTGCTATTGCTAGCTGGCAGTGGCCGGCTTCAGGGGTCAAACAAGTCCTTCAAACGCATCTGAACGGCAAGGAGCGGGCTTTCCTCGACATTGACATAATCACAGCCATCTTTCTGCAAGTCGTTGGCGATACCTGGTCCTTGTTCTTGGCCAACGAGTTGCAGAAACTGCGTGACCATGAATCCTGGCCTTTTCAAGCGGAATTGCAGACTGCGATGAACATAGATACGGAAATGGATGTGCAACGGCAACTTGAGTTGATGAGGTCGATCGATGAAGCCGGACAGGTCCCTCGAGGCCTATATAATGGGACGGGATATCTCGAAGCTCGGCGACTTGAATTAAAAGTCGAGAGTGGACGGATCATTTCCCAACAATCAGGTGGATACGATGGCACCTCGCAGTCATACGATGAAGATCCGACATCGTCCTCGTCTGGATCATCAAGCACCTGGTCCTCTCTTCTCGCTGCAATGTCACCTGCAAAAGCGTATAGTGACGTCTTTCGCCTAATCACCACCGACATTGCGCTCGCTCGTCTTGTCGCGCCCGGGAACGATCTTGCGGTCCTGCACGGCGACTTGCAGGACTTTGGACGGTCAGTGCCGCATGACGTCTTACTCTCCGTCCTCGCGTTTTTCGGAATCCCCTCGGCATGGCTGGAATGGTTCACTAACTTTCTGCGAGTACCTATCGTTCAGTCTGACGGTACTACCCAAGTGACGTCCCGCGGTACACCATTCGGCCTTGCCCCGTCGATGCTAGCAAACGAACTACTGCTCGTTCTCCTCGACCTCAGCATGGCATGCACGAGCGGAATCACTGCTCATCGAAACCACGATGATTACTGGCTGTGGAGCTTGGACAAGTCGGCGGTGGTGCGCGCGTGGGAGGTGATGCAGGATTTCACGGCGCAGACTGGGTTGGGATGGAATGAGACCAAGACGAGCTGTACGATTGTCCGTGGCAAATCTGCAGCAGACGCTACGGAGGAGCGGGGTCTCCCGACCCGTCCGCTTCGAATCGGTGTGCTGGAACTCGTTCAATCAGGACAGTGGCAGGTGGTGAGTGAGCTAGTGACAGAGCAAGCTCAAGCTGCGCTCGCTGCAATACGATCCGACAAGCCACATTCTTTCCTCGGAACACTTGGCATAATCAACAAACATCAAGCGTATCTCATCCGGAACTGTGGTGCGCCGACATATGTGAACGGGCCCGAATATCTAGAGACAGTTCAGTCGATAATCGAACAGTTTGAAGAGATCATTACCGGCGGACGTAACATCGGCGACTGGGCAGAAGACCAATTCGCTCTGTCGTTCCCACGGTATCAAGCTGGTCAGATGAATGAAGCCCTTACCGTCTGGCCGCTGAAACTTGGTGGTGCTGGTCTACAATCACTGCGCATCCTGGCGCTGGCGTACGAACAAGGCCTGGATCTCGACAATCCCCAACGCGAGCCATTCGGTAACGATTTTGTGCCAAGTCGAACGGCCTACGAGAAACTACAAGCAGTTTGGGCCAGTCCAGCGCTGGCGGATTCGTTTCAGATTTCCCGACATTCCGATTCTGGACTCGGACGCTGGATCCGATCGAAACAAGATATCCCACCGCTTGTACCGTACGAAACGTACGCCAACTGGTGCATATTACACGGATCAACAAACCAGGTGTCTATTGAAGCTAGTTCACAGCATGTCCGCCTCACACCTGATCAAGTTAACGCAAAGGGTCTGCAACTATACGGCAATTCGTTGGAGACACGGTTCGGTTCAAGGACGCAAGGCCAAGTGGTGGTGGCAGAGCTGGTACCGAATTATGCGATACAGGATATTGAAGCCAAGGTGAAGCAGTTGTTTGCTTGAATCAGTAGTTGGACCCGTTGTATCTTCTCGTGCACCCGTTTATAGATAGCATGTAGCCATATTCTGTGTCTTTGAAACCTATTGTCCATTCAACAACTGCCATCTGGGAGTTCTGCTGACTAGCTAGTTAGACATGCGGTAAACCGTTTGTGATTCTTATAACATCGTTTATATCGTTTATTATTGCGTCCCACTACAATTCGTCCTTTACACGACCATCTTGCAATTCGACTGCATCATCAACACCGTGCTCAAATTCCTCTGCTTCCTGCTCCAGCGGGGTAGTCGCAGAATGACCATCATCTCCCACGTGCTCTGGATCCCTGGCACCAGATTCACCATGCTCAAAGTCCTCACTCCTTGCTTGCAGGGGCGTATCAGCGCTCTGGTCGGATGCATGTTCGTGGTGATGGTGGTGAGCGGCTCCATCTGAACCGCCGTGTGCAGAAGCAGCAGCAGTTTCCGCAACTTCTTCCAATTCGTGGAGAACCGCCTCGATCTCTGCTTGTACGGGATCTTTAGGCGTTGCGTGTCCCACATGAACGACCTTGACCTTTTCCTCCTCGGTATTATCGTCGTTGTCGTTGTCGTCGTCAACGGGTGAAGGATCATCATACTCGTCCTCGGCCAACCGGTCTTGGTCTTCGAAAACTTTGGCAAGCCTGTCCTTTTCCCTCTTTTCCCTTCGCAACTGGTCCCGTCGTTCTTCCTCTTGCCATTTTGCCTCCATTTCTCGACGTTTCTCTTCTGCTGCCTTGGCAGCAGTGGATTGAGCTTTACCGGTGCTGGCGGAAGTGGATGTGGTGGATGTTGACGACGAAGTGTGCGAGGATGACTTGACGTCTTCGACAACGACAGGGTTCTCGCCGATTACATGTGTAAAGTACTTGATCAGCGGTTCAAACTTGAGTGGGCCGGCTGAAATGAGATGAGCGATACGGCGTCAGTACCCAGATTTCAAGGAAACGACGGAAAATCAGACGCAACAACAACTCACCTTCATAGATTTCCTTTTCCCCGTTCAAATTCCACAAAATGACCCTGACCTGATCCACTTTTTCATTCTTCATATCAATCCCAATCGCCTTTTTCGTGACTCCCTTGTCGTCCCGATGAAAGCCAAAGACCATTTTCCCGGCCAGTCGGTTCGCGAGGACTTTCCACATGAGCGGAACAGAGTGGCTGGACGGATGAAGGAGCAGGACATGAGGGATTTCCGGACGCTGATCAGGAGGGTTTCACAATTGGGTTAATACGGCGTCTTCAGTGTCTGGCTGTTGAGTCTTGTACATTCCGGACGTACCTCGGTCAACCAAGTATCGATATCATGTGTCTTCTTGATCTTCTTGACCTTGTCGCCAGAAACCATACTCGTCGCATAATCAACCAACTCTTTTGTCTCTCGAGCTCCAGTGTACACTTTGCCAGCACCCTTCGAGCCACGAGGGTATGTCTAATTGACCAGCCAAAGAATCAGACAAGGGGTTTTGCATGCTGGGAAATGTTATGTCCGGCAACTCACCTTGATCGTAGGATACCCCTGAACACCTTCTGAAGCACAGAACCGCTTGTTTCCTTCCTCGTCGCAGTCAATGTTGTAAAAGGGAACCAGGGGTGACAGGGTTTCTGCAGCGCGGGACCATGAAGGAGCTACCTGTTTACAGTATCCGCACCACGGCGCGGAGAATAGGACCATCTGGAGTGTGAGGAAGCAAGGCGTCGTGAGTACACATACAAAGGGGCTATAGTGAGGATATCATACAGCTAGGTGCTATGAGGAAGGTTCAAAGTCAGCAGGATGTCCCCCTTTCATCAATCCATTAACGGTAACACTCACCCCGTCTCCAAGTTCCTTCTTGAAATCCTTTGCCGAAAGATTCTTGACGGGTCCATGTCGCGGGAACAAGGCACCACACGCCGACTGTGCTGCGAGAAGGACAAGTGCTATTGTCTTGACGGTCAACATGGTCGAAATGGTGCTACGGCGTTGAAGTTGAATAGTCGGCAAGACCAGAACAGAAGAGGAGAGAGTGCAAAGAATTGAAATATGGAAGATGCATCAACGACGCCCCGGGAATGGTGACGCGTCATGACTGCGCCTTTTCTGCATGTACACTACTATAGGTGATTATTACAGTACATTTGCCCTATTTGCCCACAGACAACAACTCTAGCGACGCCTTGTCAACCCACGCTGCCAAAGCTGCCTCCAGCATCCCATCCCATCCTTCCACCCTCCGTGCAATCCGTATCGGGTCAAATGGTACTCCTACTCCTCCGCTTCCATCCTCCAACACCCCGCCACCAGCCGTTGATGTTTTCCTAGACGTCGTGTGTTCCGACGTCCTTCTTGATGGACTCGACGAAGGCGGTCTTGAGGCAGTGAAAGAATGTGTCCCCGCTTCCAGGGTCTGGATGACTGGAATAACAAGTTGTAAATCAACAGCCTGTAGAGGGAACGCAAGCGGGACGCTGTATCGGAGTTTGAGAGCTCTAAGAACCACAATCCACAAATGCGTTGTGATGTGTCAGTAATCCCAATACGGTGCGAGTAGGGCAACATCAGCAGACCAGAAATCACTCACGCTCCCCAACACCTCAAATTTCCTGCTTTCCTAAACGTCCAATCTTTCTGCCGGCGAGCTGATGTGTCTCCTTCCGCCGGGCTCAACAAATCCGAAGTGCTGGTGGTGCTGGTGGTGGCCGTACCGGAATCAAGTGTATCGTAAACATCTTCATCAGGAATAAACCCCCATGAACCCTTAGCCGTGTGTCGGAGAACGGCGTTGAACGCCAGCGTCAATAGATAACCGTCCCTAATCCATCCGCCGAAGTGAAACCCCCGTTTAATCGAAACTGGTTACGTTGTGTGGCGGACGCGATGGACGAGAGAGACTCACGAGAGACGTGTTAGTAGCTTTATCCTCAGATCATCACTTTCTGATGCAGGTAAAGAACCGAGCATGTTGGTCGGCAAATGGTCCTCCAGAAACGCACGTATCCGTGCTACGAGAACATTAGCAGATATAAGGATGAGGGGAGGCATGAAAGTCACACTAGGGTCAGCGCGATTGTTTTTCATGAGTGGTTAAAGAAAGGGAAGGCCTCACCGATACATCTATCTTCCCACAACTGCGAATCCGCCCAATCCGGCAGCCTGGCAAACTCGCTTTCCGTGCTCTGCTGCAACCTGGCTTCATTCCCATCCTCTACCTCGATACCAACATCATCCAGTCGCAACTCCCTCTCATCCTCCCCTCTCATCACCTTCCGCCTCCAAGGCACCTCATTCCCTTCCCCTGTAGTCGCCCCGAAAAAAGTGTCGACCACCGTATCCAAGTATCGCCGTACCACCTCTCTCTCTTCTTGCAGCTCGACGCCAACACGTATATCAGGACGGTACGTCCACCCCGCCTCCCCACTCATCAAGCGTTCATACCATCCTTTCTTCTCCTCCTCGGTCCATTCTCCTGATGCTGACGAGTCGCCAGCGCGTTGAGAGAAAAACCAGAGATCTTCCGAGTCTTCGATGCGTTTGGAGGGAATTGTGGATGGTTGCGTATCTGATCGCGGCGCTTTGAATGGTGACGATCGTTGTTGTTGTTGTTGTTGCCGATCAGGACTAACGGATGTTGCTTGACCTGGCATCTCTTCCTCATGCAGCTCCTCGAAACTGTTATCCGCGCTATCGTCCGTCGTCCGGAACCTCTCTTCTACGCCTCTCAAACAAGCCAACACATCCAGCGCGGCTTTTCTCAGATCAGAAAGCGGATCTTTCTCCTCCCCTCCTCCTCCTGATATGATCTGCCCATTTCCATGTCTCGCAGCGAGCCGTATCGACGTGTCCGATACCGATCGACTACTCTGACTTGCTGGAGCGGGTCGAGAGGGAGTCGACATCGTGGGAATTCTCGGTTTAGTCAGAGAAGTTCGACTATAGTCCTTTTGCCGGATGACCGCCGACGAACGGAGTAGTGATGTAGCTGGAACGGCGAGAGACCATGCTCGTACTGCACGAACGGCATCCACGGTCGTTTTTAGCAGGCTAAGGATCTTGGTGGGAGGTTCGACCTCTACAGCCCCTTCTTGTTGATCACGAGGCGGACTTGCCGTGCGCGTGTGTTCCGAGTCGGTATCGATGAGCCAGGCTTCTTCTAATGCTTTCAGCGCATCGAATGCCTCGCTTCGCAGTTTTCCCGGGTCAAGTTTCGGTGTTTCCAGCAGAGAGGGAGATTTCGCTACTGTGCCGCCGGATGATTCGGCTCTACTGGTACTAATGACGTCGTTATTCGTCGTGTTGATGGGTTTCGTAGGAGCGAGTGTTGTCAATGCGGGAAAGGATCCGATATCCAACTCCTTTACATCGCAGCTATTTCATGGCATCAGATATGACTGGTTGTGCTTATAACGAATTCGGCGTGCTTACTCTTCTCCTGCCGCCAGCCCAAATTTCATCTAGCGAGATCGGAAGGCATAGTCAGCGCTACTGGATTTCGCGACATCGTCCACAGAAGTAGTCAACAAAGACTCACAAAGTGCCTTTGTAGATGCTGAATGCTTCCCAACATATGCACGCTCTGCCTCTTATCCGCACTTCTCGCAAACTTTCTCATCTGCTTGTGTTGGGCGGATGGTGTCCGTGGCATAGCCAAAGTATTTGGTGGCGGTACGTCGGAAAGTAAGTTATCCGAGAGCGATATCGATTCGAGATTCCCCAGCGCACATGCGTCACTTGTCGTAGTCGAAGTTGTAGGTGTAGGTTGGTAGTTGACAGGTTGGTTGTTCTTGTCGGTAGCCTTTGACGTCGATTCAGTGCGCGGCGTCATCATTGGAAAGTTGAATGTCAAAGGCGAAGCATCCATGTCGGGACTTGGCATATCCTCGCCCTCGGCAGCTTTTATTTCGACCATCCTCCAGGAGTTAAACAGAGACGGTCAGCGTTTCACTTGTCTCTAAGCCAACAGGAGTAGAAAGTTAGAGGTCAACCAACATGTCATCGTCCACTCATCGTTTCTACCTCGAGTCTGAAGTGTGAGACATCATCAGTTTGCCTCCGCGCCCTTCCATTTGCTTACTTCATAGCTTACTTCATACTGACAAGTTTATGGCCCGTTTCGTAAAACGGGTGGGCGCTGAGCGGATGAGCGGTGCCTGATCTAATGAGGTTAAGCGCGCTCATGCATCACCTATATCAGTATCGTATATCGGTATAAGCTTCGGTATAACTAATCAGACTACAACTACCAAAAGCAACTTCCACTACAACACCATATATACCTGACGAGCTACCTGATGTAATGATACATGAAGACTAGCCGCATAAATTTACCAGCCGTAACACTCCTCCGTGAATTGCACTCTTTTCCAGCTGCCTTCTGAAATCGTTTGTATGGCACCGGCACGCGCCTGGTCGCACATCCCCGCGGGTCCACATGCAACAATGGAGAGATACTGCGTAGAACACAGTTCCGATGTCGGGAAATAGGTACCAGGGAGCAGAGACGGGCGACCGCAATAGTAGGTGTTGACGGAGATAAAGGGTGAAAAGCTGTTCACGTTCAGCCTCGGCGTCGGAGCTAGCACAGATTGCGTCGAGTTGCCGTGCTTCAATTCTGCAACGTCGGCGATCTTCCTTTCCGTGTCGCTCTTGAGGTTTGCCTTTGGGTCATTGGCTATGGTGAGGTTATGGCAACTTGTATCACAATGCGTCAAAGTTGGCACGGCATCTTCGACATGAAAAACACTTTCTTCCGTCAATTTCTCAAGATCGTTGCGTCCGGATTCACTGGCCGTTCCACAAGTGAGATGCAAGTCGATGGACAAGGACCCAGGAACAAAGTCGCGTGGGTTTCTTCGCCGTTCCTCGACGAGAAACATGAGCTGATCCTTGATGATGTCGAAACACCCTGCGATCAAAGGTGCATCCCCTTAGCCAAGAAAATGCGACATAGTACCAGGCTGGAGGTGGAACGTACCGATGTCGCGAATCATCCAAACGAGCTTGCAACGACTTTCCGGTCGTCTGAGAGCAAATCGCACGAAAAGAGGTAAAACGTAGGTGATACCGATTCCGCCGCCAAAAAGCAGGAGGATGTCCGAAAGGTAGATCTATCGTCCATCGACGTGATTTAGTTCTCAGTCCACAGTATACATCGCATCTCCAGCATCTCGTTGTGACTTACGTGCTCCGGTAACTGCCCATACGGTCCTTCAACCATGACTTGGATTCCCGCTATGGAACTGGCTGGACCAAACTCGCTGTTGCGACTGCCAGCAGATTTGAGACCGAGTTTGCGGGTGAATCCTCGTTGAGCCTTGATTGTCAAATCGAAATAGCCCAAGTGGCTGTCGATCTTGCCGGTCGCCATCACGGTGAAAGGATGATCGCCGACCCACTGTATGCTCGGTACCGTCAACCTCACATGCTGTCCCGCTGCAATCTTCCAGATTCCTGTCCTTCTATCGTCGCATAATGCAATACGATTCAGCGCGACGGGAATGCGAAGTCGGACGTGATTGCCAGGAAAAGCGGTAATGGTGGCACGAAGGATTGCTCGGTCTTTCGAGGGACGGAAAGATTGATAGGTTTGGTTCGCGAAGCGGATGGTGCGGTCGAAAGCCCAGAGTGCGGCGCTGATAAGAGTCAAGTCGATGAAGATGGCGTACTAGACTCCACGAAAGCGGAGTTTATTACGTTGCCCGTCAGTCTCTTAGGAAAATCACGTACCTTGCTGTTCCGCAACAGGTGGATATGCATGTACGTGCCTATGAGGGCCAATATACCGAAAATGATGTGCAGAAAGACGAAAATCTGTCATACCAGAAGTGCGAGGCTTGTCAGCCAATCTATGATCGAACGGAGACACCTGTCTCCCTACCTCGTAATGACGGTTTCGCAGTTCTCGAATGGAAAGCACGACCAAAGCCCAGAACATTGCTGTGGCCTGATAGTCGAAACAATGCACATTTGTCAGTAGTGAACTATTATAAGCGCGGGTTCGGAGCACATACCGCCACACCCCAATTAAAGCACGGGTTCTGGAAATTCTCAGCCATTTCATTCGCCATGATCCCCTGGGCAACGAAACCAAAGGAATGAATGTTCACTTGGATCCAGGCGAACCGCGCTAAGTACCGGTGATAAAGCATCAGGTCGTTCATATCGAGTCCCGAGAGCAAGGCGATTGGGGAATTCCGGCCGGCCATAAGGATGATCAAGGGAAGTTGACCCATGGCGAGCACGGCGGTCCGATCAGAGAGATATCTGACAAGCTGTGATCGTCGGGAATGAGGATCCGGCCAGCTGAATGGAATCATGGTGAGAACGAGTTTCATTTGGGGACAAGTGTTTCTAACAAGGACACTTACTAGACATTACGATCTCCGGGAGTGAACCAGTAAAAATGGAACAGTGGAATAACGTTGACGAAACCGAGAATCAGAATGACCAGCGCCTGATACCGCAAGGGTGCTTGAAAGGTAAACGCTTTGATGCCGAGTATCGGGATGGGCGCAAGGTGTCTATGCGTGAATAAAGGCGCTTCCCAAAGATGAGCACGGAGGGCAATCCAGCCGTTGAGCCGGAAGTAGAGCTCTGGCGACACCGTCCGAACAGCATGGCTGGCCGTCTTGAAGCCTATCAATACCGCAAATGCGATATATAACCCCAATCTGAACGAAAATAACAGCCAGAACTTAGTCAAGATTCCGGATACCGTGATGAATTATGATGCCTACTGACATGAACATGCATGGTACTTTGAAGCCGCTATACCTGCGAGCTTCGAGGGATTCAATCGCTAAAAGGACCTGTTCGGCAGGATAACTGTTTGCGATAACTTGAAGCTCTGCAGCATCGATCTGCCATGGTAAAGCCATCTGGGTCGCCGCGACTCGATACAACGGTGGCGCGGCTTAGCGACGCAAAGATAGAAGTGGCGAGGGAGCGGCGCATGTGGCGAAGTCGATGCGGAGGCATCCGCCGTTGCTAGCTGGATCTTCATATCGACTCGACTGCGCCATATATCCACAATTCAGCTAGTTTGGGTGGCTCTGGTAAATGCACCTTTTGAGGCTTCCCTTCCTCTTGGCCTAGATTAATGTACGGTAAAACAGCATCTGTCAGTTCAGGGTGCTCTGGATAGCCGTTGATTTAACACGACAACATGTCAGCTGTTGTCCGTTGTCCAACATACCAAATCACATCGCTCGATGTTCGAACCGACGGTTTCGAAGTAGGACGGGTAGAAACCGATGCGGAGAACATGGTATAAGGTATGCGTTCCACCGACACGGCGCGGAAGTCTAATGCAGGCCCGCGTGGAAGAGTGACTGCCAGTCGGTTGTCAGACGAAGAGCTACATGCTAGTAGTATAGCGGTGGCAACCTGTAGCTAGGCCCGGCATGACAAGTTGAGATTGAGATTGCTGTGCTACTGGATTCCATTATTGAGTACTCGGAAGTCCGAGGACGTCGACGAGAACACCTTGAAATACGATCCGCATTCCTGCATCCGACGGGAAGTATACGTGGGTCGTAGAGCATTTCTGTACAGTAGGTCTTCCTGTTGTCGGCAGCGTTTGGTCGGTTCAGAGTTCGGTCCTCACAAGAAGCCCCGCAGATGAGGTGCCTAGATCTACAGTTTCGGTACAAGAGGCGTAAACCGTAAGCAACATACAAGCTCCCACAACAGCTCGATGTCACGAGTCTGCAATATGTGCGGTATACAAGCCAGCAGCAGGTGTCCGAGCTTTGAGTGGAAGTGTCTCACACTCCTCCGAGACAATCGCGCATTTACTGTATTTGGCTGAAATGTTGTAGTGCTGCGTGTTCTATCGGTATATAAACACGTCCCAGTATGCATGGATCGACCGAGTGTATCTCATCCTCTCGGTATATCGTATGTTTCAAGATCATCACCTCCCGTCGACTTGGTCGGAAGGCGTCAACTCGGGAATCCATGCTGGTCAGTGAGGCGGATAAACGCTTGGCGGGGCATACGAGCTCGTGAACGGTCACAAAGCTGGTTACTGGGGGCCCCCACTAGCAACCGTCTTCCAGGTGAGCAGTGAACATAGGGTTCCATGCAGCACGGTACTCGCCGCTTCGTTGTCTGCGATGATGCCGATAGTTGCAACAGGACCGGCACTTTGCCAGAGGGAATGGGTCATGCGGGGAGACCGTCTCGGAGGTCTATATAAACCGGACGGCGGAGCATACCAGTAGGCAATTCAGTAAGTTTGTCTTCCATCCTTCTCATAGCAGCTGTTCCTCTTAATCGAGGATCGTTGCAATGGCGCCCTTTCTCTTTATACTCTCCATCTTATCAATCGCTTCTGTAAGTCGTTCGTCATTCGCGTATCGTTGTTCTGCGCTTTACCCAGGATACTAATCGGTGTCATCTCCTTCATCCGACCTTGCCACAGGTCACACTTAGCGACGCACGATCTACTCCAATCCGACGAGCACTGACGATACCTGCCACACTTCCCGGCACCTGGAAATCTCAAGGATGCTACACGTATGTACTCTAGTTGCTGTGGATGACGTTATATCCGGAGCTGACGGCCTCATGTGTGTAGTGACGGCAATCCACGGGCGCTCAGCTCGGATGGTTATAACAGTGGCACAGCTATGACCACAGCATCATGTATAAACTACTGCGATGGCAAGGGATATGTCTTCGCAGGAACCGAATACTCTGGCGAATGCTGTAAGTCGCGCCGGTTCAGGCTTCTTCCTCTGCAGATGCTGACCTTGCATGCTTTTCAAAGACTGTGGCAACGTCCTTGCTTCCACATCTACTGCAGCTCCTGCAACCGACTGCAACATGGCCTGTAGTGGCGCGGGTGGTGCGAATGGCGAGCCATGTGGTGGGCCAAATCGTATTAACCTCTACGGAAGCGGAAAAACACCCCCTGCGGGACCTGTCACGAACCCTGGAGTCGGCACCTGGAAGTCTGTCGGATGTTACACGTGAGCTACCATTCCTGTTGAACGTTAATCCTGAACAAAGCGTTTACCCTCCTCATACACCAGCGACGGCGCTGTTCGAACCCTTACACATCAAGTTAACACCCAAGGCGCTGTCACCGTAGCGAACTGCATTGCCGCATGCCAAGCGGCAAATTATGTCATTGCAGGTATGGAGTACGCTGGTGAATGCTGTATGTGCCCGTTTTCTTCCCGTTTTCGAGGTACAACTGCTGATTGTTCTCCCTCATTTCAGACTGCGACAACACCTTCCAAAATGGAGGAGCTCCGGCAACGTCAGGATGCACGATGACTTGCGCAGGCAACTCTACGGAGTACTGTGGCGGTCCCAACCGCTTGAATGCGTACACGAACGGTACTCCTGCCACCCCAACTCCTACTCCGACCCCCACACCATCAGCGCCGATTGTCGCGTACCCAGCGATCTCCGGTTGGACCGCCAAGGGCTGTTACGCGTGAGTATAGCGCGGTTTTCTATGCCGCGGCGCTGTGCTTGTACTAACAGAACCACTGTGTATAGTGACCTCGGCCGTACTCTGCAATACGGTGTTGCAGTCACCGGTGGCATGACCATCCAGAAATGCCTTGCTGCTTGCCTTGCAGCCAAGTACACGATCGCTGGCGTGGAATACGCCGGAGAATGCTGGTGCGATACCCAGTATCGGCTCGGTGGCGGGCCTGCCCCGGACGGCGACGCTCAATGTCAGATGAAATGCTCTGGCGATCCGTCTCAGCTATGCGGAGGGCCGAATAGACTCGCCGTGTGGGAAGTAACCGGCTCGACCGGTTCTACGACGACCCCAACAGCCAGCCCCGTCACTACTTCTGCAACCGTATCTGCAACCACTCCTGTATCTTCATCTGCTTCGCAATGGGAATACCTCGGATGCTACACCGACAATGTCAATACCCGCACATTGCGCTATGGTCAGGACGTCGGAGGCAAGAACAGCCATGAAAACTGTCAAGCGGCTTGTCTCAAGGCCGGCTACGCATACTCAGGTACCGAATATACCGCCGAATGCTATTGCGATTCAGTAATTTCGAATGGTGGTGCAAAGGCGGCCGACGGTGAAGCCGGTTGTAACATGCCATGTCAAGCATCAACCGTTACAACAGATCGCTGCGGGGGCGGTTCACGCTTGACGATGTTCCATTATACCGGGACCATCACTGCACCTCCTACCCCGGTCAATCCGCCAGCCGGAGGGGGAGGTGGCTCGACAGTCGCGCCAGTAACTACTGGGCTTCCTTCTACCTGGGGATATAGGGGCTGCTATATGTAAGTCGTCTCCGATTGTTATCGCGAGAAACACATTCTGACTAATGCTCTTCTTGCTTAGTGACAACGCCAATGGCCGTATCCTTGCTAATCAGCGGCCAGACAGTAATACCCTTACTATTGAATCATGCATAAGCGCTTGTTCGACTCTTGGCTTCTCCGTTGCCGGCATGGAATACAGCACCCAGTGTTTCTGCGGGAACACCATTGTCAATGGAGGCGTACTGGCGTCTTTGGACAGCCAATGCAACATGCCGTGCGGAGGCAACCAGACTGAAGCCTGCGGTGCGGGAAATCGTATGTCAATCTATTCCTTGAGCGCCAACTTGACTACCCTTGGAGTCCCAACCGCCCAGAAGACCGGCTTGCCTACTGGCTGGAATTACGCGGGATGTGTCACCGATTCCAACCAGCAGCGAGCTCTTCCCATCGAGATCGACATGGCCGGAACGTTGACTCCCGGAAAGTGCATTTCGCAGTGTGCCGCCTTTGGTTATACCGCTGCCGGTCTCGAATACGGAAGCCAATGTTATTGTGGTGATCCATCCGACCTGGTCAACAATGGCGCAAAGAATGCGACCGAGGCCCAATGTTCCTTTGCTTGTGACGGATTGCCGACTGCGTTGTGTGGAGCAGGTCTGTTATTGACCATGTATACGACTACACCCGCAACATGGCCCACGCCTGCGAACGCCGGTCGTTACGAATTCCTTATCGGAGGCCTTGTCGTACCCCTCATTACTACCCTCGGAATCAACAACAAGGTTACGTTTGTCGAAAAGTTCGGTACCGGCGCTCCTAACACCACGGGAGCCTACGAGCTTGACTATTCGCGGACCGATAATATGGGCGCCGCATGGCGTACTATGCATATGCAGGCGAATGGGCTGTCCGACGTTTTCTGCGCTGTTGGCATCACACTGCCAGATAAATCAGGCCGCGTTGTGACCATCGGCGGATGGTCGTTCGACTCGACCTATGGTATACGCTTTTACACTCCCGATGGGTCGCCCGGCGTACCTGGTAAGAACGACTGGCAGGAGAACTATTCCGAGCTCGCTCTTCAGGACGGAAGATGGTATCCTGGCGCCATGATCATGGCAAACGGTTCCATCCTCGTGGTGGGCGGCGAGCGCGGTAGCAACGACATCGCTGTACCGACACTGGAGGTTCTTCCCAAACCCGCCGGAGGTCGAACGGCCTTATACATGGATTGGCTCGCCCGCACTGATCCGAACAATCTTTACCCGTACCTCTATGTCCTTCCTGGCGGAGGTGTCTTCGTGCAATACTACAATGAAGCACGAATCCTCGACGAGAACTCCTTTAATACGGTAAAGACACTGCCAAACGTACCAGGGAGTGTGAGAAATCCAGCTGCCGGTCGAACTTATCCTCTTCAAGGCGCGAACGCCATCTTCCCTCAGTATGCCCCGTACACAGATCCCATAACGTTCATTGTTTGTGGCGGATCTGAAGGAATCGGGCAGAACGCCGGAAACGGCTTAGATAACTGCGCTTCCATACAGCCAGAGGCTCAGAATCCAAATTGGGTCATCGAGCGCATGGTGAGTCGCACTTTGCACATTACTTGTCCCTTCACATTTGCAGAACTGACGGTTCGAATTCCCCTCTACCAGCCTTCAAGACGTGTCATGGGCAACATGGTGTCTCTTCCAGACGGCACATTCCTCATCTTGAATGGAGGACAGACCGGCGTCGCCGGTTTCGGACTCGGAAAGAATCCAAATCTTCAAGCCCTACTTTACGATCCATCCAAGCCGGTCGGATCGCGAATCTCCATCCTCGGTTCGACTATCGTCGCACGAATGTACCATTCCGAAGCCATCCTCCTCCACGATGGTCGAGTGCTTGTCACTGGCTCCGATCCACAGGACCCCGAATTCCCAGAAGAATTCCGGGTAGAGGTCTATGTCCCTCCGTACCTTACCGATGGGCGAACGCAGCCTCAGTTCACCATCGCTGCCGGTCAAACCGACTGGGCATATGGTAGCTCGCACAGCATCACCGTCACTCGGAACACTGGAGCTGTCAGTTCAATGCGAGTGTCACTAGTCGCGCCTATTTCATCAACGCACGGCAATAGTGTGAATCAACGTATCCTGTTCCCTCAAGTCAGCTGCGGCGGTAATCAGTGCACGATTGTCGCACCTCCCAACGCACATGTCTGCCCTCCTGGTTGGTACCAGCTTTTCCTGCTCGACGGACCAACCCCATCATACTCTCAATGGGTCCACATCGGTGGCGATCCCGCGGCCTTGGGCAACTGGCCAAACTTCCCCGACTTCACCAAGCCCGGTGTGTAAAACACTCTCCTCCGTTCCCGTCTTCCTCTTTTGGGTTGTATTTTTGCTCCGGGTCGTCGGCTTGTCCTTGGCACGCAGTCGTGCAGTATTATAGTATCGTTCATAAATGGTGTACAAGGTGCCATCAACCATAATTTCATGCACATATATGAATTGCGTTTGTTTGAACGGATGGATATCAAGCCTGAAGCATCGAAATGTGTTTCGTGTTGAGGTCCACGTATTATGTGCCTGTCGGGGTAGGGTTAATATGAAGCTAGAGTGCTATGATTTCGAGGTGCTGGAAGTCTGGCTAGACATGGCCAGTTGATATATATCTCGCCTTCGACCCACAATTCCTATTTAGCAAGCTGATATGGGGATTGATTGTATGAATGGCCGCGCAGAACGCATCAGAAAGTCGATACATTCGACCCATCCGAAATCCCTCGATACACCCTTCAAGTCGACATCCGTGGTGTCTTTATCACACACGAAGAGCTCGCCGCCGCCACCGCCATATCCGCGGACCATCTATTTCCGCCTACCACTAATCGACATTGCTTGCTGCTTCCCTCAGACATGGTGAGAAACGCCGACCACGATCATCTAGCAATCAACACAATCGACCGCCCGATATTGCAACTGTTGTCGGTGGAAACTGCGTCGCTGACTCGAATAGGAACGTTGAGGACACAGGCAAGTGGCGTGCATCAACAATCCTCCATTTCCAACGGCCTTGTGATCAAAGACGTTAGCGAAAGCCAATGGCAGCATGTCACTTCGAAGGTATTCTATTATATCATGCACTCGAGCACGATCTACCGAAAAACTCAACGTCTTGAAGCGGAGGTGCATCCGACGGGCTGACTCCTAACATTTACTGAGACGAGCATTCGGAATCAGGTGGGCTTTATATGTGAACTGAGGCGTCCAGGTATACAACGAGAATTTACAAATAAGCAGACACAAATCTAATAACTAGTCGCTGGAGACACCAACAGACAAGACTCGCTAGCAGTCGACGGCATCACTGAGTTTCCAACTGGTAACAAGGATATTCGGCACCGCGTCAGCACTTCTGCCAAGACTACAATCAGGACAAACTCACATTTCCTCGTATCTCCACAGGGATTTCCACTGGTGATTCCAAGAAACGCTGAGAGCCCCACCCAAACTCTGTCCAATAAAGCTCGCTGGCATCCATAGAACGCACAAGTTTGGCGTAGGAAAGATGAGGACGGCGATAACGGTGCCGAGGTAGGATCCAATGATGCTACTGGTGAATGTAGGAGCCGAGAAAGGAGACAACCGCATCGGGATGGCCACGTAGCCTGGGACATTGATCGAGGGTTCAAAAATCGACTTTTCTTGCGTCGTGTCCTCGGCGACCGCCATGCGCTCGGCCGACTTCGCACTCTCGCCCTTTGGTGGTTCATTTCGACTTTGGTGATAGTCATAGCGAAGCAGTGACATCAACTACAAATCCAGATGCACCAGGATCAAGAATCAACATGTGGTACTTTGTAAGGTGATAGGATTTGAAGCGCTTACTGGGGGAAAGACGTATGCATATTGCGAGTACTGAAACACACGCACCAAGTCGTTACCCAGAACGCTAAGCGAACTCGTCAGGAGCTTGTCTACCAAACTACTAGGTGTTTTCTCCGCCACCACTGGGTCGCGAGGCGCATTAGAGGCCGCAATCAAGACTATCAGAGCGAACACTGTCAGGGCCACAGCACCCTTTTCAAATTTGGAAAAGATATATAGTCAGTATTTCTGCCACGATACTGCGGTTTACTAAATTCTTTTTGGCTGTCACTCACAAGTCCGCACCCTAGGAGCCAGTGTTTCATCTTTATATTGCCCCCTCTGGTAACCCGAATAATGTGTACGGGTAACAGCATCATCATCCCTACCAACAGGCTGGAGTACGCAGCGGAAAGTGGAGCAAGTCTGGCGAGGAGGACCGAAGAGCAGACAACGAGGGATGCGGTGGGAATATTGTTGACCGCTGCCTCGATATTGAGAGCTCTAATACAGATCACCTTGCCGGTCGAGTCCACCACGGACCACCCGTGCGAGTTTTGCTTCGTCACAGGAACCGGGAGGATGCCCACTTCGGTTTCGGAAAGGGTAAACACCTGTCATAGCAAAAACGATTAGAACCCCGCTAGTCTTGCACAGAAGATTGGGTTGAGCTTACAGCTGCAATGCTAAGGGTAAGCGAGAAATATGTGGCCGCGATTATCATCACGTCCAGGTAACCTTTGTCACCCGAGGCATATAATTGCAGACCAATGGAAAGCAGGAAAGGCGCCGCTAGGGATAATACGAGGGCTAATATCCATGCCCATATCCTGACCACACGAAGAAGAGATTGGATTTGATCCTCCGCAACGGGGCTGCCCAGGTAGAGTTGTCCATGTCCACGTTCGGATTGCGCTTCTGATTCTGCCTTCAGATCATCGGCTATAACACTTGCATCTGTCCGTCCTGCAAATAACTTGTTCACCGCGATCCACGCCTAGAAAGAGTTTCTTATGAGCACGGAAAAGTCAAACGAGAAGACGAGTCAACCTACCCGGAGATCCTTGTGCGCAACGCGATACACCGCGATATGTAACAGGGTCACGCAAACGATAGTCCATGCTGCTTGAAAGAGGTTATCGGCTAGGGCGGGCAACGGCATAATGTTGGCAATGGACGTGATGGTGTGTCTACCCCTCGATGCGGCAAGGGCCCACTATGCTGAAGTGATAAAATACTATCGTTCTCGGCAAACCTCCCTTCCAATTGCAGTAATTAAAGCAATGTTCGTTCGTACGCTTCTCGGCTATTTATAGGCCAATTTGCTGAGCGGTCGGAGCATGACTCATTCTGCGTTCACCTCTTCCTATAGAACATGACCCATTCATTCAACTGCCTCTCTGAATCCAACTCGAAAAGCTCAATCTAAACGGACTTTCCAATCAGCACCACACTTGGCACCGTTCAAGGCATTCAGTAACCGGAAGACAGATGTTCGGAACGCACAGCGACGGAGGACAGACGCCGCGACATGATTTATGGTATTATTCATATACTAACTTCATTTGTTGTGCCTAGAATGCTTGAGCAATACGATATACAGGCCTTTTTTGTTGTGGTTGTCGTCGCTGACGGCGTGGTTGCCACTGCATGTTTACAACCCCATGGCCAAATCGTGTAATTTTCGTCTGCAAACCGATTTCTGAGGTCGATCCTGGGTTGACAATTGCGGATCGTATCACGCTCCCACAT
Organism: Naganishia onofrii; assembly: GCA_030039215.1. Classification (NCBI taxonomy): domain Eukaryota; kingdom Fungi; phylum Basidiomycota; class Tremellomycetes; order Filobasidiales; family Filobasidiaceae; genus Naganishia; species Naganishia onofrii. Next base: position 675,265 of record JASBWV010000009.1, read on the forward strand.
ATCGCGACTCGACTACGATCCGATACCAAATGATTCGTACTTTGCCCTAGTAGATTTCCAATCGGGGACGTCATATCTGAGGGGGAGAATGAAACGACTGATCAACGACCATCCACCGACGTCATAACAGAGGATTTGACAACCCGGACTCACCCGTCTCATGCAAGGAAGATATTACTCCCCTACTTGTTCTCGCTTCCAGACTCGCTACCAACAGTCCCATCTCCAACAGCAGATCCAATCTCCTCCTGCACCGCTTGCGCTTCCAGCTCATCCGGCCTGACGTATACGAAAATAGGCAGAATCAGCATGTGTCATCCATCGTGGGCAATGTCTGCGGCGTGTCCTGCTCCCTAAAAATCGACGGACTCACGTTTTCCAGATTTCACGAGTTGCATGCATGAGTTCGTACATCTGTCCTGCTTGTTCATCCGATAGCTACACACAGGCGGAAAGAAGGGTATTAGCTGTGTACTGGTCGGTCCTTGACTGTGAAACAACCATTTGAAGCGAGGAAACAAGGAAAACCACGACCGGACGAACCTTGTCAAAGAAATCGGTATTCAACGGTCGTCCGGCGAATGGTTTCTGAACAGTGCCGTCGCCGGATTGTGCTGCCTGTGCTGCTGCAGCGGTCTGACCGCGGACTTCGTCGAGGTATAGTTTCCACTGGGAGAGAAACCCGATGATATGGATTGGGTTGTCTGTTGATCTTGTTCTGCGGAATTCTGTACGTGCGACCGGCGAATATAGCGATAGTAGGGCAAGCAGGTGGATGAAGGCGAGATGTTAAGCAAGGAAGCGATGGAATGCACAGCGAAAAGGTTGGGTAGAGACTTACCGCTTTTCACATACGAATCGCCCATGAACCGCATGTCCTCTGGCAATTTCCGATGTGACCTAAGCAGTGCACGATATAATCTACACCGAGGCACCGTGAATATACCAAAAGCACGATCAGCATCTGCGAACGAGGACAAAACGAAGCCGAACTTTACGTACGGAATTGGCGGCAAAAGCTGCGCTGAAGCTTCTTTCAGCTGTAGCGGCGCTTTCGAGACCGAGGTCGCGCGACGGGCAACGGTGGATAGCATGGTGTTACAAAGGTAGATTCGAGCGGGAACACAAGGGTTGAACGATGATGGGATGACTTGTTGCCTGCAGGGTATATGACAGGAATTTATTGGGAAGAGGCAACCTATCGTTCCCTTTATCGATTTCGAGATTTCGATTCGTCATATCGCGGGTGCGATCGGACAAATGTCAACTTCAAGACCTATTCTCTTGCTCCTGATTCCTATCGTTTCTTCTGATTTCTTTCACCATTTTGTTCTGATAGGTTGAGGAGCTTCAGCTTCAACAAACCACGTCGGTCACACTGCTAGCCCGGGAGATTCAATCGCGTATAGCAAGAACAATTGGACGACAACCAACACAGCACGGAAGGATACAAAGTGGACGAACAACGGTAACTGGACGTGAAGCAATGCGATATACAGCTACCTCTGTAAGACTGTAACGGACAACTGAGCTACAACGACACAACGTAAAAGTAACCGTATTAATGAAAATGAGGAGGATGTTAATCAAAGTCGCTAATCCGCCTCGAGGAGCCGGCGCAGTTACCCTGTTTGAGAAAAAACTGTTGGCGGCGTCAAGACAAAGACGGAAGGTCACTATGCGCTCGAAGAGTAGGCAGATGGCCGGGCTGGATACATCAGTCATCCACAGAATGATCTCGCTCGCCAACTTGCAAGGAGGACACGCGCTCATGTCTGGTACTCAAGAAACCTCGCTCCTCACCGGTTTCAAGCATTATCAAGAGGAAGACCATTAGGCCTACGTCGGATCTGATGGACGTTCGGAGTTGCGACAGGATACAACTGGTATGGTGCTGGATATCGGAGGTACAGTAGTAGGAAGGAGAACTCGGCAATGGACGCAGAGGTGTTGGCGGCGAAGGTGAAGTCGGGCTGGGGAAGGACGCGGACGGGAGTGCAATGAAAAGTGTTGGAATCCCATACGAAATTGGTACGCGAGACGATGTCAGCGGGACTCGATTACCAGCAGAACAAAATCCACCTCTGTCGATCAAACAACATCAAGCCGAATATCCTAGATTCCTGTTCACCAGTTCACCAGAGATACGACGTTATTGGTCGACCGATGCGTCAGCACCGTTCTTCGTACACCAGTGATTTCTCGCAACAACGATGATGATGGTATTCGACTACGTATATAGATGCGAAGAAGCATAACGGTGGTCTACGTTCAAGCCGCAACGGCTGCCGGCTAGGGATTGTGGTGGCATGGCGCTTTTTTCCACGTCGGACAGCCAACTTGGGGGCGGATAGGGTTTTCCGGTATGTCTAAATGGCTTATGACTTTGCCGCTTTGTCTAGACGTGCCGTTGTTGATACGATTGAGAGAGGTGCAGGACCTCGAGAGGGGAATCTATTATGCCAGGGATTGCGTGAAGCATCATGGCCGTTGTGACGAAGGGATTAGAGCCCAACGAAACGAAGTACAACGACCTGCACAGCTAACGCTCCTCGGTTGTCAATGGGCGAATGGAGTATGTATACGAGGCGCAAGTACACTGTATTATCTGTTCCCACCAGTCAACAACTAGCTGTATAGCCTATTGTGCTCGTAGTATACCTAAACACGGCGTGTCCGCCATACAGTCAGATAGAGACGTGCTTATGGAATTCCAGGATTTCATAAATTTGATCTTAGCCAGTCTTTCCGCTGTTCATCTCGGTCCGGTAACGCTGGTCGGACCCTTTGAGCATCGCTTGTACTAAACTCCAGGCGGGTAACTGCCGCTTTCGACGTGGTTATTGATCATTGTCTGGACAAAGCGAGTCGTCGACGAAGCCAACGAGTCACAACGTCGTTAGAATCGGCGCCACGTTACGCTGCTCCATCCGTCCGGCAACGACCTATTATCGACCTCGGCAGTCAGCTCGAGCTCAGCTTCGACTTCTCCGGTCTCCGGCGGCCGGAACTGATCCCCAACTCCAAAAGTTACGGCTCTCCCCGTGCACCTGCGCGTTTTGATCATGGAGCGGGACACGAGGCTGTCCCTTGGCCCTGCAAACAAAGGACATTCCAGCCTAGTGTCCCGTTTGTTGACAAACGCGCGCTGGAGAAAAGTCGTAAGACGTCGTCGTCGTCGGGGAATGCGAAGATCGGATCGAACGACTACCAACGACATCATCAAGGTGGCGTCGGTGTATAAGTTGTTCAAGTAGAATAGAATCAAGTCCAGCGGATCATCTCCCTCCGCATTCCATTCGTTATCTCTCACATTCTCTCGCCATACCACCACAATGGCGACGACATCCTATGTTCCGCTCCTGACGAACCACTTTGGCCAGTTCAATCAGACAAAGGCCGCTGACATGTACCCCGACACGGATTTCGGCTCGCTGAACGTCTTTGAGCGACTATGGGGTGCGTTTATTGTCCCTTTTCTTGTTAAACACGAGTCGCAAAAGCTGACTCGTGAATACCCTACTTTTCTAGTCTCGTGGTACGTCTGGATCGGCAACCCAGTCATCGCAACAGGCTTGATGTCATTCCTCATGCACGAAATCGTTTACTTTGGACGATGTATCCCATGGATGATTATCGACAGAATGCCTTATTTCCGGAAATGGAAGTTGCAGCCAGGCAAGGTCCCGACGAATGCGCAAATGTGGAAGTGTACAAAGGCTGTCTTGTTTTCCCATTTCACGATTGAGTTGCCTCAGGTGCGTTCTTTTCCCTTTATCTGTTAGTTGAATGTTGGTGCGTTGAGGCTGACAAGCGGCTTGGTGGTAGATCTGGGGATTCCACCCGCTTGCGGAATACTTTGGACTGGCGACGCATTCGGTGCCGTTCCCTTCGTGGAAATTGATGGCAGTGCAAATCGCCTTGTTCTTTGTGTTTGAAGACATGTTCCACTACTTTGCTCACCGGGCATTACATTATGGTGAGTTCTCGCCTCCACCGCCGTTCTTTAAATGCGACGCTAAATCATGTTTCCGTGTGATAGGCCCGTTGTACAAGCACATCCACAAGATGCATCACGAGTACGCCGCTCCGTTCGGCCTTGCCGCGGAATACGCGCACCCACTCGAAGTCCTCATCCTCGGTACCGGCACGATCGGAGGACCTCTACTCTACTGCCTCTTTCGACCCGACCTACACATCTTTTGCGTCTACGTCTGGGTCACTCTCCGACTGTTCCAAGCCATCGACGCACACAGCGGATACGATTTCCCTTGGTCCCTCAACAAGCTGATTCCCTTCTGGTCCGGCGCAGACCACCACGATTTCCATCACATGGCGTTTGTCAACAACTATTCTACCAGTTTCCGATGGTGGGACCACATGTTGGGTACGGATAACAAGTACCGTGCGTACAAGGCCCGTGTAGCTGCTGCACGACCCGAAGAGAGGGAAGCGCTGGAAAAGCAAGAGTTGGAGATGGTGGAGAAGGAGGGTGTCAAGGCTGAGCGAATTGCTGAACGCGGTGGTGGAAAGGCAGGCATGGAGGGTGTGCCGCGCGGCAAGTTGGAGTAGATGATAGATGATAGAGGAACTGGGAGAAAGATGTAAATATACCCTTATAGAACACTCGTTTACGCTTACCTACATACATACAGTATGCATACGTATATGAACACTTGATCTGGACGCACCTCCTTGGTGACTGCGCGCCGTGGTTGAGAGCATACTTGTTACCTGTTGTTTAGTAGTGGTAGTCATGTCCATTCTTCTTCCTTCTTCAGAACAATATTCATTCCACACCCCCGTTCACCATGTCCGCACCAAAGTCAAAGTCAAAGTCAAAGCGGGAAGAGACGCAAGCATTCCTCGACGAGCTTGAAGCGGATTTCCCAGAACCATCACCTTCGACCGGTGCACCAACGACCACCACGACACCAGCCGCGACGACAGGAACAACTGGCACTGCTGCACGAACTGGATCAAAGAGTGGAAAGAAGAAGCTGACAAGTGGCTCAGCTTCAGGTACTCCTGCACCCGGAACTGGAATCGCGGTGCAGAAAGAAACAGATGATGCATCTGCCGGAGCGGCACAGCAGCAACGCGTAGCAACACCGTCCCTTTCCCTTCCAGCTGAACGATCTGCTACTCCTCGTCTCTCCACCGATTCCACCTCTGCTGTGGGAACACGCACGTCCATGGATACCGTTGCCGGTGCCGGTAGTGCTGTCAAGGGCAAGGGAGGACAAGGTGATGACCCCGAAGCGGATTTAGCATTCCTTGAAGCACAATTAGCAGCGGCTGCTCGAAGGCCTGTTAGTGCAGGAGCAGGAACAGGATCAAGGCCAGCCACCCCAGCAGCAGCTGGAGCAACAATCGGCGCTGTTCTCCAAGTCCCAACAGGCGGTCGAAAATCAATGGATCAACAGACTTCCCGTTCACGTACCGGCACACCCGTCAACGAACCTACCACCACCAACACCGCCGGCGCTGCGGCTCCTTCGGGTACACCTGGGGCAGCGGGTAGCGGCTGGGGCTCCTCCTGGTGGTCATCAGCGTCCACCATGCTCAACCAGGCCAAAAGCGTGGCCATTGAACAAGTCGCACATGTTGCTCGACAAGCAGACGAAGTACAGAACCAAGCGCGTGATGTAGTGGCTGGTGCCACTGCTGGAGCTGCTGCTTCCGTTCCCTCTGTTTCTAGCCTTCAGGGACTCGTTGCGGGTAGTGGAGCGGCAGGAAAGATCAATTTGGAGAGTCTTGCCAAGGGTGGGTTGGGGAGTTTAGGTCACTTGAGGGAGCAACTGGGGGATAGGGTCAAGGGTGTTGATTTGGAGAAGTTGAGGAGCGAGTTGCTGCAGCGTGGTCAGAGCGCGTTGTCTGATATCATTAATACCGTTGCTCCGCCTATTTCGGAACATGAAGTGCTGCAGGTTTGGTTCAGTCATGATATGAAGGGGTATGATGGGGTGGAGAACGTGGTTTATACTGCGGTGGAGAGCGTGAGTGATGACGGTTCCCTTTGGTAACATTGTCTTTTGCTGATCCGTCTTTTCTCGGTACAGATCATGCAGCAAACCCAATCCACCGACCTGGAACTTTTCTACTCTAGCCCAACTCCCAAACAAGCACGTACGAGCACGGATTCCAAGTCGTCTGCCGAGTCTGAACGATCCATCAACCCTGTGGTCGGCTGGGACGTGGCGTGGGAAAAGACACAAGAGATGATGCGCGGGGTAAAGGAGAGGATGAAGACGGATCCGCGAAAGGGAAACCCGAATCGTACGCCGTCGCTTTTACAAGAGATCCGGATTCGAAGCTTGCTGACAATTGCTCATTCCCCTGCTAGCCGAACTGCCAGTCATGACTATTCCCGTCTACCTACACCTTCAACCTGTACTGGTCCCACTTCCTTTCCCGGAACCACCGACCCACATCTCCTCCGCGCACGACTCAGCATCCCCATCCGCATCTCCGAAACACCTGACGTTCCTCGTCACGCTGCACGACGACGCGCATTCCCTTCAGTTTAGCACAGTGACGCAGTACGCGCCAAAGGATTGGATGGATGTTCCGTATGATGTGTCGGATTGGGTAGAAGAGCGGTTGGTAGATGTTTTACGGAATGGGGTGGAGACTATCGTTCAAGAGGTGCGTTCCATTCCCCATGTTTCAAGTGTGCGTGGATGGATGGACTGATGCTTTTCTTTGACTAGTACGTTGCGACTCGAATGAATTTGAAACAGCTACCGGGCGGTTTGAGTGGCACTACGCCGGCAGGTGTGGCAGAGGAAGCGGCTGATGAAGTGACGCTTGAAGCAGTAGGGAATGAAGCCAAGTAGCGCTTGACCCGATTATCTAGTCCGTATATATCTCATGGTACCCTCGGTTCGACTTCAAGTGTACATCTATACTCGACAATTTTCCATATTTTGTTCATCCGGTATCAGGATGTTTTACGCCATCTCAAGAAACTATAGACTCTCCCTGACCTCTTGGATTTTCCGGTCCACCTCGTCCACCCTTGCCATCCGTTTCTTAACCAACGCCTCCAACCCCTCTGCCCCGGCAAAAGCCTTTGCCACCACTCGCCCCTGCACAACCTCGCTTAAATCCCTCCCCAGATCATGCTCCAAGCCAGCTTCCACCCGTTCCCAATCCGCCCAAAACTTTTTCTGCGCCTTTTGCCATGCCCCAACGGCCCATCGGAACGCCGCCATGGATCCGAGCAGGCCGACACCGAGCGACGAAGCCGGGTCGAGCAGGTCGAGTGGGACGCAGGCGGTCCATGATAACGATGTTGAGGCAAAGACGACGGACCAGGCGGTGTATGCTGTCGTATATCCACGCTTTTGCAGTACTGGTACGACAAAGGACAGTAGCTGCGTTCGCCGTGCGTGGATGGGCGAAGTAAGTGCCGCTGGTGTGATTTGATGTGTTTGTTCGAGTTGACTCAGGGAATTGATCAGCACGGGGGAAAAGAACGGCGTCGGCGTCATCGCGGTCGATGATGAGTGCGGATTAGCGAATGAACGGAGCAGGGTATCCGTTTTTTGTGACAAGTTTCGATGTATCTGCTCCAATCGACCGGTATCAAACGCCAACTACCCGTCCCCCCGATCAACCCCAATCAGCACGCGCTATCAAACGCCGTAACGAACCCAACAACACTGCACGACTTACCTGCTGGGTCAGCGCATATCCCCAATGCGCGACCACCTGGCCCCCAACTTCCTCCTCCACCCGCTCTGCTCTTCCAGTCAACACCCTCCACCCGCCAAACCGTTCCTTTAACACGCCGGCAACAGCATCACGCGTTCTCTGCATCTCCGTCTGTAACGACCGACGCCATGTAGTAGAAGCAAGGAGAAGGATATCTCTTTCCTCGTCTTCTGCTGTTTCACGCAAGGCCGTTGCTTCCTTTTTCACACGGAGGGATTGGGCGGTGAGCGCGGTAAGAACGGTGTCGAAGTAGTGCAGGGAGCGGAGAAGGATGTGTTCCGCCGTTCGGGTTTGGATGCTAGTCGGGTTGATCGTCGTTGTCGTCGTCGTCGAGGGAACATCTTGTTGCCCGTTTGGTGGGCCGGTGAGAGCTCGGATATCCGTAATCAAGGATTGAGAAACATGACCTAAATTCGAGGCAACGTACCTCTCCTGAAACTCTCGGAACGCACGACTCTGCACACTCTGCACCGTGTCCGCCGCTTCCTGAGAAGCCGTGGTGTTGGCGTTGGCGTTGGCGTTGGCGTTGGCGTTGGCGTTGGCGTTGGCGTTGGTTGTGGCGGCATGATCCGAGTTGGAGAGTGAGATGACCCGCCTGAGGGCCTGAATCGCGCTGATCCCTCTCTCGGAATGCATGAACAGCGTTTTTGGCGACCCTTCCGCCGTCATCATCCCGTCCTCATGATCGCGGTGGTTCCCCTGACGACGTCCCCACAACCGACTTAATTGTCCTCTCAACCTCTCTTCCACGCGTTTTCTCGCTGCGGCAACATCATCGGCAAGTACACCACCGGGCAGCTCCCCATCTACCACAAAATAGACGCCGCGTTTATGTTCTAGTTCCGGGACGAGGGAGGCGATACGTGGTGTGTCGAGTAGCCTGATGGGGTCGATGATGAGCAGGATCACGTCGTTTTCTAATACCGAAGACAGGCAGGCTTTCGGGTCTTTGGCTGATGTCACTCACGCACGCGCGGGGGGTTAGTTTGTTTTCGCTTTTGAGCGTAGCGGACGAACGTACAGATGATTTCTACAAGGTCGACGTTGGCGTCTCGTAACCATGGAGAATTGCAGTCAAGACTATCAATCTCCCTCGCCGTCTTTTCCGCATACCTGCCAAGATCAACACCATCACCACCACACGCAGAAGACGTATATTAGCTCTTTTGCCCTGTTCCACCAAGCACCCAGCGTGTCTGAGACCACCCGAAAAGAGGAGGGAAGGAAAAGGGAAAAACGTAGAAACGTAGAAACTTGAAAAGACGTACCGAATCACATACTCCCCGCCTGCGTGCGCCTCACTATGCCTCCCCGCGATCGCAAGCCGTGTAGCCTCATCCTCTGCAAAAGGGTCAAGCAGAAGCGAGGTAACGACGTTTGTTCCAGGGTTTGTGGTCGAGGGATGCGGTGGGTCGCTGTATACTATTTCGGAGGAGGAGGATAATCGGGGTCGGTTAGTCGGTTGGTTGCTTGGTTGGACCCGTTTTTAGAGAGGAGAGGAGAGGAGGGTAAGCAGAAGACAAAGGACAGAGACTCACCAGCGACACGAGCCTTGCAAGCGACACTACTCTCTATGTCACGTAACCGCCGTATAGCGTTCTGCACGCGGACCGACCACTCTTCCTCCCCTCCTACTTCCGCTTCCAATATCTCATACACTCTCTCGAGTCTGGTAACCAGACTCGGGGCATTGGCGGATGGTGTTTGGAGTGGTCGGAGTGCTGTGAGCTGTTGCTGTGTTTGTGTAGGGTATTGTTGAGAAGAAGTGGACGGATTCGTGACGGCAGCAGCAGCAGCGGAGGAAGACGACCACCGTTGTTGACCTTGTTGCGCGGTGTAAACCCATACACGGTGTCGCTGGCCTGTAAGAACGGCACTGGCGACCCTCCTTCTTGCCGATATCGTAGGAATCATGGTTTGTGGGCTTGTGGCTTGTACTTTGTGCGGACTGGGTAGGTAGGGTTGTATATCGTTGAACTAGAGGGGGAGGAGGAGTAGCAAAGGGAAAGCAGGGAAGGGATTAGGTAAGCCGTTTGGGCCTGTCGATCGCTCTTTCCCCGAAACCCCTAACCCTAGTAGCTAGTAGCCAACTAGGATAGGAGATTATTTCCAGTTTTATCTATTCGACGTGTACCCTGGAGTGAAGTGAGTCAGCCAAGTACTAAATCAAGGCAAAGATGAAGATTCAACAACCATCCGCGTCAATCAAGTAAGTCCCGAACTGCACGGCAGTCTCGCTCTACTTCAACTCCCTCCACGAAACGTCGATAACAGCTAACAACGTATGATGTGACGCGGGTAGGTTGACAAACGTCAGTATCGTTCGAATCAAGAAGGGTGGGAAACGGTTCGAGGTGAGTCCGCAAACGCGTCTCTCTCGTCTCGGGTCTACTGGAGATCAGATCAGGTGATGCTGATCGTTGGTGCTGGTTTCGGCGGGTGGCAGATCGCATGTTATAAGAATAAAGTCGGGGAATACCGGTCGGGGATGTAAGTCGCCCTCTTCCTTCCATTTCCTATTACGAGCGTTTCACAACATCATCGACCCGTTCCGCTCCACTTCGAGATGTGCGCTCATCAACGACCCATATCTCCCCCTCCTGTAGCGAAAAAGACGTCGACGAAGTCCTCCAAATCGCAAACGTATTCACAAACGTCTCCAAAGGCCAAGTCGCGAAAACATCCGATCTCCAGACCGCATTCCGCACAACAGACATCCCGACAATCGTCTCCGAGATCCTCACCAAAGGGGAACTCCAAGTCGGGGAAAAAGAACGAAACCATGCGTTGGGGAACTTGTGGAAAGAGGTTGCGGGGTTGGTTGCTGATAAAGTGGTGGATCCGGGGACGAAGAGGCCGTATAGCGTTAGTATGATCGAAAAGGCGATGCAGGAGGTGCATTTTAATGTGAGGGGTGATAAACCGGCAAAGAGTCAGGTGAGCGCTGTTTCACCATACCCCATCAGGTTACCATAGAACACCACCATTACTCCTACTAAACATCCTTTCACCCGCACCCGCACCCGCATCCGCATTTGCACCGGCAATTCACCCACTCCTCCTTCCCGCCCCGCCCCTGACAGGCACTAGAATGCATAAAACTCCTCCTCGAGAAATCTCCGCTCCCGATCGAACGCGCACGGATGAAAGTCCGCCTCACGATGCCTCCCAAGGACGGAAAACGGTTAAAAGAGCGCGTGATGGCTTGTGCGGAGAGTGTGGAGGAGGATGAGATGACGATGGAGGAATGGGAGGTCGTGAGTCCCGCCCGCTGTTCGCCTCTCGCTCGCTCGCTTGCTCGCTCTTTTTTCCGTTCTTTTGAGTCGGAACCTAACGTCTTTCTCCCTCTTCCCCCTCCCTCCCGTCTCTGGGTGCGATGGCCACACCAGATCATGCTAATAGATCCCGGACAATTCCGTGTCCTCAACGAGCTGTTGGAGAGCGAGACAAAAGGACGAGGGAGGATGGAGAGTATGGGTTATGCGGCGGTGACAACGGAGGAGAAGTTGGAGTAGGTGTGTGGTAGGTGGTGTAGGATGAGGGAAGGCGGAGGGCGCAGTGCGCAGGGAAAAGGAAGAGGAAGAGAAAGAGGAGGAGGAGGACGGAAATGACGGCCGAGAATTGTATCTATATCATTGTTTGTTTTATATTTATATTTATTATTTATAAAAGCTTTCGGTGTCTTTTCGGTGTGTTGGCGCGGCGATGGCCGTCCTTATTCCTCGTCTCGAGTTTACAACTACTCGTCTTCAATCTTCCACATCTCTCTTGATTCTTGACGCTTTCCAAACGCTTCTATACGTTGGTTTACCTCGACTCCTTTGCACCGCTCCATCTCGCTCCATCTATACATGTCCTCGCCACCGCATCCGCCTTGCAAGCGACGTCGCACATCACCACCACCACCAACCCCACCTCCTACAGCCGCTAATGACAGAAAAGGCGACAGAAACAATACACCCGCCGCTGCCGTAGCTCGTGCAGCAAATCTCATAGCCTCAGCACACAACATCCTCGTCATCGCTGGTGCTGGGATTTCCACTTCTTGCGGAATTCCGGGTACGTCTTTCCCTGTCCTTTCTCAATCCCTCCTTTTTGGTTGCCGCGAGGAACTGAAGTGATGGAGTGCGTCGTGTTTGATGGTCTAGATTTCCGGTCAAAGGATGGGTTGTATGCTCTTCTCTCTTCCCTAGAAGCAAAAGCCAAGACCACTCCAGCCGCTATCGCCGTAGCAGGAAGTCTATCCTCCTGTGAGGATGTATCTTTGGACAAGGAAACCCGAGGACGACGACGCTCAGGCCGTATCGCTACAACCGGTTCAAGCGATGTAAAGACAAACGAGGCGGAAGGATATGATATCGTAGACCCACAGGAGATTATGGATATTACGGTCTTTCGAACACATCCAGAGGTATTCTAGTACGTCGTGCTTCGCCCTATTTCCTCGCCAACATATCATGATAACGGCGCGAAATCCACCCCTCCCATGGTTATACCTATTCCGCATCTTGTTAGCAAGTATGCACACTGTCTCTTTCCAGAGAAAAACGTCCGCCCGAGTGGAACGCATCATTGGCTAAAACAGCTAGAGACGGATGGCAAGGTAACCCTTCCGCCCATTCCGTCGTATTGCTTACCCTGTGGATGACTGATGGCGGATAAGTGTTTTGTATAGCTGTTACGGCTTTATACCCAGGTAAAGCCAAACCATTGGAAGCGCTGTATGATACTCATGCTCATCCACCACCGAGGAACAGAATATCGACGGTCTTGAATCCGAAGCGGGGATCTCTCGCCGTCTTTTCCAGGCACATGGTACGCCTTTCTTTGTCAGACCCCCCTCCGTTTCACGTGCACCAGCTCACATCACTCATCCACTGGTGCAGGAACTCTGAAGACGTCAACTTGTACTGCCTGTCGACATCGGGTGGACACATCGGTCCTATTACCGGCGATTGTTGAGAGGGAGGTACCGCTTTGTGAGCGGTGTCTTGGGAAACGCACGGTAGGAATGGCGGCGGCAGCGGAGACAGGCGAGCGTAAGAGGAAGCGGGGTCCGGTGGTCGGTATCTACAAGGTACGTTTATCGTCGTCCGCCTTCATATCCTGCATAACCCTCTTAAAGGCTCAAGACCTCTTATGAATTACCTTCTCTCGCTCGCTCGCGCAGCCAGATATCACTTTTTTCCACGAACCTGTTTCCCATAAATTCCATTCCCAGTTGGAAAAGGACCTCCCGCTCGTGGATTTGTGTTTGGTAATAGGAACGAGTCTGCTTATTCCTCCTGTTAAAGATATTCCTGGTACGTTGGGCTCGTGTTTATTATCGGAGATCATGAGGCACCCCGCGGTCTGGCTGATCCCTTTCGCGCTGGATTCAGGCAGGTTACCGGACAATGTGCCGAAGATTCTAATCAATCGGGATAGAGTAAAAGGCATAGAATGGACGGTAAGATCATCGGCATCCTTAGCAGTGTCCCCGACTTCCCGCGCGGTCATACTCCCTTGAAAGATAGCTTGCTGATATTATTTCGCAACGTGAGCAATGTTAGGTATTCTGCCAGGGGGACTGTGATGACATCGTCAGGGACCTGGATAGGCATCTACTCATCCGCAACATCGAAAGTACATGACAAAGGCTAGGAACAAACGCTTTTGGCTCAGGTAATCAGCAAATGCTCCGAGGTACTCTATACCTGCTTCACACGATCTAGGAGACTCGTCCGACGACCCGGCGGGTCATCTTCATGACGCCTTGCGCTATCGTCCGCTGTTATTTCAACGGCCTTGGCACGCACTTGCAAATGGCGTGTACGACAATTCTTTCATGAAGGCTTGTTTCGCATTACAAAGCGAGGCAGACGGTTGGTATCCTTCGCAATGGGAGCCGACAGTGTTACAGGCAGATTCCGGTTACAACAGCAAGGCTTGCAGTTGGCACACAAAAGAACATTGCTCGGCAGGCGGTATACCTAGCCAAATTCTAGCACAAGACGTTTGGCTCTTCAGGACCACTATAGTCGATGATCAGCAGCCTTTCCAGTGTCAGCTCTGCCACGTATGCTTCCTCGCTTCCTCGACTACTCGGGATAAACGTCTGCCAGAGGACGTCAGTCGCTAGCGCTTTTTCACTTTATACGAAAAGCCTTACCGTTTATGCTGTATGCCATTAACACCTTGATTACGATCCTCATCCACTCACCTTCTTTTCAGTATCGCAAAATTGCTTCCGCTCATGCGCGACATGCTTGCCGGGTGTCAGTGTAGAACTCGCGTCCGAACGCTGCGACATCTTATGATACGCCAGAGGTGTCGGCTCGTTACTGCCCAAGAGCGACGACGGGCATCGAGTGAGGGTAGCGGTCGGGGTCAGGCTGTATGGCGACCCGACAGCCATCGGGAGAGCAGAATCGCTTGGAGTATTCAGTGATGGGGGCACATTGAGGCGAGGGATCGCAGCCGAACATGCGGTCGTCACGGCAGAGCGGTGAGGCGTTGTGCGAGTCGAAGAGGGAATGTTCGTCCGTTTGTTTGGTCGCCCTGTAAGCAATGGCGCTAGCTTCGGCTTGCTATGGGGTGGTGGGGCAAGGTGAATCGTGTTCACGTTGGGTTTCACGATACAGGAATCCTTTAGTATCGCTACAAAGACAAAATCAGTCGCTGCGCATTGACCAGCCGCTTCAAGGTGATTATTGCCTGGTATGATGGCGGTTCGCCTCTTTTGCCTGGTGTCAGCAAAGCATCGGGTGAATGTCCCGCGCGTAGGGGCCGTTGATTCAGGGTGAGGTTGCGTCGAGGGTGGTAGGGCGTGGGATTGCATGGTGATAATGGGGAAGGGAGGGAGAACAAGGTGTTCAAGGCAGAGGAAAGCGTGATTGTTTGACTACATGTACAGCCTTCAAAAGGGAGCATTCGAATAACCAGCAACCGATATGTTTATACCTACATTGGCTCGTCGGATTTGATCTCAGATGAATTGCGACGGCCATCCTTTGAACCCCGCACCCTCTTTGGAGAAAGGACTCGTCAGGGGTAGTTCGCGTCCGGTGCACTCTCATGTTCAACCTGAAGGGGGAAAGCAAGGGGGCATTCGTGCTCGGAGTATTAAACCTGCTGGCGCCCGTTGTCCATGTTCTTCCCGTTATACTCGACCTTGCCTGTCACGATCAATCTTCGACTGAGCAGAACAACCACACGAGAATTCCAAGACATGTCCTCTTCGCGATCCTCGAAGGAACCTTCCTCTTCGTCAGGCAGCGGCGGTGGCGGTGGAAGCAGCCGCGGAGCATCAGACCGCCGTGAAGCGCCTCCGTTCCCGAGCAACGTCGCCATTGTCGGCAGTGAGACTGCATTTGGGACATCCAAGACAGAGACCGTATGGCCCGAGCCGGAATTCGTGAGTCGTTGTCCTTCTCCTTCCTTCCCACACGACGGGCCTCCCTTCCAACTCATACATTCTCATTTAACACACGCCGAATGCGTAATACAGGGCGAACGAACAGAGATCAAAAACGTCAATGGGAAAACATGTTTCGGGACGATCCTTGCCGCTGGAACTATGTTACCCCTCGGTATGGCCATCCCCAGTGAAACGGTGTTACCGTATGGAATGTACCTCCCGCCTGGGACGATGCTCCCGGATGGTGCATTGGTACCTATACATACGCGGATGGTTTCGGTTGTGCCGTTGCCGACAAAGAAGAAGGAAAAGGGTGAACCAGAGGACGTGTGGTGTGTTGTCATGTAGTCGTGGGAGGGGAAGTGGCATGATAGGTGGTGGGTAGGCGAATGGTTGCACGTTTATCACGTCTGAGGGAATTATCATTATATTTAGACCTTTCTGCCCTACGTGTACCTCCTAGTGATTGAGAAGCCACTGATCATGCCTCTCCACCAACCTCCGAACGATCATTTCCTCAATCTCCACCTCTTCCAGCGACAACCCTTGACTCTTCTTTTCCTCCTGCAACTCTGCAAGCCGTAACCAACTCTGCTTGAACGTTTTGCCCTGTCCATTCCCTCGTCCTTGCGCCTGCACGCTGGCGCCGCTCGCACTCTGCATTTTCTGATCCTGACGCGTATCATCGCCAACACAGCTCGAGGTCGAATCCAACTCTACCAGCACGACCTCTAGTTTCCGCCTATGCAAGTCGTTCCCGACGACCACTTGATGTCCGTACCTCTCGAGCGCTTTTTGCGCTTTGGGGATCAAGAGTGATTCGTCCGTCTCCAGCTGTCGCACGGGGAAGGTACCGGAGAAGGAGGGGGTATTAGCGACGTCGAGGGGCGCGGGGGGACGGGCGGATGTACGGGAGGCAACCCGGGGAAAGCGAGCGTACCTTGAAAGAAACGATAAAAGCCTCAGGAATCCATTCCTGTACCAACGGTCTGAGGACTTTGGGGACTTGGTCCATCTCGAGCGTCAAGTTGCCACGGGTGGATTGGATCTTGTGTTCTGCCTGCGTTCGAGGATGAGGAGCGGGGAGGTGAGGTGGTCCGACAGGACGGGAGCATGGAGGGATGGAGGGATGGAAGGATGGAAGGAGGTGGTTGTCGCGCCGACCGAGGAAACGGAGAAAGGAGGAAGATGCGAGTTTGGGGAGAAGGGTGTTAGCGCCTTTAGTAAACCGCTGAGAGACACCGAGAAAACCACGAAAACAACGTACCACCCTATCCATCGGCAAGAAAAAATCACTAACGGCCGCCGCCAAATAAAACATGGCTCTCCCACCCAACGGTTTCACGACCTCTGCCAACTCTTTCAACAACCATAAATAGTCGTTGACTGTCACGAATTCGAGGGAACAGATCGTTGGGTTCGGAGAGTGGTGGGCGGCGTGGTATGCTCGCAGGACGGGGAGGAGGTGTTTTGTCTTGGAAGGGTTGACTGTTATCCGCGGCTCCTGCTCCGCGTCCCCCTCCCCATCCACAGCACCACCACTTCCCCCCGGCCCCGCCTCCCGCGCCTCCTCCGGGGGACAATCCAACAAATCCAAAAACGGATTCAAACTATGACTATAATGCCTGGAGAACGGCCTCAACGAATGTTGACGATGCATAAAGATGACGGCGTAGGGTGTGGTTGGGTGGGAGAGAAAGTATTCGGCTGATGTGGAGCCGCGGGTGCCGGCGGAGAAGTTGTCGAGGAAGCGGACGCTGCGATGCGAGCGAGCGAGCAGCGGGTGAGCAGCGGGTGAGTGAGCGAGCCGAGGGTGCGGTGCGAGGTAGTGAGTGAGTGAGTGAGTGAGTGAGTGAGTGAGTGAGTGAGTGAGTGAGTGAGTGAGTGAGTGAGTGAGTGAGGCGGCGAAAGAGTGAGTGAGGCGGCGAAAGAGTGAATATGAGCAGGAGAGCAGGAGATGAAGGCAGGAGAAGGTGTTAGTTGATGAGTGGTCATTTGAATGTATATACGGTGATGCAGTGACGGCTTCCAGGACGGACGGACGGACGGGACGTACGTGTTTGCTTCTAATGGGACCGTCGTTCCTCCGCTCTACATAACACCACACGAAAAAAGAGCATCAGCTTCCTGCGCACCACTTGCCCACCCATCCCCATCCCGTAACCCGCACGCTCGCGCGCATCAACTACCAGCTACCAACCGAACCGAACCGAACCAAACCGAACCAAACCAACACCAACACCAACACCAACAACAACACAACTCGACGACTCACCGTAACAACCACCACCCGTTTCCCCTCGACCGCCCTCCATCGCTCGACAAACGCCTTGACTGGCTCCAGGCGCGCTGCCAGGTCCTGAGGAGGGGGCTGGGTGGAGAAGTAGGTCGAGGTGCTGAATTGTCCGGGTAGAAGGGGGGTAGTGAATCGGTTGAGGGAGGGTGGTGGAGCGGAGGTGGCGGAGTGCGGCATTGTTGGGTTCGAGAGTGTTGGCAGGGACGGTGCGTGGTGAAGGGGAAAGGAGAAATGGAAAGGAGAAAAGGAAAGAAAGGGTCAAGAAGGAAAGGTGAGACTCGTCTTAGGAGCGGGGCGCGGATCCAAATTACCCCTCTAGGCCGCAAGAGGGAGGGAGCAGGGTGTCGTCACCATCTATTCAACAAACAGCAGATTACCATTCTCCCTTCCTTCTCCCTTCCCCGACTCAACAACCCCCCACCCCCAACCCTCGCACCATGGCCTCACTATTCGGCTTTGGCTCAACTCCCGTGGAAGTAGATATCAAGCTCACAAACGAAGAAGCACGTCGGCAAGTCGAATTGAAACCGTCTTCGTCGTCCCCCGGCACCGCCGTTGCAGTAACAGGAACCAACGGAGGAGGAGGAGGTGCAACAGCAATCGACCATAAAACAGGAGAGAAAAAGGATCTGCTGTGCCCGGTGTATTATGATGCGGAGAGTGTAGGTGGGGTCGTGACGGTAAGGGTAAAGGATGGGAAAAAGTTGGTTCATGAGGGGATTAGGTTGGAGTTGGTGGGAGCGATTGGTGAGTGCGAGGGAGCGAGAAGAACGTCTCGAGCGAAGCGAGAATCAGTGTCTTGCGCCGCAGGCTACGAGTCCGGAGGACTCTTCCTCTTCCCGAGTGCGGCGTATGCCGCGCGAGCGTATTGCTTTTGGCTTCGCCGAGGCCGCCGCCGTGCGGCCGAGCGTCAGTTGAGCGACAGCGAGCAGCGAGTCCGAAGGACTCTTCCCGAAGCCGCCGTACGGCGGCTGAGACTCTTGCTTTTGGCTTCGCCGAGGCCGCCGCCGCGCGGCCGAGAGTCAGTCGAGCGATCAACCTCCGAGCGGAAGCGAGAGTCAGTGTCTGCGCCGCAGGCTACGAGTCCGGAGGACGCTTTCAAGAGCGGCGTAGGCCGCTCGAGCATCAGTGCCTTTGGCTTCCCGAGAGCGACGTAGGTCGCTCGAGATTCAGTTTCTTGCGCCGCAGGCTATGAGTTCGGAGGACACTTTCGAGAGCGGCGTAGGCAGCTCGAGCATCAGTGCCTTTGGCTTCCCGAGAGCGACCTAGGTCGCTCGAGCGTATTGCTTTTGGCTTCGACCGAGGCGTGTGGCCGAGAATCAGTGTATTTGGCTTCCCGAGAGCGACGTATGTCGCTCGAGAATCTGTATCTTTGTCTTTCCCTTCCGAGGCCGCGCGAGAAGCAGTCTCTTTGGCATCGTCTCTCCGCTCCGACGGCAGTATAGGCCGCCTGAGCATACTCGCCTTTACTGAGCGGCGTCAGGGCGCGAACGTCAGTGCCTACTGCCTCGTTCGAGGCCGTCTCTCAGGACGCGCCAACCGTAGTCGCCTTCTCCGCGCCTCAAAGCCGAGAGTCAGTGTCTTTGGCTTTTACGAGGGGTGGGTAGGCCGCCCGGGTGTAGGTGCCTCCGCTGAGCGAAAGCCGAGACCCTAGTTGGGTTCGACCTCGAGGCCAAGGGCAGGCCGAGGTGAGCGCCGTGGCCCACAGGCTGAAGGTTCGGATGAAAGGAGGGAAGAACCTTTCCGAGGCCGCCGTGAGGCGCGCTGAGAGTCGGTGTCTTTGCCTCTGTTTTTCCGAGGGTGGTGTAGGCCGTTTGAGTCTAGGTCGCCTCTCATTGATTGCCGCAAAGCGAGGGCATCACTCAAGCGGAAACGAGACTCTCTCAGAGGACTGCGGCGAGCGTCATTCCATCTACGGATCTAAAAAGGACGTCCAGATGTGCCTGTGCCGGCCTGCGACTCCTCGTCTGACGGTATCGAACGACGGCCAAGCACGAGTTGAAATCTCGACTGCGTGGTATTGCGTCCGGTCGTGCGTGCGTCCGGTCATTCAAGCGCGTCGATGAGCACAAGAGTTTCATCCTCTTGTCTCGTTTTGTCTTTCGCGGTCGATGCCTCTGTCGTCGTCGTCGTCTTGATGGAGCGCGGGTAAGCGCCGTCCCTTCCCGCATGAGCGCGAACGCGAGCGAGCGAATGAGCTATCCGGTGCCTCTCCTCCTCTCTGAGAGCTAGTAGAAACGCCTCCTCCGGATGTGCGACAACGAGCACCAGTCGTTGCGTTCTTCACAGTCGCATGACGGGGGAATAGTCCGCTTGAGAGTCGGGATGGGGTGGTGTTTTGCAATTGCGTCTGTGAGGTGCGTGGAGGTCGGTGCTTGATATCTCGTCAAGCGAAGCGGGAGGCTCTTCCGAATGCAGTGTTCGCCGTTCGAAGCGTGGTCAGCTCTGTCCCTTAGTATACTAGATGGAGCCCGAGGAATTCATGTTCTCCTCGCAGCGAGCTGCAAGTCGTGGAAGAAAGCCTGTTTGTTGCTACGATGAGTGTTCTCCCATCATGGAAGAGTTGTGCAAGACTGCTGTGTTAGAGCAAAGCTACTGGTCATGCGGCGTTTGCTAGAGTCGATCAACGAGGAGGAAGATGTTATCGCCACTGCCTACAACTCCCTTACGACCCGATCAACCCGCTAACACCTTTTTCTCCCGTTTTTCCTACCGTAGAAATGTTCTACGACCGGTACGTAACGCTCCCTGCCCACCCCTTACTCGACCAGCCGCCTGATCTCCGCCTGCTCGACCTAACAGCGGGAAAGACTACGAGTTCCTCTCCATGTCACAAGAACTCGCAGCGCCGGGGGAGATGCGGCAAGCCCAGTCCTTTGAGTTTAATTTCAAAAATGTGGAAAAACAGTATGAGAGTTATTCTGGGATCAATGTCAAGCTGAGGTACGCCTTGGTCTACCCAACCTTTCCTACCTCGCCTTGACGCGCGAGCACTGACCTCGTCTTCGCCCTTGCCTGGCTGTCGCAGGTACTTTCTCCGCGTGACCGTCGCCCGTCGGATGGGCGATGTCGTCAAAGAACGCGAAATCTGGGTCCACTCGTACCGGATGCCACCAGATGCGAATATGGCGATCAAGATGGAGGTCGGGATAGAAGACTGTCTGCATATCGAGTTTGAGTATAATAAAGCAAAGTGCGTCCCGGTCGGTTATCTGGGCGTTCAAATGTTTTATGGAGCTGATGTCCTGCCTCGCTGCTCCGTAGGTATCACCTGAAAGACGTCATCGTCGGCAAGATCTACTTTCTTCTCGTTCGTATCAAGATCAAACACATGGAACTGTCCATCATACGTAGGGAAACGACGGGTACGGCGCCAAACGTGTATAATGAGAGTGAGACGATTACGAAGTTTGAGATTATGGATGGTGCGCCTGTTCGTGGTACGTGCTACGTCCTTTCCTCGAATGGTGTTGCGCAATGGGCGGCGACTGACTGTACAACCTTCGCGCGGCACACGTAGGCGAGACGATCCCCATCCGGCTCTTCCTCGGCGGATTCGAACTCACGCCCACCTTCAGGGACGTCAATAAGAAATTCTCGACGCGGTATTACTTGAACTTGGTGCTGGTAGATGAAGAGAACCGGAGGTATTTCAAGAGTAGCGAGATTACGATCTTCCGGTGCGTTTTTTCTCCTGATAATGCCAGGTTGGTGGACGTCGGTTACTGATCGTTTGTGTGCGCGTGCTGTGCGGTCGGGTTCGTAGGATTCCGTAAGTCTAACCCATCTCGTTGCTCTCGGCACCCCGTTGTTGTCATCGACGCTGATTGCTTGTTCATCTTCTCGGTACAGTGAAAACTAGTGACCGGATACTTGGGGCGATAATACGAAAGTATATTACCGCGGGAAGGGAGAACTGGGATGAACGGGTGCGGGCGTAGGGGTGGACCCCAATGTAGATGCATGAATGCACGAATGTTGATTGGCGCGTTGTATGCAGTGATGAATGTTTAGATTTTGTTTCTGATTGGAAATATGTGCGTCGTGTAGTTGTGGATAGGTCGTGATGGGGTATCTGTCGAAGAAGGAAGAGCGCAGGAGGACAGGAAGATGATGAGTCATACTCCTCCAACCGCTCGGCAAATTGGCCTATAAATAGCCGAGAAGCGAGCAACTAGGGTACAACAATGGTTTACTGCAAACGGAAGGACGGGGTTGTCAGTAGCGATAGCACTTGATCACTTTAGCATTCTGTGGGCCCGTGGAGCATTGACCGGTAGACACGCCATCAGAACCATTGCCGTCACCATGTCGTTCCCTGCTCTGGCCGACAACCTTTTTCAAGCGGCATGGACTGTCGCCTGTGTGACGTTGCTACACACTGCAGTGTATCGTGTTGCACATAAGGATCTCCGAGTACGTCTGCTTCACTCCGCGATAGCATACTCTTGTCCCTAATTATCCCCGCTTGTGGATGACTCTTATAGGCGTGGATCGCTGTGAATGAGTATTTGGTGAGGTATGGTCCAGAGCATGCCGTGGCTGATGATCAGGCGGAAAGAGTAGGCGCGAGACATGCTGTGCAAGTCGGCGGTGTTCAGGAGGTCACGACTGGTCGAAATCGCAGCAACATCACGAAGCATATGAGGAAGTGCGTTGTGCCAGTATCTCTTGCAGCACCTATATTGCTATCGATTGTTCTGCAGGCGGAATCCTTGGGCCAAGGTTACCTGGATCCAACGCTCATTGTAACCGAATACATTTTGCTCACGTTTGCGATAACAAATGTAAGCATGTGCTCTTTTCCTACGAGAAGAAAGATCTTTGTGAGCCTATATTACCAGAAACTCTGATCAAGGTCTCATGCTTGTATCTAGGTACTCACCCTTTCCAAACCCGAAATAGCTATCGTCTCGACACGAATGACGAAGCAGAACTTTCGCGGATGGGCCGTGGTAGACTCGAGAGGCAAGATAAGCAACATGAAAGCTCTCGACCTTGACACCGCGCGCAACTTCGTCCCCGCAATCTCTCTTGTTCTGTGCTTCGCTGTCGTCCTTGCCAACCAGGTGCCGCATTCTGCAGCGCACGCGGTGCTGTTGATAGCGCTTACGATGCTTGGACCTCTATGCCTTCTTCGGACATCTAGAGGAGACAATATGAAGATGAAAGGGTGGCTAATCTTCATGGGAAGTGCGTCCGTGAGTCCTGGAAGCAAGGCAACGAAGCTCTGTAGGAGAAGACTGACTTCCTTATCTAATGTCAAACCTCTTCATCAAATGTGCACCAGGGTGCCTTCACGGTTTTGGTTTTGGTACTTCTGAGCCCAACCACTGTTGCACCTCGTTCTCCAAACTTACCAGAGGAAGGCACGGATTGGTTCAACCGGGTCTGGAAAAATAAGTTGAGCATTATGGGGAACGACTTGATCCGCGCCATCTTCTACGCGCTGCACGGATTCCTCTTCTGTCAGGTAAGAGCGTCAAGTTCTCGGGAGGTACGGAACGCTGATTCATCACATCGATATATTGTGGTTTGTAGATGGTTGCGCTTCTCCGTTTTGACTACGCACAGATGCGAAACAATTCTTCAGGGGAGTGCGAGAATGCTGCCTCTATTATCCCCCGCTTGAAAGAACGTGTTGTTGACGCGGGGCACGCGACGGAAGCGAGACCAATCCTGCAACTATCGACTCCGCGGGAATCGCCTTCCGGCCTCGTACACATTTCGCGTCAGACCCCTGCTTTCTCAGCACCTACATTCAAGGGTAGCATCATCGGATCCTACCTCGCGACCATCATCGCCGTTCTCCTTTTTCCCACACCGGAACTGTGCATTCTATGGCTGCCAGCGACTCTTGTTGGGCAAAGTTTAGGCGGAGCTCTTAGCGTCTCTTGGAATCGACAGTGGAAAGCTCTGTGGAAGTATGAAGAAGTGTAAGTCGGTTTCAAAATCTTGGCTTACAGTATCGGCAAAGGGTGTTGATGATATGGTGATTGTCTCTTTGTATTAGTTGGAAAGTCAGCGACACCGTTGAATGCTAGTTTTATCATCGTGCTTTCAGTTTTTGTTAAGGGGGTGCGATTCGCTTATTTGTATTTTCCCGTTGTATACCTTCGATGGACAATTGACTTGCTTCAGGTCGTTCTTGAGATTCTCCGTCGACATGTCGCCACCTCAAAATCATTCCGACGTCACCGCGGCCTGGACGATGCGCCTTAGCTTCGTAAAATCGGGAGAACGGGTCGATGTACCTGTGTCTGCAATTTTTGAGAGGATGAATCGACAGTAGCACTGAATCATTCGGATAGCTACCATCAACAAGATTGGTACAATTCTCAGCCGAAGAAGGCATAGTGATAGCGGGACGGCCAACCCACGAACGTCTGCAACTTTTCCTGGACCGAACTCTTGGCTGTTTCGGAACTGCCTGGTCAAGTAAACCGTACCTTCTCTCCTCCACTTGCAGTCGGCGCAAACCAGCCATACCTGTCCGTCAAGTCTTGCGCCTGTTCCGCCTGGACCCACTTTCCCTTGCGATACAGCTTTGACTTGAGCCACGCATTCTTGTATTCCAAAAACGTACCAATCCGAGCTAGTAATGCCGTTTCCCTTGACGAAAGATCAAGCAACGCTCGGTCGACCGTGTTCGTTTTCAGACTATCGTGGTTGATGTTTACGACCATGTGTGAGGGAAGCATGGTTAGCTCTCGGTTGCTGGATGCGGTCAAGAGGATATCCAAGGTGGTTTGCAAGTCATGAATTGTATCGACAAACTCGGTGAGCGTGTAGGGAGCGGAGATGTCGATGTGCAAGGTGTACCGAGGGGTTTGTCCGGGTTCTATGGAGTTGATCTGTCTCAACGTTGCCATCTGAGGGGCCAGGATATCAGTAATGCGTGGAAAGTGTTGAAATCGAGGAACTGACCATGTCCAACCAAATCTCCAGTACATCAAAGTCATAGCACTCTATCTGCAAATTGATTCTTCCACCATTACTACCGCCACCACACAAGACGTTGACGTGCTGGAAAAATAGAAAAATCTCCTTCATCCCCCTTCTTCCCCTGTTCAAGAATCCTTGTTCCGAAAGCAAGTAGACGTGAATGTAGCCGACATCATGAACGAAGAGCGAAATTTCCGAGCGGTTGAGATGGGGGAGCTTGGACGGGTCCGGATCGCCGACGTCGAAAGGAGATGCAGTCGGGTTTTGCATTCCAAGAGCGCGAATGGATTTGATCAAGTTGGGTTGGTTTGCGTCGTACTGTACTTCGGAGTGGATAGGTGCATAGGTGGTGTAGACATCGGTGACGTGGGCAAGATTGGGGGGTATTCCGTTCGTGGTAGCTAAAGGGGTAGAGTTGATGGCCGATAACATCTTTTTGAAAGCGTCCGTATTTCCTTTCGTAATCATGTTCCGACTAGACACCCAAAACTCACGACACCCCTGTGTCTTTTCTTTTCCGACTTCGTGCGTAGCAATGAATCGCAGTTCCGGGAAGAACTTGTGAGCAAGCCAGTTGTGTGTGTTGATTCCACGTTGATACGTATGAAGCGGGTTCCAGAACCAGTCGATATGAAAAGCCTCGTTTTCGAGAAAGATGTACCTAGTCGCGACAACGATCAGATCCACAAGATATAATACTTTGGCACTGCCCGACTTACTGGACTACCTTCCATCCTGCTGGGATCTTCTTGTCTTTCAGTGACACCTCCTGTACGCGCTTCCATTGCCTAACGCTCCAACGAATTTCTCGCCACAAAACCGGCAGCGAAGCTGTGAACGCTCGTTTGCTGCATACATTCAAGTTTGCTAAAGCTTTCAACTGTCCTTCATGCTGGAGGTGGTCGAAAATCCGTTCCAATATTGCTGCAGGAAGGTGCAGGAGTGGACAAGGCATTTTGGATGGCTGCAAGATAGAAGATGGTGGTGCGCAGCGTTAGTAACTGATGTGCTGCTGTGGCTAAGAAGAAACAGACGACGATGAATTACCTGAGCTGAGGTAGGCGATGTAGCCATATCGTGGGGTTTAATACTTTGTGTAACTGCAAGATTATGGAGAAGGAGGAGCCGAGTCAACAGCAGTTTTCTTGTGCGTTTTCATATATCTGCATTCGAGTGCCCCTGTCGAAACAAAAAGCAAAGTCAACAACATGAAACGCGACTATCTTTGTGATATTTCGATTCTCAACCCCTGATGAGCTTTACCAAGGTTTACCAGCTGGTTTACCACGCAGCTCATCAAATGCATTCGAACTTTCCTGATCAACGTGATATAACATACAAGCAAATATTATCGTTAAGATGTGATGCATGCGAGTTGCATGCGGATCAATTTTTGCGCACGCATGCATAGATCGAACGATGAAGTGGCCGTCGTTCGCATTCTGATGTCGTCCTCGTTGCGCACGCACGGTCGCGCGCTGCGATACATCGCGATGCCTTCACATAACATCGCTTGGACTATACTACTGTAGAAGCCACTGTAGAGCTATAATATAGAAGGCTATAGACAGCTCTATAGACTGTAGAGCTATGCAGCACGCGCTTACCCGCTTACCCAGTTTTGAGCAAAACAAAAGCGCTCCTGAAGCGCAGAAATCAGCTATAAGGAGGAAGTCACCTATCAACTTGACCTGTTCTAACTGGTTCATCATCTTAACCTCTATCCCTAAGAAACTCATACCACCTGTTCATCTCTGAGACCTCTGCTCGAGGACGAGGCCACAGTCTTCTCTCTCCGTTGAGCTATCTGCGAGCCCGAAATCCGACGTCTGAGAAGATAGGCAGGTCCAGCGATGTCGGACGAAATTACAGTGAGCTTCTCATCCTCCTTTCACCCTTCTAGACATTTCCTTTCCATCGTGGCTCGATCCTATGGCTGAAATTTCTTCTTTAACCACTTCAGGAATTCGAAAAAGCAGTACAGGATGCGTTGTCCGCCAAGCGTTTAAGCGGGACGCATGTGCAGAATGTGACAGAATCTGGAACGCGGTTGCTCAAGGTGCGTTTCCCCTTTCCCTGACCTTGGCCTAGTAGCCTAATACCAGATGCTAAGGAAAATGTAGCTAACCCCTTCCTGTGATCGTGCCGATAGCACGACCGTCAAATCATCGATTATCTGCTCACAACCGTTCGCTCCCTCCCTCCGAAATCAGCGCAACGCATCTCATTGCTGTACTGCACCGACGCGCTATGCCGTGCTGCCCGATCACTATGGCGTCGTGCTGCAGTGGCTACGACAACTACGGAGCAGCAGACTCCCGATGGATCCGCTGGAGCAGGAGCGGCGGCCACAGGACAGCAGGTATACGATCCACGAACAAAAGCCGTCGCTCAGTCTTTCCTCGAGAACATGGAAACCGTCGTGGAAACCTTTGTTGCGCAGCTTCTTGCACCTGGATACATCCTTCCCAGTGCTACATCCGATTTCAGCAGCAACGCCAACGTCAACGCCGGTCCTGGAGGGGTAGAGGTCTGGGTTGAGGGGAAAGAAAAGATGCGTAAAATTATCGAAATATGGAGGAAGAACGAGACGTTTGCGTCTGCAGTGATGGATCGGCTCGAGAACCTTTTAAAGGATTTGGATAGGATTCAGGCTACGAGGTTGGTGCCTGGTTTGGCCGGTCTGGTAGGAGTCGGTGCCGGTGTAGGTTCCGGGGTACAGGAGGGAAAGGGTGGATTGGGTTCATCAGGTGATTATCTCTTTTCTTTTTTTCTTTTGCGTGGTTTCTTGTCTTTGCCGTTCGTTTCTCGCGCGTCGCTGTCGAAGCGTCACTCATATCTTGAACGCAAGTCTCCGATCCGCAAGTACTTTTGGTGTTTCGGTGGTGTTTCGCCTTCAGGTGTCTTCCATGGATCAGTCAGGAAACCGGAAACCCATTACCACAAGATAGACCTCGATAATCGCCACCAACCAAAAAGCCAATACACTTGGCAGCTTTACAGCGATCGCGGAGGGAAATGGTGCGCTACGGCTACTCTACCCAGCTTGTATCCTTCGATAGACGATGCACTCGCGATGAAACACACATTGTTCGTACGCAGACAAACATCCAAGGCGTGCAGACACAGTCAAACAAACATTAAAAGAAAAGACAATCAGACAGAAAAACGTAGAAGGAGGGCTCGAGCGGGTCCCTTGATAAAGTCAGAGGATTCGCTGCGTCCATCCCGGTCGACCGTGGCGCAGTGCTATAGGTTCAGGCAGGGCTAGTGGAATGGTACCAAATGTGGTAGCCTCTCCACAATAGCAGCCGTTGTGCAATGCGCGCTCTGATTTGGCCGTTTTGTTGAGTCTTGAAGCAGCCTTGTTTCTGCATCCTATTTATTGAATAAATCGCTAAGACATGACCTCTTTTCTCCCCTCCTTCCCTCGGTTTACGAATGTGCGACATTCCCTGCGGTGTTTACTTTCCGATCCCTTATTTTCCTCGCCGCACTGCTACTCCCTATTGATGCCCACCTAGGTCCATCGGCAGGAACGTCGAATGGCGTAGCCAATCTGTTGAGCTTGTTGGCTGCACATTCTACGCCCCCTACGGGCGTGGCCGGCGCGACCAATGTCACTGCGAAGGGAACTCCGCCGACGGGGTACCCTCCATCGGGCATCACGCCACCGACAGTGTACGTCCTTCCTCGTTCAGTGATCTTTCATATATCTCTCAGTGCTGACCACGCTGCATGGCTTAGGACCCTTCCTGTCCCTACTACAATGTCTTCCTTTACACCACCGTCGATAAATCATACCGCCAGCGGAGCGCCACCACCAGACTTTTCTAAACTCTTGTCTACGCTGACATCTCAGGCTGTCGCCAACGCAGGAGTTTCCGCGGGCTCCCCACCGATACTACCACCTGCAGCACACCCTTCTTTCCTAGCGACAGGCGGTGGCGCATACGCGCAGAGCGTTCCGCCTCCCAGTATAAATAACGCATTGGCGAAACGAGATGAAATCGCACGACGGTTGGCGCCCGGTGGCACGATGACTCCTCCCGCTCCAGCTTTTCCAAGCGGGAACACGGGCTCTCCCTCGAGAATGCCGGGCTATTCATCTCACAGCGAACCAAGTATGCCACCTCCGGGTCATTCCCCTTCGACGTCTACGTCAGGACGACAGCTTCCTGTGCATCCTGATCGTGCTGCTTTCGCCCGGGCTGAACCCCCACAGAGTCGCGGGTGGTCCAACGATAACGACGAATATAGCCGAGCTGGTTCCGGGCCATCGTACTCTCGAGGGGGCGGGTACGGCGGGTATCGTGGTGCGTCAGATGGACCTCGTGGCGGCGGCCGGGGCGGACGCGGCGGAGGGCGAGGTGGTTATTCTCGAGACTTTGGGTACGACTCCTCCCGCTCTACTGGATATCCCCCGGCTCGTGAACAGCATGGTTATGCGCCACCAACTGCTGGCGCACCCATACAAAGCTTTGAAGATGCCGACAGCAACACCAGGCGTTATGGGATGCCGCAGTCTTCTGGTGGCCAAGAATCCAGTCAACAGATGCGTGGAAGGGCACCGTTACCTCCGCCTCAAGCAGGCAAAGACGAATTTGGGCGAGACATGACTGCCGAGGAAGCCGCCCAGGCAGATCAAGGAGGTTACAAGCGTCCACGTTCTCCCATCGGAGCAGCAGGTCGAGAGGATGGCAAGCGTCCAAAGACGGAGGGCACAATGGCACCGGGAGACGCTCAGGGACCCTCGCACGGCAATCCGCCTGCGCCATCGAGCTCGGCGAGCACGAGTGGTACAACTCTCGAAACCTACGATTGGACATCATTCACTCCATCGGACGGCACATCTTGGGCAACACTAGGAGAAGCTTGGAAACGCTCGAATAACGGAAGAGAACCGACACAGCAGGAATTGATGTTTGCGTTCATGAATCACCAAATGTCGGCGTCAGGTGCTGGCGGTGCAGGAAACTCGCAACAACAACAGATGATGTCCATGATGATGTCACAGATGATGGGAGGATCAAGTGATTCTGGCAACACGAGTGGTGGTGGATATGCTCCGCCACAGAGACCTTATCGTTCTCACGATGATACACATCAGCAAGCTCGAGTATCGTGGGATGAAGAGGATGGACCTTATGCCAACTTTGGACGGGCTGCTCGTGGAAGAGGAGGTGGCGGAGGGTTCCGAGGCGGGAGAGGAGGTAGGGGAGGTGGGCGAGGTGGCTTTGGCGGAGGAGGGTACGGTGGCGGAGGATATAATGACAGTTATGACGGCGATAACGAGTATGGTAACGCAAGCGGTCTAGAAGCAAGTGACGCGGTCGTTCTTGGTGGTAACTAGAAACCAATGACCATAGCATGAATAGAAGAATAGCTTGTGATACAATACAACTGGGTATTTCCTCCTTTATGGCTCGCTGATTATCTTCGATAGCTCCATCATAAAAGTCTCACAAATGCTGCTAAAGTAGAACTGCAAAATCAAAAGGTCAACGTCAAGTCAAAGTGTTTGTAGTAGCTAATCACTCACCTCGTGCTCCGAGTTGTGTTCCGCAACGGCATTGTGAGCCAACTCATGCGCGAGGGAAAAGAACCAAGAAATCACGGCTCCTGTGGTTTCACCCATCATGACAGCTTGGTCATGCCACGCAAGATAATACCTCCTGTTTTCGTGCCAAGTCGACAATCAGCGAAAAGTGTTCACCAGATGCACTGGTACCAGTACTTACGCGTTCAAGTACAGAGCGCCGCCTCTGTTAAACGCTATCAGCGGACCAGCCGAGTCGTAGAAGATAGATATAGACGATGGATCAAGCTACGGCGACACAATCAGCTGATGCAGAGATGCATGAAGCAACAGCACTTACCCTAAAGGTAGTGGAGAGAGGCATAATGATGGTATTTGCGAATCGCTGCAGAGCGAGCTGATGAGTCTGCATCAATGTTGATGGATTGGGTATGTCTGCAACTGCCCGATTAGAATGACCTCTTTCGTGACCCTTTGCTGTGGAACATACCTCGGGATACGAAGAGCTTGATGCGAGTGCCGGATACTTGGCCTGTATGGGAGCCCGGTCAGATGTCACGAAAACACGACCAATACTGCAAATATTGACATACCGGCTGAAGTTAGATCCGTCTTGACACCAGTCAAGTCACAGTATGTATCGCCACTCTCCCTAACAGTGCTCCGCTGGGGTTCGCTAACGATATCTCGTGACATGTCCGGACGACTAGCGGCAACAGCTCGTAGTGCATTGTCGCCTGTAAATCGGATAATCAGCAACATACTTTGCAAGCTCTTGAGCAGACTCACGAATGTTGGCAAAAGGAGTAACCTTGAATGATTATAGCACAGATTAGTTTCGGGTCGCCCCGTATAACGGTGAAACTCACTTCGCTTGATTGTTTCTGCGCAGGCGAAGGTGATTGTCCAAGCCCTTCTCCGTGTGGCGAAGGCATCGACCCACGGTCTCCATTCGAGGCTGTTGATGTTCCCGAACCGGGTTTGAACTTCTGCCTAAGACTGTTCATCAGTGTCGTACCAGATAACTTGGTGGAGCTGGAGGCTAACGAAGGCGAGCGTTTTAATTCCGCGGATTCCCGCTTGGAGGAAGTGCTCGCTCGACGTGCGCCGTTTTGCTGCAATAACGCATTGGTAGCGTTCACGAGGTGGTTCGATTGCTGGGATTCGAGGACTGATGCGAGATGTCGCGGATCCTGGTTGGGGAAAAGCTGAACGAATATCGTTAGACCGGCGGAAACGGTCATGATACACACCCGCTTACGTCTTTCAACTGAGCAATTGCTGCAGCTTTAGTCTTGTCGTCCAGTTTTCCTTGTGCCTTCCGCTCCAAGTCGGCTTTTTCCTGCTTGTCGCGGAAGTCCGCCTCTCGGGCGAGACGCTCAGCCTTTTGCTGATTGAGAATACGGTCGACTATGGCGGTAGTGGCTGAGCTACACAAATGGTATATGACTGTTCACTTTGCTTACCATTGTATCCTCGCCGTTTAAGGGCAGCAAGCGGAGTTGAAAGAATTCTAAAAAATGGAAGCGTGAGTGACGAACCTCTCAAAGAATCTAGAGTAACCTACGTCATGAGCAACAATGGGTCATCCGGTCGTACTTTCTTGAACAGTGCCTTGACCAACGCCAAGGCGACCCTGTGTCACGAATTTCATGAGCTGAGAATGAATAGCAAAATCCTGGTATACGTACTCAAACATGTCCATCTCAACGCCCGTGGAGACGTAAAGATTGATCACACCGCCTCGAGCCTTCATGACGCAGGCAGATACGGCTTGCGAATTGGTGCGTTCCATACCTCCTTGTTTAAGGGTCCTTTTGAGGTTGATGGATCCGACCTGGAAAACATTGAAATTCTTATCCTTCTTCAACCAATCGAGACTGACTTCGGCATTGCTTTTGGAGCGATCTGAATAGAACAAGGTGAGCCTTTCGAGAACCAGGTGACGCAAGGAAGTTGCCGACGTCGAAACGATTGGAGTTCCAGAAGACTTGTACTCTTCCTTGATTAATCCAGATAGGGGTTGACTGCCCAGCTTCACGTAAAACTCTTCCAACATATCCTCCTATATGTCGATGAAGCGTTAGACCCGAGTTCCGTACCCGTCATGTGACACTCACCTGAGGCGCTGCCCGTATGTCGTTGCCGAATATGGAGTATGCGTTTGGATCGTCGATGATGCAAATCTATCGGCTCAGAACATCGGTCAGAAAAATCATTATACGCCATAGAATACCCTTACATACATCTTTTGCTGCAGCGAGATCAAATTCTAGAATTGCGCCCAAGTCTTCGTCTTCCCTCTCAAGATTAGCTTTCGAAGAATCGCCGAGGGGCGGTTTGTGATTTGAAGCAGTGTGCGTGACATGCTTTGAAGCCAACAAGAATGCAGAGCGGACCATTTGTCGCTTGAGATCAGTCGCAAAGCTAGAGTAACTGGCAGCAAGGATACGCAGCTGCGCGAGATAGCTGGAAATACTAGGATCAGTCACAATGAACAGAAAAGCAACGATACAACTTACAGCTCTTTGGTTTGCGCAAGTCGCAAGAACTTGCTGGGATCAGCAACAATCAGGCCTGCAAGCTGTTCTATACTCGGCTGCCTTTTGACGCCGCATGCGTCCAGAAACGCATTTGCCGACTGTCCATAGTTGACGTAAAGAAAAACTCGCTGGTATATTGAATATAAATTCGACGAGGTCGAGCTGTCGTCTTCGGGCCGGAAAAAGATTTCACTAGGTCGACAAAGAATCGTATTTGTGGAACCAGGGTTGCGCATGTCGCGCACACGAACGAAGGGTATGCTGGATAACTTCGAAAGCGACTTGTTCGGGTCTCGATAAAAGTCTAAGAAAACT
Source organism: Naganishia onofrii (assembly GCA_030039215.1). NCBI lineage: Eukaryota > Fungi > Basidiomycota > Tremellomycetes > Filobasidiales > Filobasidiaceae > Naganishia > Naganishia onofrii. Next base: position 708,021 of record JASBWV010000009.1, read on the forward strand.
CGTAATTAGGAAAGGACCACAAAATGTAGAGAGCGCAACATACCGCCAAGACGTGAGGACATGTATTCTAAATATCTGATGCACTGCTCCACATCTAGCGGTGGTGAATCTATTACACGTCGAGCGACCTCTGACACCGGTGGATCTTTCTGTAGCTTGAGTTTTGCTGCTACATCCTCGGAAACCTGTCTCGTATCAACGGTGGCGAATCCAAGAACAGTGGCCGCAGAATTGGTAAAGACTGCTGTGGGTCTCGCAAGGTAACTTTCTCCGGTCGTAGGGGATATTGCCGGAACAAACGCAAAGTCGGGATATGCAGTCGAGTTGAATCCGGTGTAATGGGCCAAGTTCTTCAAAAGGTAATTGAATGCCGCTTTTCGCCTTTTGATATCTGATGGATGCGAAGCGATCTCCAGAAGCGAAGGGAGAGACACATGCCGTTTAACGCCAAGAGAGAATGCGAATTGAGCTTCCGGAGAACTGGCCTTCCAAGCATGTCCCCAGTCCAGAACTTCAACGCCCAACTCCTTGTGCTCCTCTGTTGGTTCATAAAGCATGTCCGGGGTTCTACGGACAACCTTTTCGCTCGAGTCGGATGAGTTTGATTCACCTCGTGGTAGAACAGGAAAGGCTTGCGTTTTCTTCAATCTCGCCATTTCGTGGTCAGTCAGGGTTGATCTCACGGACACGAGGTATCTGACCAGTTCGTAACAGCTCCATTTTTGATTCCCGACCAGACGAGAAAAGACCAGCTGCAGGTCGACATGCGATCTGACACCCAACGCAGTCGACATTGCTCGGAGTGGGCCTTTAATCGCGAGAGACGGTAGATCGATTATCGCCAAGTCCGGGAATAGGTCGACATCGGCAAAATACGAGTCTTGCGGCTTTGCGAATCCTCGCCGGGTCGGCAAACACGCGATCGTGTTCATGGAGGTCTTGAGTGTTTCCTTGTCGAATGCATTCAATCGGTTCCAAGACCGAGCGACTGTCGCAAGCACTTTTTCCACAAATGGCGCTGAATGGGTCAAATCGTGCTGGGTTTCCGCCTTGTCCATGAGCGAAATATCCTCTAGATCCGTCTGCGCAATGGAGACCAGGTATTGAATCCACTCTACGACACCCAGTTCATGCCAGTCGAAAGCAAATGCCAGTTCTGACAAGTTGCCACCCAATTGCTTTGAGATCGTATATGGAAGTGTCTGATCCGACAAGGGCATATCGGTGGGAATCGTAGCGGGATTAAGCCAACTTTTGATATCGGCCAGTCGAAGTATCCGCTCGGTACGCGTTGCAGAACTGGTATCGACGATCCTCAGCACAGCGGCATTCATCACTTTACTCCTCAACCTTCCATCAAAAGCAGGAACTTTTGTCATGCTGATCCACCACTTGATCAGCCCGACCGCTTGTTCCTCGTTCAGCGGACTCCGCTCCAACGCGTCGACCACATCATCCAGTCCGATCTCCTTTAGCAATCCTCGCTCCCTCAACCTCGCTACCATTAATTCTTCATCTGCACGTTCCGCCAGTTCTGGCACAAGGACCGGTAAAGACGGCAACCATGGCGTGAGCTGTGGGTGAGGCATCCGTACTGACGTAACAGGCAAAGGTCCTCGTGTACTGATCACGCCAAGTGGGGCAGATGTATGCGTAGCGAAAAACGCGGATTCGATGTGTGTGCTGACGAGTCCCGAAGGCGTACTCGGATGAAACGTAAAGAACCGTAACAGATGAACCGCTTGTCTCGAGATCTTTGCCCGCGATTTCATCATCTCTGGGGACAATGTCAAATCATCCGTACCGCCAGACGCGCCGAGGTGGTCGGTCCACTCGCTCTTCAGCCGATCCATTTCCGCAGCATACATCCCCCTCGCAAGCCATCCAGCAACCCAAAGTAGTTCCTTGTTCCAGATACTAACCCATCTATCCTGCAGATCCACGGATTCTCGCTCTACCGTGGGGATGAAACGAGCGGATATGTGTCCACCCAGACCGGTAGTCTGCGCTGTAGGTTGTCCGATAAAGATCCTTCCCGACGTTGAAGTAGCAGCCGTGCTACCTGGCGATCCATTGAGTGGGGGCTGAATACCAGCAAAGATGCTTCCCGCCGTTGGACCATTGTTGCTTTCCCTTTCCGTTGTATCCTCTTCCTCCTCGTGCGCTTCAGAGTAAATTAACTGAACTTTGGTCCGTTTCGGAGCAGCCTTTTTCGTCGCTCGTTCCAGCTCGTCTGCGAACTGTCCGGCTACGGTACAGTCTACCTCCGTTCCAATCACACGAATCGTCCGTGTCGCCGGTAATTTTTCCTCGAGATTCAACGTTGTTGGCTTGACGACTGTTGCAGGCGGTTCTGGCTGTGTAGGCGTATGTGAGGAAGGCGTAGCTGATCGAGACCAGAGGGATGAAGCAGATTGCAACATTGCGCCCCAGCCGCCTGAATGCTGGATTGTGGATTTTGGCTGTATTGGTACCGGTGGAAGTGGTGGTGGTGTGTACCCCGAGTGCAGCAACGCACGCATTACGGACGCCGAGATTCGTACAGTTGTGGCGTTTACGTTGTATACGTACATGATACCGCCTGGCGAGGTTGAACCAGGATCTCTGGTGACAGAGGTAACGGACTTGAAGAACCCTCTACCTGACAATTCCCGCGGCTTTTCACCTGGAACGTTGACGTTTTCAGTGACGCCGACTTGCTTGTCGATCGTCAACATTTCGTAGTTGTCTACGTACATCTCGATCCGGCGTATAGTGTGCATGAACGTGAGCGAGGTGATGAGGAACCGAGCAAAGTCTAGTGGCTGGTCAAGAGGTGTTGGTGTCCGTAAATCCATCGTGAATGACGTCCAAGGATTACCGGTAGAGCTTGTTGCTGTGCGTTCTTCCGTAGTAGGCGGATCCAAGTCAACATGCCTCTCACCGGTCCTTGCAAACAGCTGATCACCGCCATCTTTCCAATAAAACCCCATCCACCGATTCCCACTAACCACCATCGGCTGCTCCGTTACGCTAAACAAGGCATAGAATCCAACACCAAACGCGCCAATCTTATCCTCGTTCGGATTGCCTTCTGCAATCTTGCGCAATCGGTCCCAATCCTGCTCACGAAATGGTATACCATCGTTCAGCAACTCGTACCGCGAGATCAACGTATTCTTCAAATCACCCAAGTCCAGAGACGACGAATCCGTTCGCTTGCTGGTGGTGAATCGGATCTTGACAGTGCTTGCACCTGCATCGTCGGCGTTCTGTAGCAATTCTCGAAAGATTGTGAATTCGCCGGAATAACGTGCGAGGATCTTGTCGATGAGGGCACGTTGGTTGACTTGGACTGAGATGTCATCGCCTGCTTCCCAGTTTATGCCTGACATTTCGGGGTAGTGGGGTCAGAGGTAAGTCGAGAGTATTTGCTGTTCGTTTTCGCCACCCTTGTATCAACAGAATGGACAGAGAATGCTCATCTTCAGGGCGCTTCGTCAGTTCCTGATGTGTTTCACATTACGACCTGGCGAGGAGGAGGCGATCGAGTCACGGCCGCCGGGCAAGCTTCCGCTGCCGCTGCGCCTTCAGGGCTTGCAGAAGAGCTGCTTGCAGGATATCTTGAAGGATGATGAGGAGCTGGATGAGGAGGAAGTATCTCTGGTCCATCAAGGTCAATGGGATCTGCAGAGTTCAACTTAGCAAAGCGCCACCATCTCCGGGTCTGCGTAATACCAACTTGCGAAAGAGGACAAGTCAACAACTTTTGCTCAAGTCTGCACTTTGACTGTCACCTTTCCCTCGCGAGTGATTGCAAGCTTTCGTCGGAACCTTCAAACGCAGCGACACCCCTTCGTTCACACGTCGTTCCTTTATAATGAAAAGAAACGGGACAAGGGAATCTCCAAATCGAGGCGATACAGAAACATGGCGACGTAGGATGGATAGCTATGTTTGCGCTTGCTTGACTGCAAGAACAGTGACTTCGACGACCCAAGTATGGATTCTCAAGCAGCTTCTCTTGTAAGTCAAGTAGATCAACCTCTGCCGGTGCTCGGTATATTTGTTCCAACGTTGGTCTTGCACGATGTAGGCCTCGTCTGTGCCCGTTCCTCTGGATGCGATCTTACTGCTAGTGAAGCGGCTAGCCGCAGAAGGCCAATTGAAAACGCTAGCCAACCTCGGTTCGATTTGCAAGTCGGTACATGAGCTCGTTCGCCCTATCCTCTGGAAGCGAGTACAATGGACTGAACAAGACTGGACAACACAGCTGACCATGCGAAATGAGAAAAGTGTCAGGGAAAATTGGGCTTGCGTGGAGTAGGTAGTGTTGGAGCGCTCTCTACCGCACGTTTCCTGACCATTTTCTTCCATCCAAAGGTGCCTCTTCCTATCTGCGGACTTTCATGTTCTGATGAACGCTCGATTCGTCGAGGCAGATAGTCAAGATAGTACGATACCGAGTGACGTCCTCTCGATCATCAAGGGAGATTTCCCCATTCTTCGCATGTGTATCCATCGAGCATCTAAAGAAACAGCAGCGCCCTCGGTATTCAAGCTCGCTCTTTCCGCGCCCACCGATCAGTGGACCGTCTGGTTAAAGCCTCTTCATTGGGGTGCAACTGTTCTACAAGATGTTGCCTATGCCTTGAATACGATCTGCGCTACTCCACCTGCAGCCCAACAAACGAATCTCCGGCAAGTCATCGGAGCTGAACTACCAGGTTTCGAAACGAGAAAGAAACAGAAAATGCCTGTGCCATTCAAGTACGAGTCGATGCCGACTCTGACTACTTTCCACTGTACGTCCGCCCGCAACAAGTTTGACAGTCTGTCCGAGTACCTGAAGAGGCAAGATGACGAGGCCCTCGCGGACGCGACAATCCAACTCACGGGCGATGCGAACATCCGGTTCCGGTTGATGCACGTGGATGATGACAAGGACCATTTTGTGCGCATTTACCTATTGTTCCGCACGATGAACAAGATCTATCGTTCCAAATGGCGATTCACGACCGTTCCCTTTCGCTTCGACGTAAGGTATTGCGCACTTCCTGATATCCAGGAATGGCTGAACGTCTTGGCTTGGACCGAGAATCCGTACCCAGAGACACCGCTTCGTTATCGAATGTCGTTTCACTTAGCACCAGTCGACTCTCACCCGCCTTTTGCGGCTACGATGCAGCAAGTACATCAACTCTTGAAAACGCTTCACGCTGATCCCGAGATCCGTGATAGGCTTCCGAACCAGATTACAGTTCATCTCGAGTACAGCATGCTAGGGAACGACTTGGACCACCAGTCTCTACTGACGGCGACCTTTGATCTTTCCGATGACACTGATTTCCGCTACGACCTTGATCGTGATTACCAAGGTTCTGGAGTGACAGCCAAGATGGAGGAGGGTGTTCGAATGTCCTTGCATGGTGTATCGGAGAATGGGGTGTGTCTGCCTTTTCGGGGAGGATTCGGCGGGCGCTGATAGACTGAACGTTTGAGAATGAGGAGGTACTGTTGCGGCGCTGTATTATATTGTTGTAATCGTTTCATACAATAAGATTAACATCGTGTACACAAGTACCGTTTAGGCGGTGTTACTGATCCGTCGGCTACTGCGGAGCGTTTGTCAGTTGAGATCAGTTTGAGTATGCATTTGACATCCTCCGAGGACAGACTCGCAGTAACGTGCTGCGACTCCAGGCCAAACGCCTCGAGCCCTGCAGCCGCCAGCAGCTACACAACAACCCCCCTTCAAACCGGCGGCCGAAAATCTGCGCAGCGAGAGTGCGAGACGCTGCTGCCTCATCCTCAGCCGCTGGCAGATGACGAATGGAGCGGGATATCAATGCTATCTTCTATTCAAATGTATTCATCACCCTATCCTCTTCCCTCCCTTATCAACGACCCTCAGCCAGTCGTCAAACCAAAATGACAGGAGGGACATTCATCCTTCCGCCTTCCTCATCATCTGATGAAGACGACTCGGACCGCGACTGGTCCGCTGGCGACAACGAGGATGACGACTTATCGACCGAGGAGGAGCAGGCGATTCATGTAGGACCTTCATCGTATTCCTCAAGGGATGAAATAGCAATGACGGAGCTAGGTGAGGCTCCTCTACCTCTGCAAGAGAATGGGAACGGAGGAATCGGTATACGGAGGAGGAAACGAGGAAGGGCCGGAGGAAGGGAACGTCGTGTAGAGTGGGTAGGGAAACCGCATGTTGTTGGACCGGAATGGATGAAGATGCCGCTGTAAGTTCTTCTCCTCAGTTCCTGCGTCACTCTTTGCTCCATCTCTATCCGACCATATTGAGGGTGAGTATGTGCTTATACACGATGACTATGTGAGGCTAGGTTGACAATAGGGATGCTGGGATTGCAGGTAAGTTGCAAGGTCGCCTCGAAGTGTTCAAAGCTTCTAGCTGACATGCCTTACGCATAGTGCGTCTGGTCAATTGAAATGGGATACGGTAGGCCGTCCTCCCGAGAAACAAGCAATCATGAGCGTAGCTGATCCTGCCTTGTGCCTAAAACGCGGTCTCAACAAAGCCTCGCCATACCTCCTCGACCTCGGCCTCTCAAAATCCCTCATGTCCCTTGTCTTCGTCGCCGGCCCTCTTTCCGGGCTAATAATGCAACCCATCATCGGCGTCCTCGCAGATCGTTCACGTTCCCGATTCGGACGACGGAGACCATTCATGTTGGCCGGGTGCGTGGTGAGCGTGTTTGCGATGATGTTGCTGAGTTGGGCGAGGGAGGTGGCGGAGTGGTGCGGAGGTGGGAGAAAGTTGGCGATCGGGTTGGCTGTATGGGCGATTTATTTGATTGATTTTGTGAGCCTTTCTTTTGAAACACTTGGAAGAAGAAGCATGCTCATGATTCTCTTGAGAACAGTCGATCAACGCCGTACAAGCTACTGATAGAGCGTTGGTGGTGGATATCTTGCCGCCGTCACAGCAAGAAAAAGGAAATGCTTGGGCAGGGAGGATGTTTGGTACCGGTTCGCTCGCTGGCTTTTATGTGTGAGTCGAGACTTCCCTCGTGCTTGGTTGTAAGCCTCCCGACCTGACATGACCCGGTCATTCAACTTCGGACAGCGGGAATATCAACCTGCTCGCTATCTTTCCGCTCCTTGGCAAAACTCAGCTTCAGGTTCTGAGTTTCCTGACGAGTGTGGCATTAATGGTTACGCATGGTCTGACGGCGTATAGCGTCAAGGAACGGGTCCTTTTACGAGACAAGCAAGCCATCCTTACCTTAATACCTTCCCGCACGTGCCGCTAACCTCTTCATGAATGCAGCCGCAAATCATCCCAACTCAACATGAAATCCACAATCCACTCCATCTGGAAAAACATATTCACCCTGCCACCCGCAATCCGCTCAATATGCTACGCCCAGTTCTTCGCATGGATCGGCTGGTTCCCGATCCTCTTCTACACGTCCGTATGGGTCGGCGAGATTTATACCCGGGAAGCGATCGCGCGTGGCGGACGGAGCGCAGATGATCCTCTGCTTCCTGAAGAAGCCGTGAGAGCCGGGTCGAGGGCATTGTTCATGAATAGTATTGTGAATCTGGCGACGAGTGTATTTTTGCCGTTTTTGGTCTCCTCGTCGGGCATTGGGACAGAAGTCAAGCCGGTTTCGACATCCCGTGACGGCAGCAGCGGGTATAGATCTCGGGAAGCAACGAACGGCTCCGGTAACAACGGTTTCGCCGCCTTGGGACCAAATGGATCTGCCGGACCAAATGGAGAAGGCCTCACTGTTCGTGCGTCCCGCCTGATGCAGAAACTGGACAAGATCCGCGCTATCATCAAGGTCCCGAGTCGGCTACGGATGCAGCTTCCGATTCAAGGGTTCACGCTCATCCGCGCGTGGATACTGGGGCAGGCAGTGTTTGCTGGAACAATGTTTGCGACGTGGTTTGCCGGAAGTGTTTGGTCCGCCCAGGCGATTATTTGCGTAAATGGGTTCTGTTGGGGTGTGGCCCAATGTGAGTCGTGCCGACGGAGTGACGTGTTGCGAGGCCGACAAGTTTGTGACCGGCTGACACTGCTCTTTGCGTGACGTAGGGGCGCCTTTCTCTTTGGTATGTTAATTCAATGGAAAGCAGAGAATACGGCTAACGCTTCTCTTGCTATAGCTCGGCGAACTCATTCTCCTTGATTCCAACGTACCGGAATCACAGGATAAGACACTTCCCGTTATCCGAATGATCGATGAGGAAGGAGGCGATGCCTTCCCTCGGGATCAGCGACCGATTTCTCGCTCTGGTCAACGCACGTATGAGCTCGACGCTGGTGCGGAAGAGGAGGAAGCGCTCATCACGTCCACCGACGAAATGGACGCTGATCATCTGAACCATCATCTCCACCATCACGACTTCCCTGCCGGACGACCGGGACATTCTCGTACAACATCAACTTCGGTCGATCTTACTCCTAGCTTTTCTGAAAGCCGGAATCGGACACCCCTAGGTTCCCGTCGAGGTAGTCGGGAGCTCGCGGAACATGCACTGGCTCTGGGGAAACAAGGAAGATCAGCGTCGTCGAGTAAGAGTCGGCTGTCGCGTGAATTTACAGGAGCAAGGTCGAGCTTTGATGTTGAGTTGCATCCAGTGCATGACAGGTTGGACGTGGGAGGTGCTTTGCGCGTTTCGAGAAACGATGATGGGTTGTATGGCAACGGTGTGGGGGAGGTGCCGTATCCCCGCAGTGGTACTTTCGGCGGGGATGAACATCATGACGAATCGTACACCCAGCACGATGGTACAGGATTACCCAAGACAAAGCCGAAAAGGGCGCCACAAAAGAGCAAAGGCCAAGGAACGGCAGAGAAGGCTGGCGTTATTTTGGTGAGTTGGCCTGCGTATCGGAAACCAGAGGAAGCCATTAACCCGGTTGTGTCCTGTAGGGTATCCATAATATCTTCATCGTAGTAAGTAACCAGCAGGCTGGCCACAAACTGTCTACGAAATTGACAATACTTGTAGATCCCGCAATTCCTGGTGACGTTCCTGTCAGCGATCATCTTCTACATCATGGAACCGACTCGTCCAACGTTACCAGAACATCATCCAACGCCGAATTTACCGCTGAGCGGGAACATTACGCTCGGAGCCGTGACCGAGAGCGATTTGCTCGATCCGACAGATGACAACGGTGTAAACAAGGCAGCAAGATTGCTTGGTCGAGCCGTTGTTGAAGCATTGCGAATTCGGGATAGCTCAGAAGGTGTTGCACGAGAACTAGAGCCTCATGTGACCAGTGAAACGGATTCAGTAGGGTTTATCTTCAGGTTCGTTTACCCGTTTGATGGCATGGGACCTTCCTCGCTGATCGCACTCATTCGGCAGACTCGGTGGCATTAGTGCCGCCATAGCGGGTTTCATGTTATACAGAATGTCCAAAAGGTTCGGACCGGATCCACTCTGAGGGATGAATACCATTCAGCACGACATCGCACCCCACCTGCATTGCGCTCGACTACGCATAGATTATCGTTGTATTGGTAAGCAATCACAAGGATCCCATCTTGGGCAAGATTATACAACTATACTTTTACGGCTACGCCCATCGATTCCGCGAAACATAGCAAATAGCTACAAATACATCTACCTGATACCCCACGTTTCGTATACCCCGTGACACACCACCGCTTCTCTTCACGCACGCCTCCTTATCTCCCTCTTTGTGCTTCCTTTCATCGTCTATCGAAGGAAAGGCATGTTTGCGGGGGCTCCGGAAGTGTATATATACGAGTGCGCACGAGCCCTCTCATCGCCCCGCTGATCTGCCTTTGATCGCCGAATCACCCCTGTTTGAACACGCAATCCGTGTCGATTGAGAACCAGAAAACTTTCTTTGCTTCATCATGACTTCCAGGATTGCATCCATTGAAGCTGAACGACGAAGGCAGCGTATCATGAACGTGAGTCGGTCCGCGTTACGTGTAGGAGATGATGCTGACTTGTCGCTTACAGGAGGTCCTTCCATCAAACAAAATGTAAGCTACGACCTGTACTTGACGCAAACCTCAACACACTGACAGACAATTCTCTTACAGGTGGGAAGAATGGGAACGAAACGAATCCAAAGCACGACAAGGAAAAGGCTACTACCCCTCTCTAGACCGCCGATTCCTTGAATTCTTGGTCGCATGTGAAATTGACCTCTTGTCTATTCAACACAACCTAACCCTCGAACAGCCGGCGGAACGTGTACACAGAAACACGGACAAGGTTAGTAACCCCTAAACCCTAACCCTAACGCTAACGCTAACCCTACCCTACCCTACCCTAAGGTCCGTCGAGTCGCTTCTCAACGTATCGGAAATGAACGGCTTGAAGCGTATTGCGCTCGAGTCAAGGAAGCGTTCAAAGCCTACTTTGAGGGTAGTGTATGGGCCACTTGGGAGGATGACGCCTTTTCCCTGAACTCGTTGGAAGATGAGTATGAAGCAAAGGCAGGTGAAGAGGTGGAAGATCGTGGTCGAATCAAGACCGCAAAGGAAATTCAAGGCAGGTCTTTCACTGTTGTGCGTCAAGGTTTGGAACGTTACTCATCAAACCGTTCTCATCTCCAGTTGAGACTCACTCTAATACGCTCGTATCCAAGCAAGTTGAAAAGATGGACACTTCCCTTACATGTGCTATGGAAGTGGATCAGGCTTCTCCAACAACGATTGAAAAGGGTCAGTATGCACCATTTCATGACATTTGACATATCGTCTGACAAGCACCTGCACTCGCATATCCTACAGCCAACATCCACACTCTCAATCAGGTGGCTGATCAAGTCAAAAGGCTCGAAGTGGTGGGGGCCGCTATGGAGGTGGACGAGTCTCCACGGGCTCTGCAGGAGACGGCATAGAATATGCTGGAAATTGTGGGCAAGTCGGGTCGAATCATCTGCACCTACAACGGTAGTAAGCCTGAAGAAGGATCGGCTTTCTCTTGTCCCGCCTGTTGCGTTATTCTTCTCCTACTACTCCTCGTGCCCGTCCGATGTAAATGGCTGAGGGAATCGAGGAAACCTGTGCAGCAACTTCAAAAAACGTACGGGCGACTTCGTGTTGTATTGTGGCCTTTGGAAGAATGTTTTGGCTTCTGCGCAAATGATTGTTGTTGTTGTTTTCTCACAAGGCGATGTTCTGCGACTATCACTGTATCTATACTGCATGCAATTCAGACTATCGTGGTCCATGTTCCCTTTTGAAATACTACCTGCTGAAGCAACAACCTTTGACACTTGCAAAGCCCCACAATCATGAGGTTCTCAGCACGGCCAGTTACACCTCCAATGCGCTGGTAAACGAGTCCGGCGAGGTACTGTGCCCTCACTGTACATGTCGCTCAACAAGCTAAATTGCCATCCTGCTGCTGTGGACAGCGTTACAAGGAAACACATACATCTTGAAATATTGTCCGAAAAAGGTACACAGAGCGGTACGTCTTGACCCTTTCTTACATAACAGGCCACACAAAGCGAAACTCACATACAAAGCAGCTCCCAAATCGTTGTTCACATACACACGAAAAACAAAGCAGCAAACAACACGACGCCCCGGATCAATTGCGCGCAACAAAACATCCATCTTACGCTTGCCCCTTCTTCCACAACCAGACCTCCAAACTATCCTCCTCTGGTAACCCACTCGCCTGGGGTGGCGACTCGGGCATTACCTTTGCCCTTTCCCCTCCATGCACAGCAGGCTTGTACCACTCGTACCCTCCCTTTACCTTGGTAGACAAACGTCTTTCCCAGCCCTTCAAAGCCTGCGGCACGTACTCCTTCTCCCTATCCTCCTTTGCGGAACCCTTCCGTCGAACATCCACACTAAAATGCACACTCTCATTCGTATATTTCCCAGCCTTCAGATCCTCCTCGGTTAAATTCAACGGAATCCGATCCGTCGGGACTCCAAGAATCTTGTAAACCTCGCTGAAATTATCCGGGATCTCGGGCATGGCGTACCCGTATGCGTGTTTTTCGCCTCCCCACCAATGGAAGATCTTCTGCGGGATCGGCAGCTGCTCGTGAGTCGCTTTGATTTGAGCAGTCGTAAGCGGCTGCATCGCCGCTACCCAGTTCACCTGCTGCGCGCGTAGTTCTTCCTCGTCAAACGCCAGATGCGGGTGAATCCGGTCAAGCATCCACGTATAGGTGATGCTGGCGAGTTGTTCTTGTGGATCTGCTTCTCCGGAGGAAGCAGTGTCTGATCCGCCTCCGATGTTTATATGGACGCCTGGGAACCATGTTTGTTGCAGGTCGAGGGAAGGGTTTTTGGTCTTGGATACCTTCCAGATTGAGGGGTGGAACGGGGCTCGTTGGTCATCCAATGCGAGTGCTTGGAACGCGTGCTTGACACCTGTTCGGGTAACGGTGTCAGCTCACTTGCATATAGGTGAAGAGCAGACGACACGTACCTGGATTCAACTCGACATCATGAAACTTGTATTGTTGCCTAAACATGCTATTATCAATCTTGATCAAATGTCCGACATCAGGCACTCCAAGTGCCCCCACAGTATCCCAAACACCAATCACATCAACGGGCACCTCGTAGCTTCCACTCCCTGGCACGACATGCATCCCCTTCTTCCGCTCCACAAACCGCTTCCACTCCTCCGTCTTGGCGAATGGAATGGAGAATTTATCACCCGCCACATACGCAGAGTAGAGCTGCAAAAACTCGGAGAAGCAAGACGGTCGAAGGATTCCTACTTCCCATACCAGTCCAGCACAAGCCCGTGCGGTGAATGCGCCACGGGAAAAGCCGAAAAAGTAGAGTTTGTCGGCGCGTGAGGTGTAGTTGAGGACGAGAAAGTTGTATGCTTCGATGACTTTTTCCAAGAGGCCTAGTCCGCTGCCACCTGTTTGTCCAGGTGTGGGGATGATCATTCGTCTGACGTCAAAATACCAACTTCGAAGACACGGCGACGGACTGACCTTGCACTAATCGATCAAGCCATCCAATATCCCCCGTCCCAACACCAGCATCATAATACACAACCTGCTGATACTCTGTCCTTGCATCATCCGACTCAGCATTCGGCGTTCCAGCACCTGCAAGGACACGAGATAGTTTAGCAACGTTTGATGGTGCACCGATGGCGGTTTGTTGTTCGGTCGGAAGAGCAGTTGCATTTTGCCAAGTTCCGTCGCAGCAGATGATGAGGCGTTTCGGTTGGGCTGAACAGTGTTTGGAGATGCTGTTCGAGGTAGCCATGGTAGCTGCCATGGTCGATGAGGATCTTGGTTGATGGAGCTGTGAGGCGTGTGTGCGTGGAGAGTGGAAGGCTTTGTAGATTGGCTGTCAACCGTAAGTGGAAAAGGCATGAGCTCTTGCCTCGGCGTATATATAAAGGAACTTACAAGACTCCACGTAGTGATCCGCACACTGCCACGCCAAGGTATCCTGCGATTCGCACAGCTGCTCCTTGCTATCATGTCCGAATGAGCTGTAGCGCTACCTATAGTCAGGTGGGCAGGGAAGGTAAGAAGTGGGAAGGTGGAGCAGGAGGGGTACATAGGACATAGGTCACGTTCAGAGGTGGAGCACCGCTTCGGATGCGAATAATACACGATGCCAGAGTTCGTCAAGCAGCTGGTTGGTGACCACGGGGTGTAGGGACTGGGAACTACGGAACCAGGCCCAAACTATAGCTAACCACTCACTACTCAATTAGTATCATGTCTCATGAATGCGTCTCAGACGATCCTGATATATATGGGTAGATGCTACATGTCATGCTCTCGTTCTAGGTATAGTTTCTTGATCCGGTATATGGATTACATTTCGTCTGCTCCTTTGCGCCAGCGAGCTGCGTTCTCTTGTCCAATTCCGTGTCCTTCTTGACACCGCTTGTGAAAAACCCTCCGCTCATATCACCAGTTCTCTCCTACTCTTCCGCCAATGCAATGTCCTTCAGGTAACCCATCTATCGTCGTAGTGTCGTATCCTTCACTCCGCAGGAGCTGTTCATAAAGATCGTCGTGCCGCCACTTTTCCTTTTCCTCCTTCTCGTGTCCGGAAGCTGCTCTGGTCCTGCCAGCTCATGCCGTGCGCTTAATCACATCCATCTATGAGGTTCCAAGCGAGCGGGCTAACGTCAGTCCTTTAACCTGGCAAGTTCCGTGGTGAATAGACGTACGTTGGAGCCTATTCTTCGGCCACGGGTACTTGGTATCCGACCAGACCGTGATATTGGGGCTACAAGAGGTTTCATCGTGTCAGAGCGTAGCAACGTCAGGTAGTAGGGAAAGCGACGCACTTTGTATACACATCAAGATGGTCTTCAATGTATTTCGACGTCGGACGTTCGGGCGGGTTGCAGCCCATCTTTCCGAAATCGTCTTGCTGCCATACCCGGACATAGTCGACCGCTACAAGAACAATAGGACGGGTGAGCGACGACGTAACAGGTGACGGTATGCCGGGGAAACGAACCCATTCTCGCTGGCCAATCTGTGAGAGTGTCATTTAGCAAGTGCTCTCTGCGTGGTTGTACGGTACTCGGGACTTACTAAGCTGGTTGAACGTGACCGACTGGAAATTGTTGGAGAGACCTATGTATGAAAGCGATTTTAGCACAGTTTTTCGTGCCTGCTGGCTGTGTGATATGCGGTACGTACCAAAGTTGAGGATCAAGTACATGGGTTCTTCCGACACCAGCCGCTGGCCAACGTCGGTGAGCGGATCCGGACCAATGCTTTCCGCATGCATCGTCCAGCTTGGTTTACCGTTGGCGACCCAGGTAATATAGTTGTCATCCCGCGTGTTCTCGTTTCCCACAAACTCGAATCCGAAAACACCAAACTCGGGGCTGTTGTCGATATAGTACTTGGAGTCGACATCGGTCAGATACGATACGGCTTGCTGGTACGTACTCCCCCAATACGAATTCAACATTGTGATTTCGGGATCGAAGATCTCGTGCGTGGCATTCGGGACCTCGTATCCAGCGTTGTACGGCGCGATCTGAAAACTCTGAGAAACTTCCCCTTTAGTGTCCTTCACCCGTACTTGCGCTTCGACGGCATCAATCTCGGGCGCGTTGCGCCCGATGGTGAGGTTGGGTCCTGGGTGTTCTGATTCTTGGCCTGGACACAGGCAGTTGTTCCATCGATGGCCAGGAAGATAGCTCAAGGATCCGCCGTCGCCACCCGAGGTGAGAGCTGCTTCCGGACCGGTGCCGTTCAGCCACGTTTGGTTCGGGAGGATGCCGGTGTCGCATGAGTCGTATGTGTATCTGCACGTTAGAGAGCGTTAGTATCTCGTCGCGCAAACAGTCTTCATTGTACATACGGCCAAGTCTGTCAAACGAAATGAGATCAGCTACAACTGGTGGAACGCTTGTCAGGAGCCTAGACTTACACCATCTGTCGTTCCTGTGTATCCTGCTCGACCGAGATTCCCAAAACTCCAGATACCAGGCCAGAAGCCACCAACAACGTTATTCCCTGGCAAGCTTACAGCGACTGCGCAACGAAACGGATGGCGATCAAGAGGTTAGACTTGTTCGGTCTAGAAGCGAGAGCTTGGCTCACCTTCAAAGTACATGGACCCGTAGAAGCAGACCTTGTTCCATCCTTGAAGCATACCGGATTTGAAGTTGAGGTTGTTGATGCGTTCTTGCGTCTGCGTGATGATGAGTGATCCACCTTCGGTATGAATAGCGCCTGTCAAGCCGTTCCTTGTGTCAGTATCGTGCCTGGAAGATAGACAAGTAGATATGGAATTCACTCACTCGGATCGTACCACTCCCAATCGTTTGTTCCGTGATAATGCAGATCAACCGCTTCCCAGAACGGATCATCACCAGGGAAAAACGTTCGTCCTTCCGTATTAAACTCGTCGGAAAATTTCAAACTCCATTGTTTGCCGTCGAACCCTGTGCGCGTGTAGACTTCGGGTGGCGTCTCTGGGTCTATCAATTCTCGTGGTTGAGCTGGGAATTGACCGGTAGCGTTGACACCACCAAGGTTGTAGCTCCATCCGTTGATACCGCCTTGTTCTACCCTTCCTTGCTCGCGACGATCCGATGCCAATTGCGTAGTGACAGGGAGGATGCAGAAGACGGAGATGAGGGCGACGACAATGAATACTAGCGCACCCATGTTGGCCCATCCTCGGACGGAGAAGACATCGACGTCGTCTTTTTCCCGGACGGTGCGTTCCCAGGCTTCTTCCGCCGTTTCGTCGAGTTCGTCGAGCATGACGGTTATCTTGTTGGAGGAAGCTAGCATGGCTCGTTTTTCGTCGCGGGAGGGAGAGCGGCTGTACATCCCTAGACGGTTCCTATCCCGCCATACCAAAGTCAGCTTCAAAGAGGGATAGGAAGGTGGAACTCAGACTTACGGAGATGGGCTTGTGATACTCATTTCTGCTGACGATGATCTTCGTAAAGGCGTGAAAGATGATTCGTCCTCGTCCAACTGGTTACGAAATGGGTTCAACGACATGTTCGGGTGGACATGGTATACGGAACAGACTGGGTGCAGAATAGAGCAAACGGTAAAGTATGGAATGCTATGTATAATGGGTTGCGTACAACGGTGTATCCATTCCCCTTTCCTATCGCATCGCTTGTCAGCCCTCCTTTCCCGCCAACCAAATGCGATCCTAAGGGAATCTTCTCCTATGCCAAGCTTCCTTGAAGTAAAGATTTTCGCAAAAGGTCGAAGCAAGTCGTTGTTGTTTCTCGTTTGCCAACTTGAACTCTTGGCTCCCTTCCCCGCGGTTAGGGCGGGCGCACTCTTTGGCACTTAGGCGCCCTTAAAACGCCCGATCGCTCGCAAGCTTGGTTATTTAGCTTGAGACTTGGCATGCGTGGCGGCCGCCGAACCATTGCTTCCCCGCTCGTATGCAGAAAGAGGCTGTGAAACACGGTGGAATTGCTGAAACAGCTGCTGAAACGGATGCAAGGCATTCCGAAATATGCTGGTATTTACATCACAGCTTTCAGGAATTACGACTCTACGACAGATGTTACAAACCCCAGCCCCCTTTGAGCATATCGTGAAACACTTGGACACCAGCTCAAACTCGGTTTAGCAGCATACCATCCGTAGCAGACTCTCGTAAGCCACGACGACTACTGTTAAGCTGAGCGATTTCAGTCGTCTTGTGATTTTGGTAGCCCGCGAATTGATCATGCTCTCGCCTCCAGTCAACCGCTCGCATTGCTTCAGGTGCGTAGCTAAATCCGGTACTTTCTTCATGATCGGTAGCAAACTGCCGATGATCCACATCCGGCCCGAACTTGATACGGTGAACATCTTTAGCGCGGTGAGGGTTATGATCGTCGGCTGGAACATCACCTCGTTTCACTGTCGTTCCGGTAAGATGTTCAGGCTCGGAATCCCATGGAGTGCCGTATGGTGTATCGTTGGCATCTCCACGGTCGTGCGCGGACGAAATGTTTCCATATTCGTCGGTCATGGGGTTGTGGTCGTATACCTTGCCATTCATTTCCATGACAGGTTCCATCCAATTGCCCAGTCCCTCTGCCTTTTTGAAAGCCTCGGTACGGCGTTCTGCCTTGTCCAACAGAGCATCTCTGATATCATTTCGTTTCTCTTCGCGGGACTTTTCTTCCATGCCGTACTTGTCGTACTTCTTGGCAGGAGGGTCCGTCCGAAAGTAGACTTCTTTTCCACCGGCGTGCGCCTTGTCAGGCAAGAAAGGCTCAACGAACATGTACGCGTGCTATCATGGAATATTTAGGGTTCTTTTCTGTTCATCTGTCATAATCAATTGTAGCCTGTAACTTACGAATCGTCGCGGTCGTCGTCTTGACTTTTCCAGCTCTTTTTTGTTTTTTTCCTTGATCTTGTTTTCGTCTGATCTGATCTTGTATTTATCGATCCTTTCGGCGGTCCATACGCGGCGTTTTGCTCGTAGCTCAGTCTTGAGCTTTTTCTCTAGATCCTTGTCAATCTTGGGCTCTACCGAGAAGTCAGCCGTTTCCATTAGCAGAAATAAGGAAAACGCCACCTTGACCTGCGAAGAAATAGTGTTAGTTGGGCTCCGTGTCTTGAAGAAGTGTTGATATCTCACTCTCGGCCAATACAGCAGGGCTTGCGCCCAGGTGCCAAGTACCGCCATTTCAACTAGATCCATGCCCACAAGACACGCCCAGTAGCTCAGCCTGATAGAATAAGGAGTGATAATGTTGAGCCGAACAAGACCATTTCAGTGACTGAGATCTCAGCCGCTCACCAGAAGGCGCGAAGCTTGGGTTCTTCTGCTCTTTGTAAAGCTGCCATGCTCATATACATTGGCATCAGATATACTAGTGGATATGGTAGAAGAAACAAAAGACATCTAGGTGCGGTCGTGCTGTGTTCCAGTACATTATCACTTGCGTGAGTTTGGTTGTAGCCAGGGAGCCCATGACCACAGGGACTTACTAGTACAGTAGATGAAGCACAGATATGATACCTAGCCACAACACTCTATCGGGACCGAACAATTCCAGAAACTTGAATAGTGGAGGAAATAGAGCGCCAATCTTTTCAACAGTCCAGACGTCAGCAGAAATGATGCTAGAATCTGCAGCTCAGATAGCTCACCGAAGACGAGAAGTCGACTTTCAAAGCTTCCCCTTCGGTCGTCTTTTTAAGAGACTCTTTGCTACTTGCAGTGGTTTCAGAGGACATGTTGCCTCAACCGTTGTTTATAGGGCACTGATTAGGAGCAAACTGCATCAATCCAACCTCGGACTGATATATGTTCTCATCGGTGACAGAAGTTGAGACCGGCTGGTAATGTTATACGTCCTTTGTCTTTCTCTCCTGTGTATCACAGTATCTCACAACGGATGACAAGGAGTACAGTATCGATTCTGACGTGACAAGATCCCCGGGAGTCTGAGATTCACCATAGGCATATTGTGGAAGTGTAATCTGCTGTCATTCAAATGGTAAACGTCTCTCTTCCTTTCCGTATCAATGATGACGAAACGACGGCGATGTCCATATAGGATCTAGAAAATCGCAACAGTTCTACTGGCTTGGAGACGATACTTCCACCAACTGTACGAGTGCTAATATCGTAATAACAATATAGATAGATAATATAGAATATTACTTATCTTATGTCAACGTACAAGACCTTTAGTTCGGTCAAGTCAAAAGTATCATGCTTTTATGATCCAAGTATAAGAGTAGGTAAAAGAATACTATGTGTAATGAGCAAGACCACTAGGATAGCGAGTCTAACTAGATCACTAAATATAAAGGAAAATGAGTCAAGGAAGGTTGCTGGGAAGTTGGTTGGTGAGATCAATCGTGAATCAAATAATCCTGGTGGAAAAAACTAGTACAACAAAATACATACGTATATATATAGCTGTGTCGCCACTGAGATTCAGGGCGACTTTCCTAAAGGTCGTCAAGGGAAAAACCTCAGGTCACCTGACCTAGGCAACAGGTTGTGCACATTTGTGCACATCTGTTTATATCTGTGTATATCTGTGTATATCTGTGTATATCTGTGTATATCTGTGTATATCTGTGTATATCTGTGTATATCTGTGTATATCTGTGTATATCTGTGTATATCTGTGTATATCTGTGCAAATCTGCGCAAGCTTGTCTCCATCTGGTTACTTATCCGTGTTGTGCACACTTGTCCACATCTGTGTCACTCTGTGCACATATGTTCCGCAAATAGCAAAACATCTGATATCACAAGTACTGACGGATACGATTATGTAGAGATATCACACACCCCACTGTGTGAACACCTCAGTGCGCAGTGATCGATCAGTGCGGCGGCCGAACACCGCACTGTTATAACATCCCATACACTTTCCCTTGACTGTTGTGACACCGTATAGCTTTGTTTCAGCTACTACTAGATGACCAAATAGCTATATAAGAAGCAGGAAATGTTTGCCACTCTCTTTAATAATATATAGTTATGACACGCAAGATTGGATCAAGTCAGCAATACAATACTTTCAGTAATATTATAAGGAAGTCGCGAGCCTTACGTCATCTCATACAAAGTAGATATTGTTAGGCAAGTCGTTAAGACAGATGAGTATTACATAACCACTGCGTAGCTCCGAGACGCTGGGACTAGTTGAGTAGACTTCGTTACTTAAAGACTAAAGCTAAAACTTATACAACTTGTATCAAACTATAAGTTGCAGTCAGCTTAGGCTTAGTAGCACTCGAACAACATAAACAGATAACTATCTTTCACGCGACTACAGTAACTGGAATATTGGCTTTTGACTTATCATGTCCGACATAGCAAAATGTTCTGATCCTTTCCTGATCCAAAGTAGGAACCTAAACTAGAGTAACAACCTGGAAACTACATAAGTGCTTATTACTTATAAAACAAAGGTGAAGTCAGTAATGGCAGAAGATCAAGGCCGTTACACCAACCTACATCAGGGTATTCTGTCCGCATCAAAATCTTTCCGCAAAGCAACCCGGAGATAATGGCGCAGAGACGGTAAATCGTGAAATCGGGAGTTAATCTTTGTAAGCATTCTACAATTTACCCCTTTGTCCCTTTTGGTTAATCCGGACTTGTGTCTAGTGTTTACATAGTTTGGCACCGATTGTATCGTAGTGAGAAGGATAGTTAATTTGAGTTACTGGTTCGGTTCGGGATTCGGGTTAGTAGTTGTGTCACTTAGTTGATTTTGGCTGAAAATAGCAAAGGGACATAGTTTTCTATGTCACTTTGTCACTTTGTCATTTTTTGTTACTTTGTCACTTTGTACCATTTTCGGAACAAAGTGACAAAGGTCAGGTTGCACGCCAAGGTCTCCTTAGGAGCCCTTGAGCAGGGTTCGCCTCGCCACCGGATTCCGACGTCTATATAAGGAAGGCCAAGTTGTAGTAAGTTTCGCCGCTATGATTTATGAAAACACGCTTTCCTTCCCTAACTCCCAGGCAAGCGCCTTGATGGTACTAACTAAAACTCTGAGTAATCCCTATAGCCTAGCTTACCCTAGCTTTCTATATATTACATTCAGTAAGTTAGCTGTTTACCTATAGACATCAGTAGTCGCGGAGCATGATCCTTTCTGACTGATCCCACTTAAGACCTTGTACTGTTTTCTAGTTAGTATAATACCATATTTTGTACTATCTAATTACAACGCTACGTAGGCTCTTTACAATGTTTCGTCTTTGGATGAGATCTGGCTCAACATAAATATTCTGTTGACTGTGTAGCTCGAAAGGAGCAGAAGTGCCCAGGGCTTTCCTTAGGCCTGACCCCTAGCGAAGGCTGTGTCCGTTGCAAACCAGTGCTATATGTCACCGAAGCAGTCGGCACTGCGGTTGTGTAGGTGAGCGCCGCAAGCGATGTAGATTTACATTCGAGAGCGTGATTGACTTGGGTGAAATCTTTGGAGGCAACGCCTGAATCTCGTTGGGCAACACTCTTTGGGGGCAACGCGGATAAGAAAGAACAAAATAAGCTGTAAGCTGTAAGACGGGATGAGATGAGAGGTGAGGTTTACGGACGTATACCCATATCCTATATCCTATCTGTTCGTGACTCGAGTCTATAGTACCGCGGGTGCACAGGCGCGTTGGCATTCGCTTATTCGCCGAAAGCAGGACCGGGGAAAACACCATAGAGAGGTCATATGCCAATATCGAGCTGGAAATCCGAAAAAAGACACCTCAAAATGGCCCTTTTTTCCGAAAATTCGCATAATAGCTCGGCCGCCGAAGAGTTAAGCGCGCTTACATAAGCAACCCCGGCCCGGTCGGTCCGGTCTTGCGCTTCACTTTGGCGCTAAGAGCTAAGCGCGAGGATGAACCAATTCTTACCACCATCCACTATGCTGGGCAATACAATTATCAATGCGTTTGTACAAAAGCGCACGCCAGGTTATCCCAGTTGTCATTCCTCAATGATATCCATGACGTCCACTCTAGCTGTATTCGCTACCCCTCTTGCTGGGTTCGAAACTGCACAGGGCAGAAGCGAGGCCCGCTGCGTCTGAGCTGCAGGAGGAAGATAGGAGCTGATTGAAGAAGTAAACGCAGCAATCGCACAAAGGCGTGCTCATCTCTGCTCACGCGAGTCAGGGAAGCGATGTTACTAACCTCTCTGCTGTGAAAGTCTGATGTTATGAGGTTACGATGTTACGAGCGTGGAGCGTGGCGGGCGCCGTCAAGATTCAATATTCTCGGGGGCCGGAACTCCGAATTTGGCATCAAACCTCCGGGTTTTTGCTTCCGAAAAACGCCTCTGAGAGGTCCAAAATCCGAAAAGTTCATAGTACCTTGACCCATTTTCGAGTCTGAAATCCGAAAAAAAGCACATGACCTCTCTATGGTGTTTTCCCCGGTCCTCTGAAAGCATACCCCTGTACTGCCCCTGTGAAGCATCTCTCGCGACGAAAAAAGCTCCAAGACGTATATGATATATGCACATATGCACAAGGCAGAAGACATGCGTAAGGTGATTGTTGCTTGCGAAATCGCCTCAAATTCGCATCGTTGTCAGGAAGTTCAAGGTCAATCTAATCTCAGGCTTGTGATGCTAACTGGGGTTTCGGCAGCTGGCACTACGTTTTTGTGGATGTCTGGAGTTCGGAGGTGTACCACGAATTGCTTCGACCTATATGGAGTAGAATTAGGCTATAATCTTTCATATTCACTGTTCATACTGTACCCAATAACTGTCCTAGATCAGGTAAGCATCGTCTTTTATGCCTTTTAGGAGTGTTGCCCCCAAAGAGTGTTGCTCAACGAGATTCAGGCGTTGCCTCCAAAGATTTCACCATTGACTTGGTGTCTGGCAATGTAAGTATCTCACAATTTACCCTTGTTTGTCCTTTTGGCTTATTCGACCTTGTTCAGTAATTATATAGTTTGCCACCACTTGTAGTAGTAGATAAAGGATTGACATTTGGTTATGGGTTATTAGTTCGAGTCTCGTGAATGGTTAGTCTTTTTGTCACTCTGTCAGTTTTTGCTGAAAATAGCAAAGTGACATAGTTTTCTATGTCACTTTGTCCTTTTGTCACTTTGTCACTTTGTGCCATTTATGGAACGAAGTGACAAAGATTAGGTTGTATGCCAAGGTCTCCTTAGGAGCCCTTGCGCAGGGTTGGCCTCGCCACCCTTTTCAAACGTCTATATAAGGAAGCCTAATTTGTAGTAAGTTTGCCACTATGATTTTATGAAACACGCTTTTCCTCCCTAACTCTCCAAGAAGCGCCTTCTTGATTGTACTAACTACAACTTCAGATAATACCTTTAGATTGGCTCATATCAGCTTTCTATATATTATCTAGTAAGTTAGCCGTTTACCTTATTAGACATCGATAATCGTGAAGCATAATCCTTTCTGACTGATCCCACTTCAGACCTTGTACTGTTTTTAGTTAGTATATTATCTTCTTTTATACTATCTAGATACAACGTTACATTGGCTCTTTACAGGCAAGATGTAAAAATTCGGGGAAAGAATCAGAAAAATAGGATAGCTTATCAGACCAAAAGCGGTCGGAGCCGTGATAAGATGTGCACTACTATTCGGACTCGTGTACTAACTAGCAGACTGCTTAATGTCAATCGATAGAAAGTATGTAAGTCTCTACTAGACTCGTGATCGCACTGGGTAAGGGAAACAACTTGATGCGAGCACGGGTAAAGAGGAAAAGCTAGAACGGAAACCGCTTGCGACAAGGGAAAAGTCCTGTAGATATCTCTCTGGAAAGGGTAATCAGGCTGGTGGCGTCAGTCTTCAAGGCGTCGTGAAGCTTCAACTTTCTGAAGTTGGTAAGGTTGTAGACTCAGTGAGCCAGTGAAGGTCTGAGCCGATTGGAATTGTGAGTTCTGAATTTCCAAGGCTCTGCATATTTAAGATTCTTGTGTAAGCGCAGTTCGAACCCTACTACGGTCATATCGACTGAAGTTTGCACGAGCGATACATATCCAGAGAAAACGTGAAATAAACGTATAAAATAAACGTAAGACGGTACTGTCGTTGTGAGTGGATACTGCCCAAGTTGAACGAATTATCACTACTCAAGACTGGATTGAGACTTGCTGTAATGATACCGCCAGCCAACCTCATACGTAGCGCTGTCAGCTAATTAATTGTGTGAATTCCTGCTTCACTTTCGGCCGCCGAAGTGTCACGTTTTCTCGAGACGGAATGCCTTTGGTAGAAGCCTCTAGCTAGTCAGATAACCACATAAGTAGAAGAGATCTTTGCCACTCTCTGTAAACCTTATTTAGTTATGACACGCAATACTGGATCAAGTTAAACAATGCAGTACTTGCAGTATTATCAATATGGAAGTCGCAAGCCTCACGTCATCACGTACAACGTAAATGTTGTTGGGCAACTCGCTAAGACAGGTGAGTATTACGTAACCACTGCGTAGCTCCGAGACGCTGGGGCTAGTTAGGTAGACTCTGTTACATTAGCATTAAAGCTAAGACTTGTACAACTTGTATAACAGCACAAGCTGAAGTCAGCTTAAAGGTAGTAGCATTCGCACTTGATACTTGCCGGAAGTCGAAGAAGAATCGTACCTCCACCTGAGAAAGTCTTGCACTCAAGGTTGCTTCGAAATGAAAAGGTAATCACAATCAAAGGATGGAAGAGGGATGTACGTCATGTAGCTAGTCCGCTTACATTACATGTTATTTGGCAGCCGCTATGTTAGGCAGGCAGTTCTCGTAAAAATCTCAGATGGAACAGCTCAAGGTTACAAGCAGTGCAGAATTAGAGCCCATTCCGAGATAGTGCTGGACTAGGCTTGGACTAGAACTGTGCCAAGTTCACATATTCGGTGGACATGTAATTCAGAAGTCTTGGCAATTTTGACGATACTATGCGTATGTTAACTAGTGATTGTATGTCGTTCACTAAGCTAATATCTTGAACTGATTCTCTACAATTACGACCATGTCATGGATCACATCAATCCCCAGGAAGCTTCAGCTAACATCTAGAGATCGCCTGACACATGCATCGTCGGCTGTGATGGAAGTTCGACAAGTCCGGGTCGACTGACATCAAATATGTCAGCCATCACTCATCACATCATTTGCAATCTGTGCGCTGCGTGTCGTACGACTTCTGTTCCACAGTAATACTTCAATCCTTTCTACTCGCGCCTCGAGCTCCAACGCGTATTTCGAAAACATGGTTTACCTTCTATCTTCGCACTTGTTTTAATCTGTTTTAGGACCACAGTTTGTACTTGTAATTTTTGTCATTGCTTGTACTTTTCACTCTCCGCCTTGTGGCTGTCTTACTTCGGCCGCCGAACTAAATGAGACAATTGTCGTCTTTAATTACGATCACGTTAAAACTACATTGATTGAACGGGCCTTTCCCAAGCAGAAGCCACGGCCGATACAACTCAGTCGCACAGGCCAGTCCCACTCCTGACCTCCACCTTGGGCAGCTAACAGCACTAAACAGCCCTTAACAAAGCTGATCATCCCTACACGACACCGATCAACACCACACATCACATGATAGCATCACACAGCTATAAGCAGCGCTGAACAACGGTGAACAACAGTGATCGTCACTCTACAGCACATATAAGTTTCGTTCAACGCTGATAAGCACTTATCAGCGCTCACATGCTCTAAGGACGTTGTTTATGACTCAAGGAAAGTAGGAGAAGAAGACGCGTTGACTCAGTGTGGCGTTAGAGACGCTACCAAGGAGAATGAGGTGATTAGTTGTTGCCCAGTGGCAAATTATGTCTATATAAGAACGCCCATTTCAAGGTCCATTTGACCAACCGTCATGAACTCTGAGGAGGGACACATACTAACTCGATAACAATAACTCCACGCCTGTGAAATCACATTAAGATTTAGCTATCCTTCAAAAGTACTAACGTTTTGTTATAAGGTAAAGGTAGCTAAGACCAGTGAGTATTACATAACAACTGTGTGGTTCCGAGAACTATCTTACTTAGATCTGCACTTAGAAGCCTCTGTCTTTGACAAGTCCTAGTATCTGAGCCAAGGTTCAGAAGAGGTCCAGGATTTGACATAATCGAACACTAAAAGACAAGTAGGTGTATGACCATCATACTAACCGGTAGGGGCCCCATTTGCAGTTCATTCATGACAATACGACAACCCTGGCGCCTTCAAGCAATACCTTAAGCTTTGGCTTTGTTAGCAACATTTGCTACCCCGTAAACTCCCCTCTCCTCCGCGCCGCTCATGTACCGTAATCAAACAAGATTATCAGCCCGATGGCTCCAATAAGCATCGGATAAAACAAGGTCTCGAGATCCTTCAAACCCTGATAGGAGCCCAGGAAACCTTGTTTTGGGACTAGCGGGACGGGAGACGCCTGGGCGGTAGTGCTCTGGCCAAGCACTGTCGCAACGTATGTAAGTTCGCCAAGTAAAGTATCTTTACGGTGGAATCAACACATACTCCTTCCAATTGTGGGTGCGTTGACGCCGAGTAGAGCGGCGAGTTGCTCTCTGTCTATATGCTGTGCTAGACTTGAACACAAGATGGGCTCTTTCTGACATATTGGGAAAGCTTCATTTCCAATGGCTTAGGTAAAGTCATCGGCAGAGGTTGCGATAGACACTTACTTTGAAGAAGCGAGGGCAAGCCTGCAAATGCGAGTTTATCCATTTCCGACTGCACCTCAATGTGAGCAGCGGGCCCGTTCGTTTGCCCTTGGGTTCCATCATACTTGCTTTGTGGATTTTTAGCTATTCCGACTTATCCCAGATACGGTAAGTTCAGACTCATTGCATCCAGCCGATGATACTTACATGGATCTGCATACCAGTTCCATTGGCTGTGGCCATTGTTGTCGCTATTCGATCCCTGGCCTGCCATTTGTGGAACCACACCCGCCATATTAGTGTTAGTATGGAGATTTGCGTTCGACGCCGAGCCGTGAGGGAACGTTGGCAGTCGGGCTGACAGTATATCGAGAAGACCTGTCAGGCTTAGGGAAGCGGGATTGAACGAAGAAGCGGTTCCCCCTCTACTGCCGGTAGGGTCTTGCCCAGAGAACGCCGCTTTCAGACCTAGTGGTCCCTGTATAATCACAGCTGCCAGGAGGGCGAACGCGATAAGGCTAATAAAAGCAGCAGGAGAGACTGCCTGGATAGCCGGTATCGATGGGGCCGCGCTGATAGGCAATGATGAGTGAGCAGCACGGAAGAAACCAACAACACTACAACTTACTCATCTTCTCCCTTTTTATCCTTTGAACTGCTAGAACTCTTTGAGGACGAAGACGACTTTTTGGGGTCGTCAGCTGCTGTCTCAGTCCCTGGTGTTCCCACCTGTACCGCAGCAAAGGCAGGATGTTTGCTCTGTTAGAGCTCCAATGTCACGACATGTATGAGCTTACATTACTCGATGCGCCTCCTCGAAGATATCCTTCAAATCCGGCAGTGCCATTCTTAAAGCCCCAGTACATCATTGCGACAACGACTACGGAAATAACAGCCGTTAGAGGGTCCATTACAGCCCCCGCTTGGTAACTTGGTGGTCCACCTCCGAGTGGAAGTACCATGGGAGGGGGAATCTGTCCTGGATGAGTAAAAAGATCGAATGGGAAGCCAGGCTGTGGCGGTGGCGACATAGGATATGAGTAGGCTTCCTGCTGCATAGGCGAAGGCGGCGGAGCCGGAGGTGCTGGCGGTGCACCCGGCGAGGCATGCCCTGGATTTGCACGCGACTCATGTGGTGTATTTTGAGGGTGTTGACTTGTATAGGTAACTGTTTGTGTCTGGGTCACCGTTATAGTACCCGTGGCTAGCGATGTCATTCTATCTTTGTGAGCTCCGAGGGAAAAGGAGTGGGGAATCGGTGAGAGATAAGTTTAGGGGGTTTGAAGGCGTCGATGGAAATTTCGAGAGGTAGAACACAGATAGCTTGCCCATCTGGCGTTAAGTGCACATTATCCCAGCATTCAGAGAGGGCGTTTTCGTAGGTCATCTGACAGACATTAGTGATACATCCTTTGCTCTCTGCTCCTGATCCCAGGGGACCATACCAAAGGAGGTCGGTTTGAATCCAGGAGAAAGTAAGCGCGGTTAAGTACAGTAAGTCAAGACCAAGGTCTGCAGCGACGGCAATCGGAAACATTCGCGAAACTATGGCGGTGCTGCTGAGTCGATCGGTTCTCAAGATTCGCCCGAACCCAAAAAGAGCACAAAGGAAGGCCGACTTATACACTGCTGGAGCATAGCCTTGAGAGGCGTATGTCTATATATGCGATCCAGACATGTTGGCGGCCCCCACGATCCCTCTCTTGTTGCCCCCAACATAAAACTTTTCCCACATCAAAGCGACTAGAACACATGTCGTCCGATCCAACTGTTACAGAGAGCATGGATCTTACGCTCAAGCCCAAGATGTGGCAAAACACACTGGTTCCTTTCCCGTTGGGTATCAAAGCGCAACTCCAACCGGATTACTGTTTTCCCCCCAAGACAGACCGATGCTCTCAGAATGCGTCACTGACCTTGAGGCCCAAAGTTGGTTCTCTAAATCTTCCCTTGTCCTCTCGCCGTATTGCCTCATCGACCAATCCCGAGTTTTCCCAAAGGGATGGCAAGGACGAAATCACTCTTATCGTCGATGAGATGGACGGGTTTGATGCAGTGGCCTTTGATCGAAGAATGGCGGAAATGGCACAGGAAGGGTCAGTAGGTCCCTTCGCGCCGTTTCAAGAGGAACTAGAACCCAAGTTCTCTCCACGACAATGGGGGGGGAAGTTGGCAAGCGATGTAGAGACGAACGGTTTGCAGACATCGACCTGCACACCTCCACCTCTATAACTATGGTGGATTCGGACTTGAATGCAATGTCCAGAAGAAATTCTCAGCCGCCATCTGCACCGATGGGGGCACTGGCAAGCGGTTGTAATACTCGTCGATCTTCGGCTTGTGTACCTGTACAAATCGGGAGAAGGTCCTCAGGGATGGAGAGTTTTGCCGAACTAGTCAGACAACGAGCTTCCGTTCCCCACTCGTCGGACGAAGATGGTCCTCCACAGGTGAGACTACAAGAGAGATCATATTGTACTGCTCCGAGACTTGACACTAATGTACTGGAATCTTCGGCTAGACTTTCTCGCCATCCCCTCTCGCAGACCGGGCCGTTCCTTTCCGGCTACCTTGAAGGCTTTCAGATCGCGCTTGAGCTCCATTCATCAGGCTCGCATTCGATGAATGTCGCTCGACAAGCTGTGTTATAGTCAAGTACGGAGCGAACTAGGAGGGCGTTGAAGGATTATGAGCGTAATTTATCTCACCTACATGAGGCCTTTCTTGTTGATTAGGAGGTGCCGTGCTGGTGCTTCCCGGAAGCTCGACACACAGCTTGTCGAATGTTCTCAACAGAGAAAACAGGACGAATGTCGGTACACGGAGCGATGGTAGCAGTGCTGCCAACAGGCTGCTCTTCCTTGGGCGCTTGACGCTGTACATGTAGTAGACGGCAAGAGGTATCCGTTGTCCGTTTCTTTTATCATTGGGTGTAAGATCGATGTGTCTGCATACATCAAATGTATGTATAAAGTGGAGCCATATGCCTCTTTGTTGCAGCCTTATGAATCACTCTGGGAATCACTCTGTTATATACTAGATCAAGGTCGGAGTCTTCCCCCTTTTTCCTGCGTAGCTACATTGATCAACCACTCTGATGAGGGAAATGGTCAGCCTAGAATTCGCCGTCAGACGTTTAGATACTCCGCACCTGCATGCATAGTATGCACATGCTTTCCCGCCCAAATGGTAAGCGTTGGGATCTAATATCCAGCTGCCGTCATCCTCTAGCGATGTTTTGTTCGCCAACGTCCAGGTCCGACAAACAGCACAAGTGATAGTGCTGTGATGGGGATCCCACCAGTTATGCCCGATACCGTCGAGATTTCCCTCGAGCTTGAAACGCTCGGCTGGCACACCTTCTTTCCACACCATGAAATCCCGCTCCGAGATGATCCGGTCAAAGTTTTGTTTCATCCAGGGGTATTCAAAGGGCACCGGCGAAGGGTGAAGAACGGCAAAATTTGGGTAATGTTCCTTGATAGCGATATTTCCCTGCCAGGACCCTAGATATTCTTTCTGGAGAGGGGCCATTAGGCTGTACTCGAGCCTGATTCTATTACAGAATCGATGGCCGGCGTTGATTGTCATCCATGGAGGTGTGTAGTTCGAAGGGTCTGATTTATTGGGCCTCTCCGTAGCGCTATCGTCCCACATGGCGACGGGCTTGCCTGCGGGACGGTCTGGCTTGAGTCCCTTGTAGACCTTTCCTGATAGATCGGGAAGAAGCTTGTGCGATTCTACGAATATCGTGCTTGCCTCAAGCAGTGCCGCTTCAATGTGCTGACGATTCGGCATATCGGCTACACGCTCCAACAGTTCTCGCCACAGGTCAAGGTAAGTGACACCCACTTCTGTCCAATCGGGATGTTGATCACAAGCCGCCAGGTTTGGCGGGAAGTAGGTGGGTGGTAAATCCGCCCATTTCTTTGCCGTAAGCTGTGTCGCCACGAAAAGAGTCAACCGAGCCGGGAAGTCCCGAATAGGAGTCTCGCAGAATGTTCTGGGACACTGCTAGAGTGTCTTGAGATAGGGCCTCGATGTATGGCTGCCCTTCTTCTTCAGGAAAATGTCTGTTGGGCCGTATCGTTTTCGGCAAACAGCTAAGTAGCTGTTGTTGGAAGCTCGCGAAGATGAACACCAGGAAGTCGTTGATGCTGGGGGATTCGATTACCCAAGTCGGGAATGGGTTGGCTAGATCTGATGCTCGTCGTAGCCAGTCGGCGTACATCAAGTCATCAGCTTGGTCATCGGCCCTTTGGGCAGGTGGTAGCTTTGTCGTACACAGCGACCTTTGTTGAGGCAACGCTGGTAGTCCCAACCGATCTTCCGTATCACAAAGAATCTGCCAGTGGACGGAGAGTGCTCGAACAGGAACTGTAGTTCGAGGAATGTTCGCAGGCGTGTTGCGTTGGAAGTTGTAGATATCGAGACCTCCAGCATCGAACGGAAAAGCAGGTCGGGAAGTCGGGACACCAACCACGCGAGGCTCTTCTACCTCAAGGCGGACTTGCACCCTGCCATGAGGACCGATCTCCAGCTCTTGCGAATCTCGCAGCTGATCCAGACGAAGAGCCTCGTCCACCTCTTTGAGCATCCTTAACGACCGTCCGAATCGTAAGACAATGTAGGGAGTATCGAGGATCTCGCGTTCCAAGTAGACTTCAAGCTCCTTGGCTTCCGTCGCCCGAAGCTTCAGCCTTCCCTCTTGAATATCGTTGATCTTGGCGTTCCCAGCGTGTTCCAGCGTTGTGTATTCAACGTCTTGCCGTATTGTAATACATGGGTCCTGATGACTGCTAACTGTGACCGGGATACGCCGCACTTGTTGTTGTCCGCCGATGCCTACGGTGATGGGGTACTTGAAGCCATTGCGAAGCTTTTCGATGCTGGAATTCTCGTGGCAGCCCAAGCCTCCTCGTACCTTCAGCCGCCATTTGTCTTCCGCACTGGACATTCCGCGCATGCCAGTCTCGAAAGGCACGTACTCGAGCCCGCTGACAGGACTGAAGTACTAGTGCAATGTTCTGACCCCCCCAGGAAAGAAGGGAAGATACCGGGTGCTATTTGCTCGTTCCTTTAACGAGAGGATTGTCTGGGGATAATGTCTGGGGATACTCGTAGATAGTACCGTGACGGTCTGCCTTAACATGAAAGTATTGGGTAGGCATATTGGCTGTGTCTCGTTCAATAGTGATATCGGAGACTCTCGAGTGAAGGCCATGTACGAAGGTTTGTGCCGCCAATAGAGCGTGGATGACAGTCCAGTCCAAAGGCTTTTCGTATCTTCTCGAAATGATCGTAGCCGGTAGTCGTGCGGTATACTCAGCTCGCAAACTCTTCCAGCGAAATCAATCATCTTTTGGGTAGTGTCGCACGGCGTCGGACTTGGCGGTACGACTCAAAGCGACGAGCATGTCGAAGGTGGTTTCAAGGATATTCCCAATAGGCGTTCTTACTTCCATTTGGGCGGGAAAAGCGGCATTAGGCATGCTGGTTAGTTCCTCCAGTATTCGCTGTTCGACGCGAATCCATCTTTCCAGTTGACCGTTCTCCTCCCCGCTTCAGTCAAGCATGTGACGAAGCGGGATCCTTCTTGCTGGGATCTGGTCCAGGCCATGTGGCCCTCGAGCTTTGCCGCCAAAGGCAGCGTATGTTGGCACCTTTTCTTGACAGTAAAGCTGAACATAAGGTGTAGCCGAGTTGATACCGTGAGTGGGTCTTCGCTTATCGGTGAACCCGACTCCACCGAGGCTAGGCACAGTTGCCACCTCGTCCATTCTGACGCCGGCTTTCCATTCCGAAGCCTGGTCAAAATTGTTTCGGCCGACGAGTGAATTGCTGAGGCGAAGAGGCTATAAGTTTATGTATCTCGCGCTCCATATGGTTGTTACTTACACGATGTCGAAACAGGGAGAGTGATTCCATACTGTTACTTTCCCTGGACATCCTAGCTCCGTAGCCAAATCTACCCAGACACCGCAGGTCGTGCAATCCTCCTGATCGCATATCCGGGACACGTCAGGATTTAGCTGAAGTGATGGTCCCTCGCGACGACGATGTGGGTGTAGCCTTGAGTCAAGGTCATCCCCGGGCAGTTCTTCCTGTACAAATTCTCCATTTTCCGATGTCCACCTTTCCCACTCCGCACGCCGTCGGACTCGAGCGATACTTTGCTGAAGGAGAGCGTCGAAATTCAACCAGCCGGACAGGAAGGCATCTCTGGTCACCTTATGTATTCCTCGTAGATACCCCTTGATGAACATCATCGGGCGAAGCTCCATCGAAGTCATTCCTAGAGTATCGAACCACGGGACTTCCATCTGCGTTTGATCGTCGTAGGAAGTGAAAGAATAGGACTTGAATCCTTGCAAATTGAGGAGGAATTTGAACTTCCGGTAAGGTTCAAGCAGAGACTTCGTAGCAGTTGACAAGTGCTGTCGTATAGCCGAAACGAAGCCGGTGAACTTATCCGGTGGGAGACTAGTTGATCTCCAAGAAGGTTTCTTCTTTCCGTCGATTTCGCCTTGTCGATCTGACTCGAACCGCTGACTCCAAGGGAGCGAGCTGTAGGTTCTGTCCGGGAACACGGATGACATCGAAGGCTGTATAACGCTGTCCCACAAAAGATCCATGATCTTTGGGGAGATATGCGCTGATCCCATACCTTGGAACGATGGATCGAAAGCATCCGGGAAGAACATGTTGACAGACAATCGCCCTCCTCTTCCTAAACGGAAATTAGGACTCCTCGAAAGCATAGTACGAGCTTGCTTTGGACCCGCAGGAAGACACAGTTTGGTGGTGTACATCATCGTGTCAGAGGCTCAGGAAGACACAGTCTGTTGGTGTACATCATGGTGTCAGATGCCGAGGTTATTGACGGTATCTCGGGAGTTTTTGACAGTGGCAAACGGTCGGAGAGAACCATGATGGAATCCACGTCGAAGGAGACCTCACAAGGTAGAACGTTCTCGGCGTCTGCTTCTGAAGTTGACCGACGTTAAGCGGGAGTCTTCTGGGAACGAGCTGGCGGACGGGCCGGGATGTCGTCATTCAGGGTAACCCAAGACTCAGGCGTGTCTTGTGCGGAAGTGACGAGGTTTGCTCCTGGGACTGGTCTCCGCTGAAGCCATCTTGTTCCTGTGTTTGGCCGCAGAAAGTGATATCCCTGTGCCACAGGCTCAGTAACCTCGCGTTTCAACCCGATACGACTGGCCATGCGATAGAGGTTTCGGTCCAGCCAGGGACACCCTAGGGTCAGGCTGATTGCTGGACATCGATATCGAAAGCTGGGTCAGGATAATCTCATCGATGAGATGGCTGTTGGGAAAGCTTCATCTCGTCGTGTATTTGCAGAAACTGTCCCATGGTGGCAGAGATGAGGATGTAGCCTGGCATACCGGTGGGTGGCTCGCTCACTTGCTTCAGCGATGATACACCCCCTACACTGTTCTGATCGGCAGTCAGGTTGAGCTGCTCTTGCGTGCAGCGGGCGGTGAGCTCTTCGCCCCATTCCGGAACGGTGATAGGCGTGCGATATGAAACCGTGAGATTCGATTCTGTCCCTGTCGGAGCCGGTTCGGAGGAATAGTTCGCTACGATGAGTCCTTCTAAATTTTGTTCTTCGATTCCTTCCTCATCATCCTCCGGCTGCATGTCTTCATCTGATTCAAGTACGGCAGCTACCTGTGTCTGAGAGCTCCGAAGTCGAAGGCGGCAATCAGACGCTTAGGCTTCGATATCTTGGCGAGCGTTCAGAGGATTCTCAAAAGCGGAAAAGGGATGATGATCATTGCTAGACGTTGCGTCGACTTGGGACATCATGAGCGAGAAGGCAGGGTCTTGACTGAAACGACTGAGACGACTAACAATAGCAAAGGTAGCTCAATCAGATTCACGGACAATACCGAGCAGGACCACGCGTGACTCACTAGACTTTCACAGCTTTCCCGTGAGAAATTACTGGTTCTGCCGGAAGATCACTGTGATGTTCGTCTGTTACCATGATAGTGGAGTGAGGCGTCTTGGAACTCTGTCGTACAGGAATACACGACCTACGATGCTGTAAACGTGGCGTCGGGAAAGTAAACGCAATCGACCGAGACTGGAACTGGTGTTTCGGTAACGAAACTCTGAAGTGTGTGAGAAAAATCATCTGAGTGATGAATTGATAATGCTCAGCCTTTCTGATGCCTACTGCAGCCAGCGTGGGTGCACTGCTGACACCCATGTGACCGTTGTGAGGGTAGGCGGGGATGAGAACTTGAAAAGCAAAGCGTATTAGCTCGTGTTCCGCTCTGCATACAAGGCTTCAACTCACCTGGCGTCTGCAACTGGTCGTTGACGAGTCTATCGATGCTATTTCTGCACTCAGTAGGGCCCGGTATGAGACTACAAGTTCACAATCCATGAGGCAAGGACCGTGCACCGCCAAGCCTTGCCCTGGGAATCACCCGGCTGATTTGGTCAAAGTATCACGTGACATACGGCCCAGCTCGCTGTGATTCAGGCTACAGAGTCCCAAGATCTAACCAGCTTTGCGACTGAGCTGGAGATGTTCAGACACATTCTACGCTTTATACTGAACGATAGCTCTTGCCTAGCGGTCTCACCATCGCTACAACTGGTCTAGTTCCCATGTTGATGGATTCTCCTTGGGTTCACGTGCCTTGCAGAAGTCCCAAATCAACTTCAATGCTGATCGGACCGATCCTGCCAACGAAGTCGTTCGGACCGAGAAGCAGGTAGCGTTTCCTGTTCTCAGTTCATCCTCTTCGAACGTGCTATGTATGGATGAGCACCAGCGTTCAGAAGCATTCTGATTCCATGAAACTGGAAGCGATGCAGTGAACTCTTCTGTCTGCCACCTCCTTCGCAGCTGTTGCTCGGATCCGTGCAGAAAGCATTTTCACGGTGTTATTGTCATTCGCAGGGGTTCTCAGTTTGCCGCCTCCGGATAGGCACCTCTCACGCTCTCGAGATTTCGGCTGGACACTGGTCGTCCGTCTAGGTACCCTCCCAGTAAAGCTTTATTTCTCTTGTCCTGCAACGACTCCCATTATCGCGCTCTTCCAGGCTCTAGCCATGTATGAGTTGTCGGAATGTCTCTATGCAATGGTCCTTGTATTGCTCCCATGAGTAGTATATTGTGTACATTGATACGTAAGATAGACGAGTGTGTAGGATATATCATGGATTCAGGTGAAAACGGCATGTACAACAGCCTTGCGTGGACCTATATATGTCAACCTCACGCAGCCGCTACATGCGACTGACTTACGCCACCATCTCTTGGAATGCTGACGGTTGACCAATTCAGAGTTGTGTACGATAACATCATACTTCTTTATCACCCGCAGAATGGTTAAGCAGAGCTGCAAGACTTTTGCATGAAAACGGAGGTGAAAGATGAACAACACTTGGGCGGTGTTGTTGTCTGAGTCGCTCTAAGTAGATCATGCGTGTAGCCTCGACATTTTACCCATGTGAACAAGGACAAGGCTGAACATTTTTTGCCCACTCTAGCTAAGGTGTAACTGCTGTGAAGCACGTTGAATATCGGCCTGCTTGCGATGTGAAGAAATCAGTGACGAGCTGGTACAACCATGAACAGAACCATATGCGCCACATATGGTTGATGTCGGTGTTACCGCGCAATGCTAAGACATGGGTCTACACCCGGTTGGCGCAGGGGATATTCTTGGGTGACCGAGGTTACACAGGGAAAGTAGACATTTTTGTAGGTAGGGTTCATGTTTATAAGTCATCTAGCACATCAAAATATTTCTCTGTACCCTACACTGCAATTAAGTCAAAGCGACAGGCAGTACCGCTCTCCGCGTCCAACCTTTGTGTTTTATACATCATATTCATCATATTGCCTTAGGGCTGCTGGTAGGTCCGATCACTTGGTAAAACCTCCGAAACAGCAGTTTTCCCCTCAAAGGCAAACTGAAGTGACCAAGAAGCTACCTTTGTATAGCGTTGCACATGTCCGTTTCTTGTATTATCATCCATGAAAATGTCTGAAGCGGAAAAGCAGAAACGTTCCCTCGCCCCCTCTACGCAGGCGTATAACAAAGCCAGAGCCGAGCGAAAAAAACAAGAGAATCGAGACAACAAAGCCAAACGGAAAGAAGGAAAGACTTTGGCCAAAAAGCTTCCCAAGTCTGCGCCATCTCCTCCTCGCCAGACCAGTCGTATAGAGAGGTGCCTGCAAGCATTTCTATATCCTGCTCTAACCAAAGGAGCGGATGTAAATGGTTAGTACGCGGCGGAGTTGTAATATAGCATTTAGCGTCTTCTGAAACCCCTATGATAGATCAATATTCCACTTGGCAGAAGAGCTGGGGTCGATGTGACCGGGTCTGGGTCAGTGACGAGTATCTTGCGGAAGATTTACATCCCCTCCAGTTCCTGTCCCATCACCGTCTTCCTATCCTCTTCCCCGACTTCAAGACTACGACAACTTGTTTTGGGATGAGATACCCTGAAAAGATGGGTTTGGAGATGGTGTTGGACTTGCTGGATGATAAATTTGAGGGTAATGTAATCAGGGAATTCACTTCGCGGAGCAGATTTGCACTGGTCAGCTGGTAGCTGGTATTAGAACTCCCCGGTAATATGGTCATGAGTTTCCAAGTCGGCTAGTGTAGTGTTGGGCAACTTCCCGTAGATCTCCCACCGATATGGGCGTATATTTGATGGGAAGTTATATGCTATAGGTACCCCGTGTCCTGGTCCTACATCCCTGTCGTCCTGCAGATATGCATCCCAGAACCCTGGTAATCGCATTCTTATGACTTGAAATAATGCATGAGGGCTGCTCGGAGGGTGGCATCCCAGAAGACCCCTTGAGGTCGTGCATCATCAGCTCATGTCTACAGGTACTAGAAGAAGTCGGTACAAAGGAAATCTTTGGACAGTAGGCAGGGATGAATAGATTCATGCAAGAGCTTGATGCTTTCTTGAGAACACTGTTTGCAAGCGTAGTGTGTCCTACCACAGGAGCATCTTGCTAGATCTAGTGAGATGTGTTGCTACCTGCCCGGGAAGCCTTATGGTGGTGCATAGCTGCAGCTCGATGGTATGACAAATTCAGAGCTACCGGTGACGCCTACCAGTCACTGTCGAGCCTGGCAAGTCTGAAGTCACTACTGCCAAGTCTATTCCTCAGTTTTTTCAGGGTAACCTAAAGGAATGGTCTAGAGACGGTCATCGATAGCATGTATAGGGAAAAAGTAGGATGCTACATCTGAAAGGCAAAGGGGCCCGAGCTATAAACTGGATGCGAGAGTAGCCGACTATCGAATCAGATTTATCAAAACATTTCCTTGCTTATAAGAGGGTGACAGTCTTCGAGATCGGGTCAGTGGCAGGGAAATACTTGGATGTGGTCATTGGATCGGCATAGGATAATCAAAGAGAAGTCGGGTAGTCGACCACGAGAGCGTAGCTGAGATATAGCCGTATAGGAGGACAATGTTCAACAATTCGTTAGCAAAATTACTGCATGGCCGAAAGTTCAGCATTCTGACACACGTCCACCTGAGATATGACTCGTCCTCTAACTGGTGCCGGGCAGAGTTCGTGAGAATTCTCCTGGAACGAGAGATGTTTAGCATTCAAGCATGCTCTCATCTGAAAGCCGCGCGCGGAAGCGGAATTTCGCGCTCGAGCCCAAAAACAGTCCTGGAACGGGGTATGTTTAGCAACGAAAAAGCTTCTACCTGAGATCCGCGCGCGGAAGAGGAAATCCCCCTGGGCCAAATGGATATCCTGGAACGGCGAAGGTTTGGCATCTAGACACACCCTCACCTGAGATGCCCTCTGGAAGTTAACGTGACTAGACCTTCAGCTGCTGGCTTGGAAAGTGTGTTGTGTAGATACCAAACACGCACAATCACTTGAGAATCTATCTGCTAGCTAAGAACATTTCCTCAGAAGCTGCAGTTCCTGTGACGTTCATAATATACGCCAGGGAATTTAAAGTGACAATAATGTAAGTACTTCAAATTTACCCTTGTCCGTCCTCTTGGCTTATTCGAACCTGTTCAGTAATCATATAGTTTGCCACCACTTGTAGTAGTTGAGAAAGGATTGGTTTCTGGTTGTGGGTTATGGGTTCGAGTTTCGTAGTTGGCTAGTACTTTTGTCATTCTGCCACTTTTGCTAAAAATAGCAAAGTGACATAGTTTTATGTGTCACTTTGTCATTTTGTCACTTTGTCACTGTGTGCCATTTATGGAACGAAATGACAAAGCTAGGTTGCACGCCAAGGTCTCCTTAGGAGCACTTGCGCAGGGTTGGCCTCGCCACCTAGTTCTCACGTCTATATAAGACAGGTTATTTTGTAGTAAGTTTTGCCACAATGAATTATGAAACACGCTTTTCCTCCCTCACTCTACAAGAAGCGCCTTTTCTTGATTGTACTAAGTACAACTTTAGATAATCCCTTTAGATCGGACATCTTATTGACTCTTGCTTGATTTCACACTGTGGAAATGCAGGTGGATCATTGAAGTACAGGAGAACACATCACAACACGACAGAAATACAAGATCTCGTTCGTTTCCTGTCTTCAGTAGGTCAAATGGTCGATTCATGGACTGAATACGGAATGCACTAAACACGAGAAAGTCAGCAGTGGGTATCACTTAGTAATTCTAAGACAGTTAGTCACAAGCAGTGACGACTCACCTTAATCGGCGAGCTCTTTTAAGTACGCAAATTGGGGACCTGGAAATACCACCGTGGGGTTTCCGTTGACGTTGTTCCCGATTCCATGGTTGTAGGGGTTCAACCAAGGACCTAGCAAGCTGGAATTGTATCGAAAAGCCGACATTATGTTCGTAAACATGCCTCTTTGGCCTTGTATGATTACCCACTCACGGTTGAGTCCAGTCATTATCTTCCGCTTGGACTACACCCCGTGATTTACCCCAGATTATGTTACCCAAAGGATCCCTCCGCCATACGACTTGCTAAACAGAGGCGCCACTCAGTGTTTGTGGCGCGGTTTGGCCCTTACTGGCGAGATCAGGAAGGCCCTTGACGATGTATACGTCTTCACCCCAATCTCGCACGAGGCTGGTCTACAGGAAATGGCGTCTGCGCATCCCATCCTGTCAAAGCCTTTTTGTTCCTGGAAGGTCTTCTCCCGCCAGGTTGCATCCTGCAAAACTATACACCTGCAGGTCAGATAGCTTCCAATTGCGAGCAGGCTGTTTGTGTCAGTTTTTTGGATCTTTGTACAGGGATCCTGCTGCCGGAGTGTGACTCACTCCTCCGTTTTTCACCTGTAATATCATGAAACATTCTGGATTGTTGAGAGGGATCATTTCGGACTGAAGGTCATAGGGAAATTTGTCCACGGCATAGTAACTCCATTGTGATACGTCGGCAGCTCTATTGTCTACTGGTCCGCCCTGCACAACCACAGAGCCAAATCCCAGACAAATCCAGCTCGTTAGAATGGTGGACCAAGGCGTGTTGACAGACATGTTGGCTGTCGAACTTCCATCGACTTTTCAACTAACGGGGCACTTGTTCAACGGTATTGAGGAAGGAAACTAGAGCGCAAGACTTACTTTTTGCTGCTGACTCCACCAACGTAGATTCCTTGACCTGGGAACGGTAAAAAGGTTTGGTTCACTCATAAGTTCGTCGCCTATAAGACCTGTCCGCCCATAGGACGTGTGTAAAGATCGATCTCATCGTATGTCTCTCTACAGCGTGTATCCCTTTGTAAACCCTTTGTTAAATATATCCGTGTGTGATGTTTATCCCTTTGTAAACCTCATGTCACTAACGGGAGGCTGTCGAGCTAAGGCTCAACACTAGGGTACGACCAAAGCGGGTGACCAGACAGGAAACCGAGTCGAAGGTCCCTACATATACTAGACTGGAACAGGACGTTGATCAGAGTCACCTCCGAATTCGACCACTGATTCCAAATAAAGTGGTGATCAATGCGTGATGGCTCACCGTGATAAATATGATCAGCGATCTGAACGCCAATCGATCCGAGCTTTGATGTCATGAATGACATTAGTCAACATGAAGTCGCATCAGCTGACATCTTGTCATCAGCTGACATGCATTGTCGGCTGAGACGGATGTCCGATAAGTCCGTAGTCGGCTGATATTAAATGTGTCAGTCATCACTCATCGATCATTCCGTTATTTGCAATCCGCGCGCCGCGCGTCGTTCAGTTCAGTTCCAAAGTGATCGAGGTCGCAGGCGATCCTGATCACTGCCCTGTGTCCTAACATGTATATATATATAGCGAGCTTGCAGACTCGATTCCCCCTCGTCTTCTAATCCGTTTTGCTAGTCACGTCTTTTCAACTATAGCTTAGTGGTTCGAACCCACTGCCTCGTCAGCAGTCTTAGCCTTAGTCCTTTTCCCTCTTGGGGTCATTGTCGTACCCAAGTGTCGAGTCTTAGCTCAACAGCCTCCCGTTCGTGACACGACGCCTCCTGTACCGGATTTGACGTGGACCACGAGACGCCCACGTTATGCATAAGTACGCCAATCCCGCCCGGTCCACCCTCCGCTGTTGCCATATGAGTGAAGTTTGATTTCCATTTTCCTTCTTCCGGGTTAGAACAAACGGCGCACATCCACTCCCACCTGTACAAGCCCAGACGATGGATGTTGATTTCGGTTGATAATCACACCCCCACCCTGAAATCAGTGGTGCAAAAAAACAGCGGATCGAACCTTAGCGATCAACTCAGTACAAAAATGACTCTTCTCAGCCGGCTAAGCCTTCATTCACATACTCTCGATATCGTTGGCGATCACCGTTCTTCGCGTTCGAGAACTCGTGACCTAACTGCGGTGAGGGTGAGGAGGACCTTCCGAGTGGGTGGCTATGTTGCACTTCGAGGATCCGGGCGGTGCCATGACAGGAGGGGCGGAACCCTAATTTGTAATTCGACGAGACGGTTAAGGACATGGATGACCATGCGGAAGCTGCGGTCAAAGACATGGTCGATGAAGTGGAAATCGTGTCAGAGAACATAGACGACCAGCAGGAATTCATGGGCCGGGATGTGTTAATCTGAATATCCTAGGCTAGTTGGTAGGTGAAGTTTTGTATAGAGGGATGATTGGTGTTAGTAGTCACCATCTTTATCCTGTTGCTGCTACCCGTGCGTCTGCCTCTGATGCAAACATATCCGCTTGTCCCCCCTTCAGGAAGGGTTCCTGGACGATCAAATCATTTCATCAAGTATGTATATGCCTTAATAGTGGCTTCAAACCTTGGCAATTTGCGTTGTATAGCTGTACCCAAATGCATGATGCATTCAAAAGCGCAATGAACATTCTAGTATAGCTGATGGTATAAACTTCCCTGCGAATTCAGGGGTAAAGATGGAACAGGCATAGGCGTAAGCGCGTTCGAATTCTATCTTACACTTGAAGTGGAATACACAGTTAAACATTCGCATTCTGATGATTGCAACTTCATGCCTCCGCAGTTTCGCGATCCCTGCCTTTTTGTACAACCTCAATCCTTCAGCATGTTAATTCCCAAACAACCCATCATTCAGAACACGTTTCAGCAAGTCGTACGCCCCCCAGTCGGAGGACTTCGACCAGGAAAATAATTTTCCAGAAATCGGTGAAGTCGTCGCCTCTGTAAGTTGTCCTCGTTTGAGCGCGACGGTAGTTGAACCGAGACTGACTCCACATACTTCTCAGTACGCCTATTTTGAAAAAGGCAACGGCCACGTACGCTCGCTGCGAGAATTTAACACCTACGGAACCACACGCGACGCCACTGAAACCGATGAAATATTCGCGATCAAGAAATACTATTTCATGGTGTACATACTCGTATACAAGCTCCTTGCAAATGAAAAGGAAGACCAGCTTCAAGAACAGTGGAAGCTTTGGCTGGAAGCAGGCAAAGCAAACGCGCATTTAAACTCCATTTGGTCGCCGATTCATGTCGAGAATTGTAGAGAGCCGTATAGTACTTTAGTCCTGAGCCGCATATAACGTATATACAGCTCAGTCAAGTTCTACCCGCTTCTACTAACGGAAGAAGAAGAACCAGTTTAACAGCTCTAAGCTGAGCCAATTCGACATTACGTAATCATCTTTGTAAATAATTCTAAGTCCCGCGCGAGCAGCACTTAGAATAATTCTGGACGCGCGTACATGCT
This sequence comes from Naganishia onofrii, assembly GCA_030039215.1. NCBI lineage: Eukaryota > Fungi > Basidiomycota > Tremellomycetes > Filobasidiales > Filobasidiaceae > Naganishia > Naganishia onofrii. The sequence goes on from JASBWV010000009.1 coordinate 750,754, forward strand.
TACGTCATATTGCGCATCCCTAGGGAAAAGGTTGCACCAAGGTGCACTCGCGATCCCTTGGGATACAGAATGCACCTACTGGACTACGTATCCTTACCAGCACGAGCGCACTTGACATATGGCTATTCCTCGGGACAGCTTCGGAACCTAGTGCATTCACCGTCCCTTGGGATACTCGTTGCACCTAGTGCACACAGCATCTACAAGGATCTCTTAGCACAGCTGCCCGCCTTAGGAATACTATATATAGCTGCTCCGCGACTCCTTTTGTAATAGCCTCTTATGACTTTTATCTCACCCTTTGATTTACCTTTAATTCCCAAGCTACCTTGAGTGCAAGACTTCTCAAGGACTAGCTACCCTTGTCTTTCACCCACGGTATTCAAGTATCGACTTAAGTAATAAGAGTACATCGTTTGTGCTAAGTTCCCACTACAACGGCGGTGCTAACTATTAACGTAGATTAGACCACTTGCCCGCGACAAGAATGGTATGCTGGTTCAAAAGGATGGCAAGGCCAACACGGGGTCATTAGACTCTAGAATGCTGGAACTGATCCGCCTTCCGGGTGTTCGAATTGTCCAAAAAGTAAGTTGGAAACCCGGCCTGGCGATTTGACACTAACGATTCTGCAGCTAGCACTGGTCTTGGCACTCGTGATGATTTGGAACGGTGACCTCTCGTCCGAAGTGGGTTAGGGTTAGGGGTTAGGGTTAGGGGTTAGGGTTAGGGTTAGGGTTAGGGTTAGGGTTAGGGTTAGGGTTAGGGTTAGGGTTAGGGTTAGGGTTAGGGTTAGGGTTAGGGTTAGGGTTAGGGTTAGGGTTAG